>SRLM01000270.1:532607-763206 GCA_015708895.1 Populus ilicifolia
CTATAAGGTTGTATTATGAAAGAATAATAACTAAATAAAAAATATTTAATACTAAAGAATGAAACTAAAAAAAATGATTAATTAAAAAAACAAAGAACTATTCCAATAAATAATATTTTGTGAGGAGGTATGTAGTATAATCCCCTCATTAAATTACAATAATCTAAAAAAAAGTAAACAAAACAAATCATAAAATTTAATTCTCAATCAAATCGATATTAAAATATAAAATTAGAAGAAAAAACAAATCAAGAAAAAAAAATCAATTGGTTAGCCTATTAAATTTGGGATGCATATCATAAAAGTATGATAACTAGATAGAATTTTTTTTTTTTGACATTAACTAACTTAATTAAAAGAAAAAAGAAAAAACCTATAACTAATTATGTTTTTTAAAATTTATTAATTATTATATTAGCAATATTCATTATAATAAAAATAATAATATTTATAAAACAAATAATAATTTTTTTAATATTAATAATAATATTAAACTAGAATAACTCATATTTAAGTAGATATAACGTCAACACCAGACCCGAGAGCAGTAGATATGAGTGTAGCTATAAGGTTATGTTATGAATGTCATAACTAAATAAAAAAAATTAATAGTAAAGATTGAAATTAAACAAAAAAAAATTAAGGCCTCATTTGTTTGCTGAAAAGTAGTTTCTTTTTAGATAAAGGTTTCTTTGAAAAATTGATTCCTGAAAAATAAATTATTTTTTATGTTTGGTAGTATGATGAAAAATAAGTTGGAAAATATTTTAACTATTTGGCTATGTCATGGAAAATGAGCTGGAAAATCAATTATTGATATTTGTTTAATTTTATTAAAATAATAATGAACAAATCTTATAAATTAAAAGGTTGAATAAGAATAAAATAGAAAAAAATCTAATTTCATAAATTATCTCAAATAAAAAAATAACAATAAAAAGAATAAGGACTAAATCTTATAGATAAAAAAATTTCAATTAAGAAAATGATAAGAGAAACTTAAATAATAATCATAAAAATAAGGACCAAAGTTGATATAAAAACCAAAATCTAAGGGATGAAGTTGAAAACAAAAGATTCAAAACAAAATATATAGTAATCAAAAGTTTGAAGATCAAATTTTTTATAATCAGTAAATAACATGATATTTTAAAATTTTTTATAATTTTTTAAAAGTATTTGTTATCCAAAATAAAATAAAAAACACTATTCTAAAAACCAAGCTAAATTTTTCTTTGATTATAAAGTATTTTTCATTTATCAAATTTTCTAATAACAAACAAAACTGGAAAGTTTGAAAAGTTGTTTTTAGAAAGCTATTTTTCGTGAAACAAATGGGGCCTCAATGAAAAGGAAAAAACCAAGAAAAACAAAAAACAAAGCAAAGTACTATTCTAATAAATAGTGCTTTGCAAGAAAAGGTACAACAAAATCCTCTCATGAGATCACAATTATCTAATGAGAAGTAAATAAAATAATTTATAAATTTTAATTTTTAATCAAATCGATATTAAAATATAAAATTACATGAAAAAACTAATTAAGAAAAAAAAATCTAAATCAACTGGATTAACCCGCCGGACTAGATTAATCTAGAATTCGTATCATGAGATTATAATAACTAAATAAAAAAAATTTAATATTAATGAACTAAATCAAACAAAAAAAAAGATTAATTAAAAAGAAGAAAATAATGGAAACACAAAAATAAAAACCTATAACCGATAATAATTTTTCAAATTGATAAATTATTATATAGCAATATTCATTGTAATAAAAATAATAATATTTATAATATTAATAATAATATTAGATTATCATGATTTCATTAAGAGATTTTATTTTACCCCTCCTCGTAAAGCCTATTCATTGGAATAGTGCTTTGCTTTTTTTTTTCTTTTTAATTAATTTTATTTTGTTTTTATTTTTTATATTAAATTTTTATGTATATAATTATCAGACTTTCATAACACAGTCTCGTAGTCACACCCATATCCAAGGCTCTGCGGTCTCGTATTGTAGCTAGACTTAAGGTTCTTGGGTATTGCGTTGCAGTTACAACCACTTAAATTTAGGTCATGCAAGTTTAATATTATTATTAATATTAAATATATTATTTTTTGTATTATAAATATTATTATTTGTATTGTATAAATATTATTATATAATAATTTATAAAATTGAAAAAAATATTATTAGTAATAGTTTTTTTTGCTTTTTTCATTTTTTTCTTTAGAATGATTCTTTCTTTTTCTTTGATTTAGTTTGCCAATATTATTTTTTTATAAAGTTATCACACTCTCATAACACAGATCCAAGTTTTGATGTGTTTACTTGATTTGATAGATTAACACAGTTGATTTAGTTTTTTTTTTAAAATAGTTTTTCCATCTAATTTTATCTTTCAATATTGATTTAATTGAGAATTAAACTTCATGAATTATTTTGTTTACTTTTTATCAGATAATCATGATCTCACAAGGGAATTTTAATATATCTCTCCTCGCAAAGTACTATTTATTGAAATAGTGTTGTGCTTTGTTTTTTAATTTTCAGTTATTTTTTAAATTTTATTCTTTAATATTCAAATTTTTTATTTAATTATCACTCTTTTATGATACACTCTTGCAACTATACCTACATCCAAGTCTTTTCAGTGTGATATTGCAGCCACCCAAAGCTCTTGGGTCTGGGGTTGCAGTTAGACTCGCTCAAATTTAGGTCATATAAATTTAATATTATTATTATTTATATTATAAATATTATTATTTTTATTATAATGAATATTGCTATATAATAATTTATAAATTTGAAAATTTTAAAGTTAGTGTGAATTTACTTTCATATTCAGTTTTTTAAAGTCTCAATTTAAGAGAGTTAAAATCAATTTTTATAAATTTTTTACTTGCTGATAGATTTGTAAAAGTGACTGGAGGTATAGTTGAAGATGTATTGATACAAGTTGATAAATTCTTTTATCTTGTATATTTTATTTTCTTTGATACACAACTTATTAAAGCATGTAATTCAATTTTAATTATTTTAGGATGTTTATTTCTTACAACTTATAATGCATTAATTAATTGTAGAAATTGAGTAATAAAGTTATCTTTTGAAATTATGATATTAGAAAGGAATTTTTTTAACATTTGCAAGTAACCTAGAGATAATAATGATTTATAAGAAGTAGATTTTATTGAAAAAATAGTTTATAATCAATTTGAAACTACTTCGAGTAAAAATGAGTTTAATGAATCTGAGGATTTACAAATAATTTATTTTAGCAAGAATAAAAGGCAAGTAACTAGAGACCAAAAATTAAGGAATTGTCATTACAAGAAATACCTTCAAGTGTTCAATTATCAAAACTTGATTTAAAGTCATTACCATCTAATCTCATGTACTTATTTTTAAGAGAAAATAAAACTTTTCTAGTAATAATACATTCCAAACTTAATGTACATCAAGAAGATAAGTTATTACAAACTCTGAAAATACATAAAAATATGTTAAGAGTGACCATAGTTGATATAAAAGAAATTGGTCTTTTGATTAGTATGTACATGATTTATTTGGAGAAAAATACTGAACCTATAGAGAAATCTAATAAAGACTTAGTCCTAATATGAAAAAAATAGTGAAAAATAAAGTCATTAAGTTTCTATAAGCTTTAAAACTCTTTTGAAAACTCAATTCACCTTATGCAATGATTTTATAATTAATATTATTTAAGAACAAGTGAAACATCTTCTATAATTCACTAAGAGTGATGAATCCTTTCTTAATCACTCAAATATTTTCATATAGTTCAAGTTATATATATCCATTTATTACCCTTGATTAAAATAAAGATTTAAAGCATAACATTTCTTATATAAAATAACTAAGTGATATCAAGAATAAAAATCACTTACACAAGTATACATGTTATCTGACAATGACCAATATGTTAATTCTAGATATCTCTAATATCTCAGCTTATAAGAACAATTAATTCTTTTTATAAAAAAAAATATATTATGTATCAATCTTAATAACTTTAATCATTGTTGTCTTAATAGAGCATTGAGTAACAACATTAAAAAAAATATGATTTGTTGCAATATAAATATTACAATTATAATCAATTTATAAATTCTTTTGTATTGTATTTTTGTCTCATAAATTTTATTTAAAAAGTGTACTTGACTTAACATTTATTCCTTGTATTAGATGATTGGCCATCAATGAAAAAGATATGGTAAGATATCTTCATGGGTTCATGATGAAGTCAAGTATGCAACTACAAAAATCAATCACTTACACAAGTGTACATGTCATCTGACAATAAACAATGTATTAATTATAAATATTTCTAATATCTCAGCTTGTAAGAACAATTAATTCTTTTTATAAAGAACAAAAATATAATATGTATTAGTTTTAATAACTTTAATTAATATTGTTTTAATAGAGCATTGAGCAACAACATTAAAGAAAAAACAATTATTTGATGCAATATGAATCTTATAATTATAATTAATTTATAAAAAATTTGTATTGTATTTTTATTTTATAGATTTTATCTAGAAAGTGTACTTTACTTAACATTTATTCTTTGTATTAGATGATTAATCATCAATAAAAAAGATATGGTAAGGTATCTTCATGAGTTCATGATGGAATCAAGTATGCAATCATGAAAATTAATGTTAAATACAAGACATTAGTAGATAGTCATCACATAAATGTCACTTTTAAGGTTGAAGATATATTATGGGTTGTGCTTGCTCATGATTGGTTTCTTTAGGGGAGTACCATAATCTTTAAAAGAGGAAGATTATTTTTTTTCTGTAATGCAGGAAAAGATTAAAGGAAATGCCTATAGACTTCATCTTTCTAGTCGTCTAAAGACTTTACGTGTCATCAATTTCTAGCATTTGATGCCATGTTTTATGGATGGTCTGAACTTGAGGGCAAGTTCTTCTTAACTGGAGAGACTAATATGAAAGATTTTAGAGAAGATGAGCTGTTAAATAAGGAGTTAATGGCGCTAGACTACATTAACAGGGCAGACCAACATGAGTTTAGTTTGAGGACACCGTAACTATTGATATATTTTCTAGGAACATGTCGCAAACTACCAACATTGCTTATTAAGGGTTGTTTTGAATATTCGATGTTTTCTTTTTATATTTATTTTTAATCAATTTTAAAACTTTATAGGATTTTATTTCGTGATAATCTTTATTTTTGTTGTTGATTAATTTTTTTTCAAATTTCTTGTTTTAAGCATTATTTTTAATTTATTGAATGGTCAAAATTTACGTTTTTTGATAAATTTTCAAGCCCTAGCTATTTAAGCCCGGCTTGTGGGCTGTTTTGAACGTTTAAAGTTTAATTAAGATTTTTTTTTTTTTATGAGACGTATATAACTTTTAGGGTTCTTTCTCACACCCTTTGCATTAATTACCTTAATGGTTTCGCCTTTTAATATCAATCTTATTAGTTTAGGCTATGTTGAATTGTTTCTCCTGGGCTCCTTCACTTGGAAGTTGGAACACATCTTTTTGGTGTACTTGGCAAGTGGCCTCGGTTTCTGATTATTAATTTTTTATTTTTTATTATTTTGATATACTAAAATAAAAAAAATATGAATATGATATTTTTTATTATTTTAATATATATTCAAATAAAAAATATTTTTAGTCGACAAACTTGACATTACTCTTTTTAAATCAAATATAAAATTATCTATTCACATATATGTTGTGTGAAACTATTAATAATTAAGGATTAATAACTCAAATTATCTTTATCTAATACAATAATTATTTAATTTATCCTAATATTCTTAATTAATTCAATTTTATTCTTGAATATATAAGTTTATGTTCGATGACTAATATAGGTAAGACAAAACAATTCACGCAACTTGAATTGTTAAATATTAAAATGGGCTTTCCAAAGCCTCGCCATCTTATATCCTTCAAATAACTAGATATATTAAAACAATATTAAATAATTGTTTTTCCCCTCAATCTAATCAAATGGAGCCTTGTTTAGGAGGGTCCTATGGTTTTTTCTCTTTTATAAATAGTGAAAATACTCAAATGACCTTGGATAAAAAAATTATAAGTCTTTGGTCTTATGGTATTAACAGTGTTTTTAATTTTAGTATACAAGTGAATTACTAAAATGCCCTTTAAATCAACCATACCAAATCTTTCAGTCAAGGGTTATTAATGCATTTTTGAGTTGGTTTTTTTATTGTTATTTTTCTTTTTTTCAAGGGAATTATTGTATTTAACCATAATAAAATAATAATTAATTTAAAAAAACAACATTTCTTGGTGATTCAAGCTAGCCAACCGTTATATAGTTAAATACATCATTACATCTTCTTTTTTTATGCAAGATGTGTCAAAAATGGCTGAATGATTTGTCAACGATAATTTTTTTATTTTTCTCTCTCTTCTCTTTTAAAAAATGCAAATTGGTGTTTTTTGTTTTTGATGTTTGTGCTTTGATACTCTTTTTATTTTTTATTTTTATTCTTGATTGTTTAATAAAATTTTTATTTTCTTTTATTTTAGTTCTTCAATTTTAATTTGTGAGATATTATGCTTTTCATTGCTCTGTATTCTTTTTAATTTGTGATACATTCACTTTATAATTTAATTATTATTTTATATTTTAAATATTTTTATATAGTTAATTTTTTTTCATGTTATGTTCTTCAATGTTTGTCGATCCAATTTAATTTTTTAATTTTTTTTCATGAACTCTTTACTTTTTAAAGGTATCATGATATTAAAATAAAGATTTTTTAATTAATATAATTGTCTAAAATAAAATTAACTTATTAATCTAAGTCGGTGTTATAACTCCAATCATTAATTTCTCAAATTTCTTTAAAACATGTTTGGATCATCGAGGTATCATTCTCTATGAAAACTATGGACCGTTCGATCACCTAAGCATCATCTTTTGAAGGAAAAAATACGCCGCGGCCATGCCTAGTCTACAACTTTTAGAAATGACACGGAAAGAGTCGAAAGACAAAAAGAAAGGAGAGAAATCACAACTTAATTGTACATCATTTTGTCATATGATTCTTGCCACAACGAGCTATAGCCATGCTCCTCCATGGCGGCTTCATGACCAAATTGAAAGTAGTTCCTAACACCAAACTCAACGATATCATTCTCTGAAGGTTCCATGTACCAATAATTCATGTCATGATCCCCAGGCGAAGAAGGCACCACCTCCATATCAACCAGTTCGAAGTCAAGGCCAAGTGACTCCATTTCTGCCGTCTTGAGCAATTCATCAGTATCCTCTCCGTCATGAGGCATCTCAGCTGGATCCATGGCTGTTTCATAGCCGTCCGACATTATACTTGGGTTGATCTCTGCTTCAAGAGATTGGATCACACTCCTTAATCTTTCTTCATTGCTTTCATGATCTCCCTGCGACTCTTCTAGCAGAGACATGAGAAGGGCATCATCATCAAACCCTTCAATTCCTTTGAAGTCATCGTCTCCAGTTTTGATGCTTATATTTTCAGGTAGCAAAGATGCCATGATTGTGTAGTAGAAGAAACTAGGGAATAATAAGGCAGAAACTAGGGAAACAGAGGATTGGATGAATTAATCACAATATTCGCTCAATTTAAAGAATGTCTTTAAATAGGGAATGCAAAGAGAGCATCCCTAAGGGAAGCTTCTTAGTCGGTCCACTAATCATCTGCTCATGTGCATCTACTTTGCGTAATAAAACTTATAAAGTATTTTGGTTGCTTACATGATATTCACTAGAGATTTACATGGTCGTTAATTTCAGGACTCGTGGGATTAGTCGTGGTGCACGAAAGCTGACCCGGACACCTACGTTAATCTAAAAAAAACTTATAAAGTACGATGGTATGAAAAAAATAATAATTTAAAATTTTAAATTAAAACTTATAAAGTACGACGGTATGAAAAAAATAATAATTTAAAATTTTAAATTAAAACTTATAAAGTACGATGATATGAAAAAAATAATAATTTAAAAATTTAAATTAGATGAGGTATAAAAATATAATTTATATTATTTTATAGCATATATTCCTTCAAGTAAAAATTTCTTGGGCTTGAAACTTGTATAAATTCATGTTATATTATGCTTAATTTTTATCAAATAAATAAAAATTATGAGATTTGAACTAGTAACAACTTAATTATAAAAGCTCTAATATTATATTAAAAAAATTAATTTAATTTAAAATTTTAAGCTATTAAATTATTTTTAGGATTTTTTTTCTTTAAAAATATATCAAAATAATATTTTTATTTAAAAATTATTTTTGTTATTAGCATGCAAAACAAAAATAAATAAAATTTTAAAATATATCATTACAAAACGTTGCCATGGCGTCCAGGCATGCCAAGTAAAAAGATAAAGAAAAAAAATAAAAATTGGCCGGTTCCATGCATCCGTTGCAGTGATGTTGCTTTAATTAACAACATTATGTTTTCATGCATCAGGTCTCCCCTTAATTTCTCGTCCCCTTCAGAATGTTATATTTGTATATTTAGCTTAGTTCTTGCATCGACTGTGTTCCATGTGTCCGATCACAAAAGCAGAAATAAGAACACATGCAGTGCAGAAACCTTTTTTTTTTTTCTTTTTCTTTTTCGGAGAACTGGAATTTCGAAAGTGGATACATAAAGCTTCTTCTTCCTGTACATCGTGGATCAATATAAAAATGAGATAATGTGTATGGTTTGTACCTAGCTCCCGCCGTGGCTACATGATGAGACCTTTATACCTTATGACATCGGCAGCAATTTAAGGTGGTCACCTTTTCATTTTAGAGATTATTTATTTTATCTAATAACTTAAATTATTAAATTAAAATAATTTTTTAATATAATATTAAAATTTTAATAATTAAATAATTATAAGTTTAAATCTCATTATTCTTATTTATTTGATAAATATCAAGCACCATATAATATGAAATTATATAAGTTTTAAGTCCAAAACACTTTTACTTGATAAGATATGTTAGAGAATAAAAATCATATCTTCAAACCTTATTTAAATGCTTAAGTTACTTGGTTTAGATAGTTATGTTATAGAATAATATAAATTATATCTTGGAACTTTACTTAAAAGTTTAAGTTATTGGGTTAAGATGATTCTTTTACATAGTATTAAAGTCTCAATGATCAAGTAATTATAAGTTCGAATCTCATTATCCTTATTTATTTAATAAAAAAATAAATATACTTAACAATTTAAGCTATTGAGTTAAGATGGTTTATTGACATGATATCAAAATCTTGATGACCAAGTGGTCACAAGTTTAAATATCATTATTCTCTATTTATTTAATAAAAAAATTAAATACAAGATAATATAAATCATATTCTAAAGTTTCATCTAATAGGTTAAATTATTGGGTTGAGATGGTTCTATGACATGGTATCAAAGTCTTAATAATCAAGTGGTTACGAACTCGAATCTCACTATCCTTATTTATTTGATAAAAATTAAACACAAGATAAAATGGATCTATGTAAATTTTAAGTTGAATCATATCTATTACTTGTGAGGGTATATTAAAAAATAATATAAATTATATTTTAATTTTTTTTAATAATTTAAATTATTAAACTATTAAATTGAGTTGATTTTATAAAACATTTCCCAGACTAGCCACGGCTTCTACAGAATATTGTAATTGTACACTGGAGGTTTTATAAGGTAAATGCTGGCGGTTCAAGAGAAAACAAAAACCCAATAAATATTAAAAAAATGAACATTAATGTTTTGATTTTTAACGGTATAAGCATTAATATTTTGGTAGATTATCTGTAGTCATGTACTTCCATATTGATGTTTTTATCTTTTCCTAGAATTTCTTTTTTAAGATATTAGCCAGAGCTAGATAGAATAATAATAATAATAACAACAACACTTTTTTTTTTTTTTTGATTTACGTGAGGTGTTCGGGCCAGCTTACGCGCACCACGACTAATCCTCACGGCTCACTGAACATCCTGCAAGCCTAGTGAACATGTAAGGCACCACAGGGGTGACAGGCGTGCATGGTGAGGTTCGAACCCCTGATGCAGAGGAAGGGAACAAGCCACTTTCACCACTAGGCTAGAACCTCACTTGCAACAACAACACTTTTATTATTATTATTCGTGGTGTACATTATAGTGGGCTATTATACTCCAATTTTTATTCCGATACCGTTAATTTTCTCCCCTCATGTTCAAGTGCGCACCTTTTAAGGCCAATTGAGCTTCCAGCATAAGCATTACTTAATATATTTTGGTGGCCAAGAATCAACAATAATAGTGTTATTATCATAATATCTTGTGAGTGGGGCTTGAATATATTCTACAAGGACAACATCTGTCACACGTTGATGTGGGGGTGTTTGAGAAGGAAAATCTCCAGCTACGAGCTTCGCTTACAAGCCTCTCCTTCTTCTAATGAGATGTTGAATTTATTTTTTAAAATTTATTAGTTGGAATATTATAAAATTTAAAGTAACTAAAAGCTTTTCTAGTCATTAAAATTTAATTTTAAAATCTCAAAAAATTAATTAAAATATATTTAAACTAACTCGGTTTTTTTTTTTAAAAAAAAAGGCACCTCTCCATCTAATCTGAATAATAGAAGTTTATGCCCATCTTTCTGGCCATCCAACCGACACTTTGACACACATGGTGCCACCACAAAATGTTGAGTAGAGTGGGCTTTAGATCTCTCATAATTGAGAATCTCCGTGTGACTTGATGAATGGTGAATGAGCCACTCGACACTCCCATGTGTTGGTGTCCAGCAAATGAATCAATCCCAGCCCCATTTGACTCGCCATCTTTGAGAATTGTGATGTAAATCTTGCAGTATTATATTGGCGATTAGGCCCCTCTTGATTTGTCAATCTCAAAGCAGCATCAATGGCGCCACCGTCACCTTTCCCCTAAAATAATTGAAATGGTTGCGATTACGAGACAGCGCACGTTGCAGAATAAGAGACTGGTCGCTGTAATCCCAATGTTCTTCGACATAAACTATTGTTTAAGGTGATGATTACATTTTTTAACTATGATTCACAGTTGTTAATTAAAGGTCCTTCTTTACGTCAAGAATGTCCCCTTCTTAGCTTATGGGAGAGTTACATTTTGAGCGCTGGGAATATATTTTAATGCTAATCTTCGCATCATTATTTTGGTCAAAAGATTAATCAGTTTTCAAAACACTAGGGCATCCTGAGTGGCGGAGCCAAATGGGTTCAAAAGGGACAATTGCTTCCATCATTTTTTTTATTTTTTATTTTTGGTTAGCTACTTGTTAGCTTCTCTTTTCTACTAATTAGTTATTGGAAATATTAGATTTTATAATAATTTATAGATCTGTTGAATTAATATACGTATGAGTAATATTATATACTAATAAATATAAATTAAAATAAATTTTATTGAATTAATAATTATTTTGCTATAAATTTTATATAAAAAATAATAGTGATGAATTTGCTAATGATTAAAAGTAAAGTATATGACAGCTAAAAATATTAGAGATATAATAAATAAATTAAAAAAAAATATTTAATATTTATGTTTAATTTACTTTTACAAAACAACAAGTCAATAAGAACAACATCAATTTGTGACAATTCTTTTAAGCTATGATTTTAAATGTTATATATCATATATCAGTATAAAATTATTGCCAAGAACTTTCATAGTCCTTGAAAAATTTAGAAATAGATAAATAAAAATTTATTGTATATATTGAGAAATATATTTATAATTAAATTAAAAATAAAATTATTATAAAACGATTTTAAAATATAAATTATCAAAAAAATAATTATAATGCAAGTTTTTTATTTTAAAAATTCTTAAATTAATTTGCTTGACTTGAGTTAGTACTTTTCTTTATATCACATATATCTGTATAATATATAATATCAAATATTTATTAGTAATTTGTCTTTTCATTTAAAAAATTATTACTCCACCACTATATATATATAATCAAGTGATATTTTCCGGCCGATGTAGAGTTTATTTTCACAATATAAAAAATTTGCAATTCAAGACATTTATTATAAATTTCATGATCACCTTTATTCTTGAAACTTGATTGACAATAGCTAATAGACATACACTTGAGTTGTTACTCTAAAAGAGATAGATGATGTATATTTATTCATGTAGATCTTTTGGAGTTAGAATTTTTTTAAATAAAAAAGTAAATTATTAATAAATATTTGATATTATGTATTATGTAGACCTGTATTATATTAAAAAAATCGTTTTAAAGTATATGTATTATCTCATATCAAACAAAATTAATTTAAAAATGCTTTCAAAATAAACAAACTTACATTATAATTATTCTTTTCAAGTTTTATATTTTAAAACTGTTTTATAATAACTTTATTATTAATCTCACCATATATATATTTCTTAATATATACAATCAAACTATCATTCATCTATATTTATTTTAAGGCGGGTTCAATGCTTGTGTTTTCTAAATCTTTCAAGGACCAGTGAAGTTCTTGACAATAATTTTATGGTGACATATAGTAGAAAACAACTAAAACCATAACTTAAAAGATTATCATGACAAATTAATATTATTATCGTTGACTTATTATTTTTTACAGATGGATTAAACATAAATGTTAATTTTTTATTTTATTTTTCTATTGTGTCCTTAATTTTTGAGTTGTCCTATACTTTATTTTTAATCATTAGTAAATTCATTGTCATCAATTTTTAATATGAAATTTATAGTAAAATATTTATCAATTTATTAAAACTCATTTCAATTTATATCTATATCTATATCTATATATATATATATAATATTACTAATACACACACACACACACACATATATATATATATAATATTACAAATACACATATTAATTCAACAAACTCTTAAATTATTATAAATTCTTAACATTTTCAATAACTAATTGTAAAAGAATAAAACTAAAATTAAATAATGAAACAAATAGAAAAGATAAAGAAAACCTATTTAAAGTATAAAATATAAGAGGTTATTTACTTCATTAATTAAATAAAAGAAATTTTGCAAAAGAAAGAGAGACAAGAATAATTAAAAACTTACACAGTTTTTTAAATTTAAAACTTACACAGATTCATATTATTTTATATTTAATTTTTATTAAATAATTAAAAATAATAAAATTTAAATTCATTATTGCATAGTCTTTAAAACTCTAATATCATATCAAAAAACCATTTCAATTTAAAAATTTAAGTTTTTAAGTGATATGATTTTATGTCAAAAAACCAATATAACTCAAAATTTAAAATTATAAAATAACAACAAGATATAATTTATATTATTTTATAATAATATAAAAATTTTATTAACTAAATAAATAATATAAATTATTTTATCTTATTTTCTAACATCCTTTCTCAAATCAAGATTTTGATTGGGAAGGATCGTAACAGTGAAGGTAATTCCTTTTCTTCTTACATAAATTCATTTATTAAGGACAATATAAATAACTTAGTATTGAAATATCGATCATAATTATGAAAAAAAAAAAGAAGAAGAAGAGGGAGTCATTTACAATACTATAAACTTTATTTGTGAGAATACTTCTACATTTTGCAATTCAAATTAATTATAAATTGCATCTTGGCTAGCTTATGATTGCGACAGTACTTCAGCTATACATTGTTTCCTCACATGGCTCTTGCCACAAATCAATGTTGCCATTATCAAAATCAACTCCAGAATAAATTTGGGAACAATTTCTTAGACCTTCAAACTCGGTCATGGCATCCATCTGATCTCCAATAGGATACCAAAATGAAATGTCATGATCATCGTGATCACTAGATGATGTTAGAGAATCCATCTCCAAATCAATATTCCAACTAATCAAGTCAGCTCCCCAGCAATCATGGCCTTCCACCTGTCCAGCATCGCATGTTTGACACGTGTTGGGATCCATCACAGGCTCCATTGATGTATCACCGCCATCCATTCTTTTGGGGTCAATCTCTGCTTCAAGAGATTGTATCAGACTCGATAGTCTGTCATTATCATAATCTTCACTCTGTGTTTCTTCCAGCAAGGACATTAGAAAGCCAGTGCTGTAGCTCGTTTCTGAGACTTCGCTTCCTCCAGAACTATCAACGTCACCAGTGATCAATACCCTATTCTCAGTCACAGAAGAAGAAGCCATTTTCTTTTCAGGATGATGATTTCTTGAAACGGGAAGTAGAGAATTAGAAGAAGCTAAGGTAGTGGAGACAATGAGATAGAGCTGAAGAGATACCTTCAGGGACTCCCGTAGCAAGGCTTTTATAAGGAAGAAGTAACACCAAGGTTGCTCATACTTGTCGCCAAGAGTGCATCTTTACATGTTGACCCACCATGCATGTGCACCAAATATCTTTAAAATTGTGGGAAAAACATATATAATTGTGTGGCAGTCACCAGACATAAGAAGAGTGTTATTCAATTGACATGACGGGGGGCAGGAGGATACAGCAGGAAAGATTTGTTTGAGATATGGAGGATGCTTATCGTGTCCATCACATAATGCACTAAAACGAAGAAATGACTTTGTTGGAAATGAAAGTTGTCGAGAGAACAAGAGGAAGAAGTCGTCATAAAATCAAGATGAGGATAGAAACTACGCAAGGAAAATAAATAAATTTTCTGTCGAAGAAATGTCGGCAAATGTTGCTTCGGAACTTGGATAGCATCAATTTATGTGGTAATCTAGTTTATTAATTTAGTTGGATGAATGTTTATACAAAAATAAACATCTATCATTCGATGTTTACGTGATTAAGAGCCACAATTATTCACTTTGTAAATTAAAAAAATAATAAAATTAATAATCAATCAGTAAAATCAATTATTAATCAATAATTTGTGAGGCTGCTACATGCTTCCATTTAAAATAAAGTTTCTAATTGTACTTTCTTCTCATTAAAAGAAATAAACAAAGAGCAAGTAGTCTAATTGATCAACATATTATCAAACACAATGGGACAATTTATTATTGCAAGGGAGATTCTTTATTTGGTCAATAGATTGGCATGTGCAGCAGAACTAATTTGTTATATCAATATAAAAAAAAAAGATCAATTGGAAAAAAATAGTTGTTATAATGACTAATGATCGGCTAACCTACATAGTTAATAAAGCTCATTCTTGCAAGTGAGGTTCTAACCCAGTGGTGGGAGGGGCTTGTCCCCTTCCTCAGCACATGGGTTCGAACCTTACCATGTACGTCTGTCACCTCCGCGGTGTCTTACCTGTTCACTGGGCTTGCAAGGTGTTCAGTGAACCATGTGGATTAGTCGTGGTGCGCGTAAGCTGACCCGAACACCCCACGTAAAAAAAAAAATAAAGCTCATTCTTCTAGCTATAAAGAATTTGATAACCATCCACCAACACGGTTGCCAATAAAACAGCCCGCAACAGAGATGTCATAGGTTGGTTTTCCATCATCTAACTCTCCATAATGGCAAAAAAACAAAAACGACACTTGGGCAAAGTTATGATATCCTCGTGTTCTTCTTTACACTCTCAAATTTCCAATATCATTACTTTTATCAACTTCTGGAGCTTATGTTGGTGCATCTATGAATTTTTTTTTTTAAGATTTGAGTTAATAAATAAGACAGGTAGTTAATAAAAAAATGAAATTATATATTTTTAATTAAGAAAAAAAAGCATTAAACTATATATATATATATATCTAGATTATACATATTAACTCGTTAAACATGTGACCGAACTTATAAACTTAATCAGATTTAATTTTTTTATTATTTTTTAACTCAAAAATAAAATAACAAAAAAAATAAAAAAAAAAGCTAGAAGATGTGGACCTGGTGGATGCATTAAAAAAAACAGTCATGTCTAAACATATTTATATATATATATATATATTAATTTTTTAAGTTAGGCATCTGTTTTTTTTTTTAAAAAAAAGTATGACAATACATCATCTATTTTTTTTTATAGATTTTAGTAGTTAGAGATTGATAAAAAAAAATAGAGCCTCAATTTTCTTGGTTTAAAAACTCAGAAACACCATAAACACCTTGATAAACATATCTATGACCTTGAAAATGTAAAATTAATCCAAATCTAAAATATTTTTGCTGTCAAATCTGACTCTTCGAATAAAAAAAAGGATAACAAACACTGAGATGAAACTACCTTCATGTAATAGAATCTATTTATATCGATTTCAATTATTTTCATGGTTAAAATCTTTATTAATAATAATTTTTTCTCTTTACATTAAAATTTAGTGGTCCTTTTTCTTTCATCTCACAAAAAGAATTGAAAATTAAAAAAATAAAATTTAGTACTAAAATAGAATTTATAAAAACTAAAGAGATCAATCACCTAGAAAAAAAAATGAGGATCAAAATAAACTTTTCAAAAAATTTTTGAAGTCATCATCAATTTTACATGTTATTTTCAATTTGATGATCCTACGAGTTTCAATCCAACCTTCCTTAAGAATACATGTAATGTAATAGAGTGTTAATTTGGGTTTAAAATAATCAATTATGCAAAACAAATTTTAAAATGAAATTAAAAATTAAAAAAAACCATTATTTTAATTTACTATGATTTGCGAGAGAGAGTGAACAGGAGAAAAAAAATGTTGTGGTGATTTCTCTATACAGCTTAGTTTCTTTTAATAATATTGTTCCCTTTTTTTTTTTTTTTGAGTATATACATCTAAGATTTTGAAGTCCAAACAGAAAGCCAAGATTTAAAATTTCTCGTAGCAATGAACAATGATTTCCAAGACAAAATGGAGGATTGGCAACTTTGATCTTGAATATCCGTCAATAAAGCGATAAACCCATGTTTAGGGACTATATTGACAAAACAACTAAAGATTAGGAATCGAAAGATATTTCATAAATCATGTGGGTCCCCAGAGACCCGTGACTTAGATCTGCACCACCTAGCCTGGGCTCGACCACTAACATTATTGAGCAATCAAGTACAGGCACCACGGGACCACTTCAATCAAATTGGACAGGTTTTGACGGCAACCCAGATCTCCTACGTGTCTAATGGAAAGGAGTTTTCCGGTGAGGAGAGGAAGGCTCTGAAATAATAATAAAAATATTATTTAGATTTATTTATTTTATATAAAATACTTTAAAAAATAATTGTTATTTTAATATTAAATATAATATATAATTTTTTAAAAATTACACTTATCAATAATATTTATTGGTATAAAAAACTGTAAAAATATTGAAATTGATTTTTTTATTCTAGCATCTCATCAATTCAATAAAACCTAAAATCTATTACTACATACAAATTTGTATATCTACGTATATAGCGAGAGAAAACTAAAAATATTGACAAAGAATATTATATTTTGGGACGTGTCAGCAAAATAAAAAACCATGAAAAAAAAACAAGAAAAAATGTGTTCATTAAAAGAACTCATCAATTCCTTTTTTCATTAGTTCCAATGTTCATTCACATCCTTTCTAGAATTATCCGAACCATAATATTTTTAAGATATAATCTGGGCCGGGTTACTTAGTTTTAATTGGATATCGGGTTGTTCGAATTAATTTTTTAAAATTATAATAATATTATTTTAATAAAAATAAAAAAAATTAATGAATTATAATTAAATTTTTAACCAGATTTTATCATTACTAGGGTAGTTCATCAAATTATATTGGTTTTTTTTTTTTCAATCAAATCTGATTTTACTTTCAGATTCTAAGTAGAATCAAATCAGATTTTAAAATTAAAATTACGATACAATGAATATTGTATAAGAATTGGAAATCATTGTATTGTTTTACTATTTATATAAAAAATAAAATATATTAGGACATGTTTTAAGTTGGTTGATAACAATTCAAGAGCTTAGCATGGTTGGTAGCACGCTGGAAAGCCACGACATGGTGTGTTCACATTTGGTTGTCAATGTTATATTTTAACAGACAACATATCATTTGTTTTCCTGTTTTTAAAAAATACAACATGGTCAGGTGAGGGCCTCGCTCTTTTCTATTTCTTTTTTTTTTTCCTTTTCTTCTCTTCAATTTTGACATGATGTTTAAATCTCATTATAAATTTATTCTTGAATTAAATAATTTTATTTATGTATCTGATAAAAAAATATTAATATCAATAATAAATTATTCACGAAAATCAATTTAGGTCTTTGTTTTGCTTAAGATTTTCAAACATATTTTAAACAAGATTTTATCATATTTATAATATTTTTAGATTTCAATCACATTAAAAATATAAAATACTGTTTTGATATATTTTTTAAAGAGGTTTTTATGGAAAAAAATTAATTTTTTTATGATTTTATCTTTTAATATTATATTTATTGTAGAATTGAACTTGAATATTTAAATATTCAATCGTTTATAGTACAATCATCATTTAAACATCTTTTTTATGCATTAAAAAAATTTAACAATGTCATTAATATAACACTGACGAGTCATTTATCTAATAATTATTATAATCAATGGTAAGATACATGTAGATTTATATATATTGCTTACAACTTTATTTACTTGTTTCTTTATTTTCCCATTCTTTTTTTATTCTACACCTATTTTTTTTCATATGTAATCGTAAGTAGAACAAATAATTATTTTTTAAAACTTAAGGTCTGGCATCTCATGTTTTACTTGGTAAGAATGTGTTTGGGTTTGGGATTATAATAGTAGTCATGATTTAAAATATTTTTTATTTAGAAATATAATAAAATTATTTTTTTATTTTAAAAAATTATTTTTAACATTAAAATATTAAACAATCTAAAAATATATATATAAAAAATTTAAAAAACACAATTCGCTCTGAGTTTCGGAAACGATTCTTACAAGGCTTCCTCCGCTTAAGATTATGAGGCTACCTCCGCTACACAACTTTCCACACGTGCCTCAGCCCTCCACACGAGCAATGACATTTTTTAATTTCTTTCAATAAGATCAATTTCATTAAATTTAGAGAAAGTACAGAAAGAGGAGACCACTAAGATAGTGGCTAAAACAGAGCCAAATCACCCAGGTAGAAATGTCTGGAAGAACAACGGGAAACCGGTCAAAAAAACCAACAAAACCAAAGACCAACCAGATGCCAACACTAGAAATGCAACTCGTAAGCACCAGCAAAGGAGATGCAAGCCAACACTTCCAGCAACAAAACACAAAACAAAGACCTCTGCCATAAAAGCAAACCAAGGAAGAGCACTGGAGAAAAAAACAGAGCACAGAAGAGGATATAGCATATGAGGAATTCGAAGTGCTTTTATATATATAAGATTCCTGAAGGAGTTTTTGAAAGACCTAGGAGGTTTTAATCGGGGGAACAAAGGAAGAGAAGCGATTGGAAACTCAGAGGCATAAGCAGTGGGACTTGGTATCATAAACTTTGATAAATATCAATTCAATAAGAACTGTAAGATGGTCCTGGTGATCTTTCCTTTCTTCTTCATTTTGTCCTTCCATTTCTCTGTGTTGTACAGCTGCTGCAAATATAGAAAATGCCACCGGAAATGTGTTGTATTGTTTTATAAAAACTCAATTGAGTCATCCACTTAAAAGCTTGTGTTCATGCTTTGTTTCAGTGTTTTGGCCAAGTCTTACCATGTCACTGCTCTGGGAATCATCACCGAACCCCTCTCAAAGTGATCGCCAAGTGTTGTTTTAGTAACAAACAGGACTTTGCAGTGTCACTGACTTGCCTGTGAACCGAGCTCATTCCACAAACAGTTGAAATAAGACCACATATACATGGGCATGGACTTCCAAGAAGAAATAAGCCGGACTCACCTACAACACTAGATCTTAGTTTTGCGTTACCTCAAGTTCAGTTGAAAATTGATGCATGTAATCTTAATAGGTCTCATATTAGTATAACGAGACTGAATCTTGAAGCGTATGGAAAATATCAAATTTCATCAGCCCAGTTTTTATACAATTATCAATCAATCAAACATATTGTCCTGTTTCTTGAATCGCAACTGTAAAATGTAATCCTGCACGATATGTAGAAGCATGTGCTTTTTCTCTAAATGAGAAGGAAATGCCTTCCTTGAGGTGCTTTTGTGCTTTAATTTAAAAGTTTCTCCTTCTAGGCCTGAAAATGCTCAGGTGAGCCTAAATCATATGATGGTCTGCAATGCTGGAACTTTCACAAAGATAAATCTCGAAGGAAAAGCAAAGAACATAAATAAAAATCAGGTAAATTGAAACAAGATTTTTCAATTTAACTATGTGGCATGACGAAATAGAACAAAAATGTGCAGAGTTTCTACTACACTAATTTACACGAGATCAAAGCCACATTCACCAATTTGTTTTCAGGTTTAGAGCACATCAATGCCCTCCAAATGTAACAGCTACAAATGAGAAGATAATGAGTGTCTCATCTAATATTTTGTCAGCTTCAAGTAGGAGAAAGAAAACGTATCTCAATTTTTTCCACATTATTACCAACAATATACTTAAGGTATCAACAATGAAGGCTATACAATTTAAACTGATACATAGTTTGAAAAACAAAATTGAACATCACAGGCTTCCGGGCATGAAATTCAAAAGCTTACAGAAAATGTCAACTTGTGAGGAACATGCTCGCCAAAAATGCTTGCAATCCCTTTATGCATCCTTCACAAAACCATAACTGCAGAAGACAACACCATTTTTCCTTGCCTTCACTAGCAGGTGCCCATTCTAATCCGCCACATGCATAATAGCAGTACAGACAGCACAAAGGACCAGAAATAGTAGAAAGGACATGGAGAAGATAATTTAGACAATAGGAGGCCAAATTCTCAAGTTAAACTACTGATGGAGAGACGAACTGCACATTCACCTTTGATATGCCTTGATGATATCTTCAGATTCTTTTAAAATGAAATGAAGCAGAGAACTAGATATAATAAGATTGCATGTATTAGGTATAAAGAGAAAGATAAAAACAAAGGAAAGAAGAAAAAAATTCCTTGGACTCGTTGGAGAGTGAATGCAACAAATAAAAGGATGCCTTTATCACATGGAACAGGAAAGGCTTCCTTGAGATTCAGCTGAATGAGAGAATAAGCAAAGCTCAAGAAACTAGTCCCTCATACTTTGAGATTGTGAAATGATCAGGCAAGAATGTGATCAGCGGAGGAAATTTCTGCTTGCACCTCTCCACCAACATTAAAATTATTAGGTGGCTAAAGTACCCACCAGTTCCTTGTACGTAACTATAAAAAGTTTATTTAAAACCTCAAAGCAGAAAGAAACATTTTACAAAAGAACTATTCGCAATAAGCTCAAGCACACTGCCAAACTTTTTAACAGACGTGGTGCATGTACTAGTAAATCCTCATCCACTTGTTAAGGTATCTAGCCATCTCTCCAAACCAAAAATTGAAGGGATCAAGAGCGGTGGATGATACCTCACTCGGTTAAATAAACTGTAGATGAAAGTGAATTAACAGTAATCATAAATACTTCGATATACTTTCCTGTTAATAAGCTATTCTTAATTTCCCTTCTTCTTCTTCTTCTTCTTCTTTTCTGGTCGTAATCTGCTATTCTTAATCTATGGACCTGATAAATTTAGCAAATCAAGCTTATGCGATCTCATATTAGAATCTAGTTTGCGGTGATTAATACTTGTAACTCCAACAATCTCACATGCTCCCCTTTTCAAAGCTCAAGGCAGTTCCCAATTATCCCCTTTCCTATGCACAACCCTGGGTCATCAAGGATAGCATCGATTCTTTTTAATCACTGACATCCAACCATATGATTCCAACTATATCAAATTCTTTTGTAACTTTTCTAGAACAACAAGAACACCATCCAACAGACTTGGACTGCAAGTTGAAGGTTTTAACACTTCCAGTAAATAGCTACTGCTTAAAAACCTGACATTTTACAGATAGGACGCCAGCAATCTGCTACAGATAGCCTTCCTCAGCAAAAAGACTAAAAAATTGCTCTAATTTAAACAACACAAGCAATTAGTCTCGTAAACTTGAAACTCAAATATCATATATGGAGAAGGAATCAGTTGGCAGATAATTGGTTTAGTCATATAGACATATCATAGAAACTCAGCACAACATCAATATATGCTGCACCAGGAGAACATCTAGATATGACAAGCTATCATAAGTACCTGCTTTATTCATCAGTTTCCAATCTGCCCATTTCTTTATATTTCTAATAAAGAAAAACCCAGAGACATAATAAGCCAACTTCGACCTCAAAATCAAGTTTTCCCATCATTTACCAAAAATAAAAAGGACATTCAGATGAGTAAGGCAAACATCAAATGCTGACCCAGCCATGTAACCACCACCTGCAGCAAGACGCTGGGCAGTCAGCAATTTGGCATAGATTAGGATCAGCCGCATTAATTGTTTCCTCATGGTCCCTTATTTAAACTTTCGATAAAATACCCAAAAAAAAAGTCTTAAAGTACGTGCTTTAATATAGAAAAGCCATGTTTTGAAGAAAAAATAAATTTTGGGTCAGTGCAATTCCATATCAAACCTATTGATTCTATGACTTACACGATACTAAAGCTATTGCATTGAGTAGTCCTCTTCAGCGAGTATCAAACAAAGATAGAATGCAAGCAAACAAACACTGATAAATCTTCATATTCGTTTACAGTAAGGAAAAACAATTGGGAGTTTTATATAAGTACAATCCGTAAAAATCTCAAATACCAGTAACAAGAGAGAAAAGACACTGGAGAAAAGGCGGAGGAGGAGGAGGCAGGCAATGGAATTAGGGTTCTAATTTGAATTAGGATTGGCCGTTTTAAAACCGACAGTGTGACCTTAAGTTGTGCGTTTGTTTATATGTCATGTAGTTATGTTGTTATTTACTTATTTGGCCCTACAAAGATGGGAAATCCCCAACTTAACCGGGTTAGTATCGACTCTTAAAAGGCATCTCTCATCTTTTAAATTTCTCAATCAAACCCTTGACTGCCGGTCCATTCACACCATTAATCCTTCCATGGTGGTCGTTGACTTTAGAGAATTCTTTGGAATATAACTTTTTTTATTTAAAAATATCATAAAGAATAAAAGATATATAAAGAATTAAATAAAAAAATATTTAAAAGACAAATATAAGAATAAGAATAAGAGCCCAAAACATAAAATTGAAAAAAGCAAGTCCCTCCAATCTTGTCTTTCCTTGCTTTATAATTACCTATTTATTAATTCAAAATGTGAAATAAAATAATTAATTATGAGAACTCAAATAGTCAAAAAAAAAAAAAGGATTTTCTTTAATCAAACACATGCGAATCCCTCGTTTGTGGTTTATGATGTTTTGATTTTCATGGGAGAGAGTATTGGGTGTGTTTTTTATGTGAATTTTTTATATTATTAATTTTATGCCCTTATTTGCTTGCATTTATTTTTAAATTATAAAGTCAATAGTTCTATGTGAGGGGAAAGAATTATTGATGGGACCTATATTTTAATTTTATCTCTATTTTTCAGACAAAATTTAGGCATTTTCTTTGTATTTCCCTCCTCAGGGACGCGACAAAGACAAATGTTTTAATGATATTTTTTCCATCTTCTGTTTTCTTAAAATAAATAAATAAAATTCCGAGTAAAGTGCTTTACTTATTAATTACGATATTTTGTATGGATCATTTTTCACCGTTGAATTTGATTAAACAACATAAATCAACCGCACCCTATACATTCCGTCTCCGATCATCTTGCCTCAATTAGGACATGTTTGTTTTTCAGGTTAATTTGTTTTTTTAAATATATTAAATAATTATTTTTTAATGTATAAACATTTAAAATAAAAAAATATTATTTCAATATATTTTTAATTAAAAATATGTTATAATAATATTTTTATTTTTAATATTAGAATATCAAAACAATAAAAAACATGAAAAATATTAATTTAATATTTAAATTTTTAAATTTTTTAAAAATATAATTATTGAGCAATAACAAATAATATCCACGACAATATTTTCATCCGTGAGACAAACTCAAATAGAGGTTTGTTGCATTCAATTTTTTATTTAAAATTAATAACTTTTTTACATTTTTAAAATTAATTTTTTTTTAAAAAATATATTAATTTAATATATTTTTAAAAAACTTTATATATATATATATATATATATAAAGACATCAACAATCATCTTGTTTCAGTTGCCAATCCCAATCTCCACATTTGCGGTTGCCATTTGCTTTCTTGTGTGAAGATGATAATGTTACACGTGTTTTCATAATAGCCACTGCTGTTAATTGTTATCGAACAAATTTGTAAATCGGCGTCTCCACTCTCTATAATGGCTGCAAATGCTAAATAATTTACAAAGCATGAGGGTACTCAACTCATGACGGCTTCATTAATCATTCCCCACAAAATCCTATAAATATGTGGATATACCTCTTCTCTTCCTCTTGAGGCTGAGCGCTGAATTCTCAATATCCCTTCTGCTACAACAAATATCTGGTTTTAGGCATGTTGAAGCTATCATTTCTCTTGACCCTTCTCTCAAGTGCAAGCTTTGGTCACTGGCATGATGAGGCTAAGAGGAGCGGCGTTGCGATATACCCACCTACTTGCACCCGCATAGAATGCCCAGTGTTTGATGTTATTCAACTTGGCAATGGCTATGAAATTCGTCGCTATAACTCTTCTGTTTGGATGTCCACCTCTTCTATCCAAGATATCTCCCTTGTTGATGCCACCAGAACTGGATTCTTAAGGTAACTTACAAATCCTCTCTCTCTCTCATGGATGATTGTCTTAATTATGCATCCAGAATATTTCCTCTCTCTATCAATTATTCGATTAAAGAAATTTTATTTTTCAATTTAACCATGTTTTTAATTACCTATATGTGGAGCACATCATTTGTTATATTGTTACGAACATTGAAGGAAAATCACCCTTCAATTTCTCTCTTCCAGTAAGGATCATGCGGGGAAGATGCGGATACTTAACAGCTCGGTTAATTGTATTTAACGAAGTGATCTAATTGAGAAATAAAAATTCTTTTTTGTGACGATTGATTAAAAAAATAAAAATTTGAGGGTGTAATTGAAACTACTTTAATAGTTGGATGGTAAATTTGAGGTTTGCCCTCTAGTTAACTATCTAGTTAAACGAGAGGGTTAGGGTTTTTTTTATGATTATTAATTACCAATTTCTTAATGCTTCTAGCCGTCTTCTTAGGCAAGTAGGTATTATATAAACCATGCTTTTGGAGCTAAATTGTTTTACTTTACTTGCAGGCTATTTGACTACATCCAAGGGAAGAATAGCTATGAAGAAAAAATAGAGATGACAGCTCCGGTGATCACTGAAGTATCACCCAGTGATGGACCCTTCTGTGAATCCTCATTCACTGTCAGTTTCTATGTCCCAAAAGAGAACCAAGCTAATCCACCTCCAGCGAAAGGCCTCCATGTTCAGAGATGGAAATCGACATATGTAGCTGTAAGGCAATTCAATGGATTTGTCACTGACTCAAATGTTGGAGAGGAAGCTGCTGCCTTGCAAGCTAGTCTTGCTGACACCATTTGGGCTGCTGCCATTGAGAAAAGCCGTCCTGATTCCACTACCGTCTATACTGTTGCACAGTACAACTCTCCATTTGAATTTGACAACAGGGTGAATGAGATATGGATGCAACTTTACATGGAAGATGAGCTGCTAGTAATGTAAGACGAGATAATTGTGTTGGTCATTGTCGTGCGAGAACAGATAAATAGATCCTCTTGTGAGAAATCCTAGGCAACAGCTATTTGTCAAATTGAATAAAATTCCCTCTGCTCGTCTAGTCACATATATCTAGTTATCTACGAAGAAGAACAACAATCCTATTAACATTCAGACATAGGACTCGGGACTTGATTCCACTTTCATGTCAGTTGGTATCTGCTTGCAGCAAACAGTTCGCAATATTCAAGTTCTTCCATGTATGGCGGGAGAAATTTCCCTCGTTCTCCATGCTTTAAGGTATGCAGTCCAGTTGAACAAGAAAAACATTTTTCAAACTGCCACGGGTTTCATGCAACAGTTTCTGTTAATTCAAGTTCTTGGTAGGATCATTGTCTTTCATCAAGGATAGCAATGTAGTAATTTGCTCTGCAAAACCAGAATTTCCTAGGAACTATTAACAATGCCTACAAGAAGCTCACCTTGCTTGTTTGATGATGAACATTTAAATTCAAATGATGGCAACCTAACCAAATCCTAAATAAGGACAACCATGCAGTGAAACTGATGGAAAGCACTCCCAGATGAAAAAGAAAACTGTCAGTCACATTTCATTGCACATCAAATTAGATTGAGAAAAATATTGACCAGGCTAACAACTGTCAGGCACAGATTCACTCTTAGCTAATATAATATGAGCCAAGCAAGTGAAAAACTAGTTTTCTGTCAAGATTATAGAAAAATACTAACAAACTAAAACAAACGGGGACACTGGATATGTTGGCACTTTACAATTTTCAATAATAACAAGAATATTCCTTTCCTAGGGACTCTAAAACAATCCACATGCCCCAATCAACCAAGTATTGAAAACAAAAATTTTAAGGTACAGCTTCTACCTAGCCAAGTCACTAGTCATGATTAGGGATTTACACACTATAGTCTGCAATGACCAGAAGATCAAACAAGACCATACTTCGTGATTCTCCCATTTCCTACAGACATGGTGCAGGAACTGTCCGTGAGGAATTGGGTTGATGAATCACAGACCTGTGTGGAATTCTCTCCTTTCCATGCCCTGGAGGTTGGGTTGATGAGTATGAATCCAAAACATGGCCCGTCTCCAAGACGAACCTAGTTTGTGGCCTACTATATGAAAATGTTCTACGGCAAATAGTATTCCGGTGAGATGATTCTGGTGCATGCAGATCATTGAAAAACGAGGAGAAGGTATCTACATTGCATGCATCAGCATAATCTATAGTACTGAAAGAGTCTCTGGTGCTCTCGGTTGTGAAAGATGCCTCGTCTGAGCTTGTAAAAATGGACCAATCACTTGAGGTAGCATCAGAGAAATCCATCACCTGTGTGATATTTTTGCTTGCACTCCTCCTTGGAATGCCATTAGCATAATTGGCAAGGCCAGAACCATTTTGTGGTTTGAGATCCAATGAAACCTCTGGGCCAACACAGTGGCTGCTGCATCTTCTCTGTCCTTGTCTTGAAGGTTTCTGAGTTCTTGATGTACACTGTCTTGAAGATACAGGAACTTGTTGCCTGATAGGTTTCTCACAAATTAGCTTTTGAGGGCGAGTACAGGACCTAAGAAACAAAAACTCGCAAGAAGTTGAGGGAAGCATGGACAAATGTAAACATTAACTAGCAGTGGAATTCATGGAAAGAAGAGACCAAGAAATTGTAGTGGAGTTCAACCCAAATATCTACCTTTTGTAAAATAAGATGTATGCTCCTTCCAACATCACCTGACTCATTGATACTGGATGAACCTGTTATGAAAGCATGATCCCGATCATTGAAATCCCAATTCACAATATAGAATCTTATGGAAACAATTAAAACACCATAATTTTAAAATGCAGTAGATCTAGTCAAAGTTAATATCAATATGATGGGCAACCATGTAAGCAAGAAAAAATGCAGGCAGAAGAGAGGGAGGGAGAGTCCACTTTCATGAATTCCATCAGCTGTGTAGGGCTGTATATAAAAATGGAAAGAAAAAAAAACCCTTAAAAGGAACAGTTTTAAACCTGCAATGCAAATAACAAAAACAATTGAAGAAGATTGATTTTTGCAGACAGGCGATGAATTAGATGATATCCAAATGTCAATTCTAATTTCTGGCCACATTGAACATGCTAGATGCACAGCCAATCCAGAATATCATGTCTATAAGATGCATGTTAGTCTTAAAGCAATATATTGTACAGATACAAAACCCATGACCCTAATCCAAACTAAGCCAACTCCATCATCTCAAAGTTGGGTCAGCAGATGGAACCATGGTAGATAAGCTGACCATGAAACATGACACTGAATTATATGTTTTTACCTTTACCAGAAAAAAAATGCAACAAATCAAAAACATCAAGCAGTTATTGTAAAAAAAATGAAAGAAAGATGGATGAACCAAATACTACAAAAATGAACTGAAGTAAGGAAATGGGTGTACCTCAGTGTCATCTATCTTGAACCAGCTGCCTCGCAAATCTTTTACATATGCAACGTAATGTCCAGAAAAAGATGCATTCAGGGTATCCAAATGTACCACAACAGCATAAAGCACGTAAAGCGGAGGGACATCACCCGTTCCAGTCATAAATGGGATCATATCCAGCATGTCAGGAAACGTGATACATTTGTTTATTTTCCCATATTTTCCCTCCTGGTGAAGCAAAACCAGCAATCAATGAAGCAAAATAGTCAGACAATTAAAATCATTCATTCATAAGAATAAATAATATTGATGTGCTAGAAAGGGGATCAAAACCAACAGAGTCTAGGTGGGTTGGAAACAATTAATTTTATAAATTGCTGCCTAAAACAAATTCATTGATCAAACCAAGACTAAACCGATAAAGTCAACTTAATACCCGGGGCAGGCAACATTAAAGACTTCCTGCAAGTAGATTGAACAAATAACAGAAAGAAAGTCATTACACTCAAATATGCAAGTGATACCTGGAATCTTTTCAAAACAATTGTCAGGATGTTTGGTGCCTCATGTATGCTCAACTGCTTCCTGGCTCGGACATATGCAGCACACCTTTTCATCAACATATTTTCAGAGCCGTTAAATTTCTTGGAGTGTTTTAACCTCCAAACCTTAAACTCTAACACATGCAATGGCAGTAAAAAAACACACAAAAAGAAAAGAAAGAAAAGGGTTGCCCCACCTTCCACATCTGTACATGTTTTCTCCATCCAATTCTTCAGGGGTGGTAAACTGAGTCAATGCATCTTCAAGTGACTCAACCCAACCAAATATCTCTAGAGTAAGGTCCATAATATTCTCATATCGCTCTGACTCTTGATGACACCTCAGGCATTTGACCTAGTAGCAAAAAATCGACCCCTTCATGATTGTTGGGTAAGATAACAGTATTTAACTAAAATCAAAAAACAGAAATGCACAGAAAGAAAGCAAAACATTTGCAGTGAAACAAAATGACAGTTCAAAGAACCAAATGAGCAAACACCTTTGACCTAAGAAGCCCACCAAAAGTATGCTGTATAAAAGTTGTTTCTTGCAATCTAGGATCAACCTTGTCTTCACCACCCAGTCTCTCCAAGCATATGGATTGCATTGATGCAATCAGAAGCCTGGATGAAGAGCACTCATAAATAGGAGGAAATATATATGAAGCAAAGTGGGGCTAGTATCTCCACGATGAAATTTGGAACCAAGAGAAAAACATCAGCTAGTAAATCTTCAGAAAACCTTAAGAACTCGTGTGCATCTTCCTGACTTCCGTCACCAATCTGGCGATTAATTTTACGCATATGAAGAAGGATTCTACTAGGAGATAGAGGACCCCCACATTCTCTTAACATCATTACATGTTGCTCAAGTTCACACATGAGACACCAATCCTTCCCACAACCTAACACGCATATGCAGATTAGACATGTCCAAGCAAATTACTAGTGTTCTTTTAAAATACCCACAACAGGAAAAAGAATAGAAGAGTACATGATCTTGAATGTGATCTGCGAAGCAAGAAGATGATCAGAGGTTTAGTGCAGGTTAAACATTGAAGGACAGCATTGGCATAGCAACTGCAAAATAGAAAAAGTGAGTAACAAAAAGGCACGGGAAAATAATAATCTTGTAAAAGTTCTTTGACATTCAGAAATAAGAGAGCAGCTTGTTACAAATTTATATTACCTCGCTCCTTCTATACTTGAATTTACAATCAAAAAAGGTAAAATAAAGTTTTGGTTGGTCTCGTCGCAAGTAGATGTCAACCTTCATCAATTAAATGTAACTACCTAGCATATAAAAGTCAAAATTCAAACATATGATTTATAATACAAGCAATCCCACATGTTAAAGTTGACTGCTCATAATCAGTGATCAACAGCAGTAAATTTCAAAACAGCAGCAACCCCATGTTTAAGTTTATGAACAACAGATGCATGTGATACTGAGATTCTTTGAATTTTACTTTAGTTCACAAACACGACTGCACAATTCTTTATTCTGCATCAGTGACACATCCAGTCATACCTGTTTCCACAATTTACAAGTCCTCTGGGTGTTAAGTTAATAACTTCACAATTGAAGATCTTCACAAATTCTTCATAAGGGAACAGCATCTGAGATGAAATGATATAATGACAAGTAGTATTCCATTATGACCTAATATATCCAGTAAAGTAACCAAAGCACACAAAGGAAGGATTAAACTGAACTCTGAAAAGCTTAAATAGAACTGGAAACTAACCCTTGTTGTTTTGTGAATAACATCAATTTCTGCTATATCTTGTCTGGCAAGTTTTGTCGACTTCCTTAAACCCATCATCTTCATAATATCGATGCTTGTAACCCCATTGCTTCCTGGTGCAGGGTTGGCATTGCTCATTCTTGCAACTTCTGCATCACAGATGTACAGTTAAAAGAAGTTCAGAGAAGAACTGATACATTGGTGAAGTTAATCCATTAAACCTACTTGAATCATCTGTAAGTTGCCCTTTTCCATCTATTTCAGTATATGATTGATCTCCAGAGACTCTCATCTTTGATTTTGATGATTTAGAAGATTTGTTTCCCATGGGATGCAATCCACTATTAGCCTTCACATTGTCATTAGTAACTGGTGATTCATAAGAATATTTAGGTCCTGTCATTTCACCATTAAAAGAAGCTTCCACATTAGAGAAATCTGCATTTGTTCCATATTTTCCAGCATTCAGTGAGCTTGAGGAGGCGCAGTTGCTTCTTGATTTGGATAAATTCTGATGTTGTATTGAATACTTGTGAGTCTCATCCATAGCACTGGAAATGTCTTGCCCGTTAACAAAAACATTAGAGATACTACTAGAAGAAGTTAAACTGGTGGGTCTGATTCCAGCAGTTTCTTGGGAAGAATCGAATACAGCCACTTCCTGTCTTCTTAACTTTTCTTTGTTTGATTTGCATGAAACTTGCTTGTTTGTGCTTCTTCTGTGTAACATCATAGCCTCTTGAGAGGTATCAATTGCAGGACAATTAACAGCAGCAGGAGCGCCAGTGCTTGATAAGAGATGGGCATTATTGACTGAAGGACCAATATCCATTGTAGGCTGCTTGCTATTATACCTTAAGGAAAATAAGTCCACGCCATCATTGATTGATAACTTCTCAGGGATGGATTCATCACATGAGGTTGCCATAGGAGATGAGCATGAACTGGTAGTTTCCAACAGCTGGCACTCTTCCTTATGGGCTTGCCTCCAATGAATTATCTGACACTTTCCAGAACTGCAGCAGTTTTATGTTGAAAATTAACAAACTTGAAACAGGTTTGTTTAGTAGCTTATTGTTTATATCTACGAGTAGGAGATGCACATCACATGCACTACTTTGTTTCCCCTCTTCCATGGTTGATGCTAAACAGACCATAAGAGACATGTCACTTTTTTTTTTTTTTTGGGGGGGGGGGAACANGGGGGGGGATCAAAAGAAAAAACAGGAAATCATGTTTACAAGTTTATTAACATGAACTGCACAAACATGCCACATGAAATGAAGAACTAAAACTTGTTTTATATCTAGAACAAACCCCTGCATACATAGAGTGGAAATTTAGTCTTAAGTTTCCCATAGAATTAAATCCTATGCTTTTTAGTCCCAGGAAGGGCATCAGTTTCCCACAAGGTCAATGGTGCAGGGAGTGAACAAGTAGATTTAAAGGTTTAGGGTATAGCAATACAATACAAGTCTGTAACAAACACATTTATCTAGAGGAAAAGGACAAGTGAAGTACCAATATCTAACAGACTTGCATCTGGAGCAGCGGGTTGTAGCTGGACTAAAGCATCTGGCACAAACTTGAATTCCATTCTTTGAAGTAGACGTGGGAGGAATGACATGGGTGGTAGCCATCACTTCTGCTCTACAAGCTTCTTCAGCAGCCAGTTGAGCAAGCAAACTTACCCTCTCTCTCTTCTTTGCAGACTCAGTCCATTTCCCAAGCAAAATGTAAGCAACCAGAGGAAGCACAACCAAGACAAGAAACAGGACAGGTATATCAGCTTCCCTTGGTTCAAGCATGTCCCCACCAGCATATTCATATCCAGTTTCCTCCCTAAATCACTACCCACAATGCAGTCCTTTTGATCTACATAAGCTCAGCTAAATCAACATCCAAGGTCAAAAATACAAAGATCGTCCTCTTCCTTTCAACCTGCCAAGATTTTCACGCCATAAGTCCTCTCAACTCAACATGGCATTAGAATAGGAAAGCACATTCACCATTTTGCCTTGGAGTCAAACAAAAATAACCAAACACAGATCCATAGCAAGAGTTCAACTTCAAATTGGAGCTTTTCAAAGCAGTAACTTGTCTTAAATCAGAAGAGAAGCAAGAAATCTACTTTTTCTTTCCCTTGACAAAATACCACAAAAGGGAAACATTTGCTAAAATTTGCATAAATTATTCAAAAAACAGAACCCAAATCCGATCCGTTGGCTCACAAGGTCCCTTCAAACCCTAGTGCCAGTAACTAATAAACTATAAACAGTCTCATCACACAAAATATAAACCTTCAATTAAATGAAGACAGGCATGACCCATTTCTATCCAGGCCCCCCAAAGGAAAAATAAATTTAACCCAATACTAAAACAAGGATTTGTGGAAACCCCATCTCAAATTTCACATTCCTACACATTCTATTAGGGGAAAAGAAAAAAAAAAAAAAGCATCCACAAAATCCAACATTGTAAGAGCAAGAACCATAAAAACAAAACCTCATAAAACAATGCATGGTGTTGTTTGAGACATATGAGCAGAGAAAACACACACATTAGTTCTTTCTGTTCTCGGATTAAAGTCCAAGATGGTTAAACCACAACGAATAAATGATAAAGAAGAGTTCACAAATACATAAAAGCACACATACCTCAAGTCATGCACCTTAAAAAAAAAAAAAAAGGAGAGAAATCTTAAAGCCCACAGAGAACCAATAGTTTCACTTCCTCCTCCTTCCTCAAAAAGATTCCTCTCACTGAAATATTAAGCACACGATGCTATCCAAAACTGCACCAAATTCTCTAACTTCACACTTTCTTTGTACTCTCTCTTATTCACTTTTTAAAGGGTTTGTTCCACATCCTGCCACTCACTCACAAAATACATGTGCGAGATGCTTTTCCAAGACGTGGCAGGTGACCATTAAGCAGCCACACATAGGGATGCTGAGAGGGTAGTCTGATTGAGTAGAAACCGTCGGATGTGTTGAATTTTGGGGTGTACGTTAGGTCTTAAGAAACGAGGGCGGGACCCAGCTGGATGTTGCTCCCAATAATTTTAACACGAAGCCACGTGTACGGGAGGGATCAAGCGTGAAGGATAAATGTTGTGCTGGGCAGACAGGAATTTTTGAATTCAGATGATAATAAAGAAAGAACAAAAAGAAAAGGTATTGAGGGAGGAGCAGTGTTAGTACTATTCCAGTGTGTCTTGTATAAAGTGGAAGAGAGACAGGAGGAGGAGGAGTGTCAATAAATACTAATAATTATTAAGTCTTGACCGGTGACGTACTTGGTGTGTTCTGGGAAGAGGATGGATACAGCTCGTGAACGGAATGCGATCAGCAGCCACATGATTCTCTAAACTACTACTAGACTCCATTAAACAGCCTTCATCAACAGTAGTCTGTGCTGGTTTTTAAAGTATTTTTCATTTAAAATATATAAAAATAATATTTTTTATTTTAAAAAATATTTTTAATATTTATATATTAAAATAATTTAAAAATATAAAAAATATAAATTTAAGTAAAAAAATTAATTTCCTAGAAACACAGTCACAGACAAGAAGTACTTTTACAAATCATGAATGTATGCTGGACTTACTTGAAGGTGGTTTGTTTGGTGTTTTAAAAATTATTTGAAACAATTAAAAGTTTTTAATTTTTTGAATTAATATTTTTATATCGTTTTAATTTACTAATATTAAAAATAATTTTTAAAAATTAAAAAATTATTATTTTTATTTATTTTTAAATAAAAAATACTTTAAAAATAATTATCGTTACTTAGATCAAATCTTAAGATGAACCGGGAGAATGATAGATGGGTCGATATTATGGGATAAAATAGACCGAAATGGAAGACAAGCCAACATGGATGTCAAGCAATTTGATCAGATTCACTATTAAAATATTATGATGTTCATGTCAACTAAGACGAACTCTTATCACTCTTCCTTAATATATTATTTTCAGATTGGATTTCGGATTCTCAACAGCGACGTGGGATTCATGCATGTAATCTTTCATTAGGGTTGCAACAAAGCACTGTTCGCCAGCGGGAAGGGGAGACAGACAGCAGCCTAGGATCCATCTTTACTTTTTGTCCACTTATAAATACTATAAAAAACACAGGGAGTTTATGCCCTAACCAAATCCTGCCCAGCCAACCATACAAAAGCTATGAATCAATTTGTTTGCTATTTTTGGTTCTAAAACAATAGAAAAACACAGTGTAGTTTGCCATTTTTGCTACATCAGACTGCAGTTCACTGCTGTCTGGTGAAGATTCTGCTAAGGTGACTTTTCATGATTTCTTCCACCACAAATTAATAAATTCTTGAACAGCGGATGTGGAAAGCTTCACTTTAATCACCAATGGCGTCTGCACGCACCATGTTACGCATCAAATGTGCTCCAGTTAGTTTAATCATTCACTATATCTCACGTGGTACGATGCGGGCTCGGGTTAAAAAATTTTCAATTGTAAAAAGAAATGTTAGACAATGCTGATGCTTTTTAAAATTTAAAAAAACTCTGAAACCTGAATTATTGGCTTGTCGGGGTTAAATAAACCTAGTTAATCCAGTAATATGATTAAAACAAAAAATCAAGAGTAAATAAAGTAAAAAAAACAAAATTAACCGTTATTAAATATAAAAAAGTAAGCTATTAATTTTATATTCAGGAAAAAAATGGTAATAGTCAGTTCATATACATTATAATCAATAATTAGTTCAATGATTTTATTTAATAATGATAAAAGCATTATTACACTGTTTCAATTTATAATATAAAAAGTTTATGTGTACAGTAAAAAATTAATTTTTTATTCAAAGTCTTAGACTCTAAAGTTCACTCAAACACCATGAATTTTTAAAGTCTAATTAAATACACATAATAATTCACATATGCTAACAATTCAGAATTCATATTTAGGTTAGAACTCAATTATTATTTTTATGGATAGGTCGCCATAGAAGTTTTATACAAGTAGGAAATATAGTATCTCTGAAGAGTTAGGGGTAGCTTTGCTTCTTGGATCTCATTTTTCTTCTTCTTCTTCTTCTTCTTCATCATCATCATCATCATCCTCTTCTTATAAAAAGAAAGCAAAGAAAAATGAATTTCTTCCTGGTAGGAGCTGGCAAGCTACCAACATGACGTGCATAATCTTCCCAATCAAAACGACTCCCAATCAATTAATCCCATTACGATGCGGGGAGGTATTATGGAGGAGGAAACAAGAATCAATGATTGCATTATTTAAAGCCGAAAGAACTTCCAAGTGAATCGAAAAGATCTGTAACTTTTCATGCTCTTGAAGAGATAGATTATAATTTGATTGCTTGATGGAGCCATGGAGGTTTCACCTTCCCATGTTCCTAAGAGATATGTCTTATTTGTTTACATACCTAACTACTTAATTGGTGCCTGGCTTTCAACTTTCTCCTTCTCCTAATTATTAAATATTTATCACATTCAATTTCTAATTAATTTTCTGACGACTACCGAGCATGCATGGATATATAATTTAATGTCATTTGTATGCCTGCCAAGGAACTTGAAAGTGATGTGTATAAGCATGAAGAATATCGCTTGGACTACAATTTAATTCAATGGTCAACTTCGCCATTAATGTTGAAATGCTGTTCATCTGACATTTTATTATTCCGATGTTTTCCTCCATTCCTTCAAGAGTTCATTTTAACTTTATTTTATTAGAAGAGCCCACGTATTCATTTTTTATAAGTTACGTCCAATCTACCTTTGTATTTTTAGCTAGAGAGAAAATTATATTTAACATCATATAATTTAATAATGAAAAGTGTACTTTCTTATCCAGTTTCAGAAAAATTATAGTTTAGATATTGACTAAACTTAAAATTTTAAATTTGATGAAAAAACAAAATGTACGAAGATATAATTATATATCATAAGCTCAAATTAAAAATAAATAAAATCAAGCATAATTTATCTCTCAATATATTATTTTATCTTTTTCTAGGAGGATTTGAATTAAAATCAAGATCTAAGAATACTTAATCAAAATTTTCTCTTCTCATGCCAACCTAAATATAAATTAAAAATAATTAATCATATTTTAAAAAAATGAATTAGAATCCCCAAATTAAAGCTTGGGAAGAACTTTTTTTTTTCTCTATCTCTTCTTCTTGATTTGAGCTTTGTAGATTATGTTTTGGTCAAATAGTATCGTTTTGTTACTTTTTATTTTTTAATATAGAACTAAAACAATTTATTAGTATTTTTTTTAATCTAGGAGTTTCATATTATTAAAGATTAGATATTATTCCTCTATAAGATATCAGAGTTATAAGAAAGGAAGTTATCAAAAATAAGCTTGAACTGGTATGTTACCTATTAGATTTCTAGATGTTGTTTCTCTATTTTGTGTATTCATATTGATTATCATTTTTTTTGAAGTAAAAAAAATTATTTTCTTTCAATTTATCAAAAATCTGAAAACAACAGTTCACTATAGAGTTTGTTGATAGTGCTATAAAAATAAAATGAACCTTTCATTCTTTTTTTATTTTTATTTTTTGAAACATCATTTTAATTGTAATATATTATTGATCTAAAACAACATCTTTAACTCGTCATTAACATTTTGATGGTGTCTGCTAGTTTTCATCAAAAAATTCTTTTTTATTGAATGATAACTTAAGTAGGGCTACTATGAAAATATAAATTTTACATAGTGTAGAACTTATGGGAATGCTCAGTATAAATCCAAAACCAATAAGGAAAGGAATCTTATCACACATAAAAGACCGAGATATTTTCCAATTACTTCTAAACTGTAAAGGTCATCATGTCTTGAAAGATTATTGAGCACTTGACATGGCATCATTCACATGATACGATAGATGGAACCATAACACACCCTTTCGATGGTGAAACTTTAGAAGAAGTTTAATATGGTGCATCCTTAATTTTTAATAAAACCACAAAATGAATCCTAAGTTATGTAATGATGAATTTAATCTATTTAGGTTATTTGTTGCACCTTATTCTTGTTATTTGATAATACTTATAGTTTACAACTTGTCATCGAGGATGTGTATGAGACAGAAGTTGATATTATCAGTGGTCATGCTCAATCCTAAAAGTCCGAGTAAGAATATAAATGTTTGTTTTCAACTCTTAATTGGTGAGTTAAATTAGTTGTAGTCATTTGAGACTTTGATGTATAATATCTCAAGAAAACATAATTCTCAAATGAAGATAAATTAATTTAGATTGTCAATGATTTTCTTATATATGCAATGATTTCTAATTGGAGCATGCATATAAATTTATTATGTCCATATTATATAGAAAATAACAAGACCTTCACCTTAATAAATAGTGGTAAAACATTCTTTTTTTTATTACTACTAGAGGCTTTTATCAACTAATCATAAGTACAAAAATAACTTCTTTATAGATAAAGTTGAAAGGAGTGTTACATTGCTGGTACTGTTGGGTGAAAACAATATAGTATATGGTCTCATAGTATAAGGGCATTGTGTTTGGCTTTTAATTCATTAAGTAGAAGTTTCTTAGTTTTAAAGTGAGATATAATCGGGTAAAACAAAGTATTTTTTTAGAGTTTTCTTATTGAAAAACTAATCTCATTCTCTATAATCTAGATGTTATCCTTATAAAAAAAATGTTTGAAAATATTTTTAATATGATTTATTAGTATTTAAAAGTGTATTTTTATCAAAGTTTTATATCATCATTTTGCACTTGAAGTATCAATAACTTCTTAACTAAAGCATGTTTTATAATAATATATCTAATAATATAAGATATCTTTAATTCATGGTAAATGTTCATTTTAAATGCAGTCCTATCACATAAATGAAAGAATTTATTAATGATTTTAATAATTGAAATTGAAAGGACAAAGAGATGGCTAAATTAGAAAAAAGATGCTGGTGCAGTCCAAACCGGAACACCATTTTGTAATTAGGTCATATTTGGAGCTGTAGATCTCGGATTTAGGTCTACTTTATATGAATAGAAAGGTAGGAAATAGACCTACAACTTTCATGGCAACCCAAGATTTAAAAGGTCATTTTCAAGTCTAAATTGTAGCAGCAATAAAAAAGTCTGAATCTGTCCTGTAGCCAAACACTGTTCATTATTTAGCTCATATTTAGAGTTTTAATAGTCCAAATGACCTCCATTTTTTTCTTGAAAAGCTGAGACAATTTCCTACAACTTTTATATTTTTAAGTGGTTTTAATTCTAACACTATCAATGAATTTTTGGGCAGACAAGAGAAGATAGAGATTGTCATCAAGTCAAGAGTTGGCCACCCACTCATCAATTAGTTATCAAATCAATAGTTTCTAATTTTAGCCTATAAAAGGAGGCATTTGCCATGAATTTAAATATCCTGGTCTCTAGATTAAGGTCATGCTCTTGCTTTTTCCTTTTGTATTTTTTAATGCTTAAGTTTTGTTTTTATTAATATCTTGTTCATGCCATTTCTTTATTTAGTTAACTTTTATCTTATTTATGTTTTTATTTTATTTTATTATTTTATTATGTTTAGTTAAGTTTATTATGTCAAGGTGAAAAGGTTATACTAATGGTGTAAGAATAAATATAGTGTAAACTTAACATAGACTTTATTATTTGATACTAACATGTTTTATATTTGTTATCTTGTTCACTCTTTAATACTTTGCCTGTTATAATCTAGATTTATGTTATATAACACTTGGCACAACAAATGTTTGGTACTTTCATAACCTATAATATATGGTATAATTGACACTTGAGCTATAAAAGAAACTTGATTTGTTATTAACATAAGTTATAATCATAAATGCTTGACGAGATTTATAAGTATTAGCATTATTCAAATAAGATAACTAATGTAATCATGTTTACAATTTATAATCTGATTAGAATCTCCTTCGTATGTGGTTTTCAATTGAGTAATAAGAGTTTATACTATACTTATTTATCATACCATTAATGAATCATTTAACCTTAACATTTGTTATTATCATTGTTTAATTATTTTGTTAATCTTTCATCTTAATATTCTCATCAACTTCTTCTTCTTAATTATTATTATTATTATTAGTATTAGTACTATTATTATTAGTACTACTATTATTATTAATATTAGTATTATTACTACTACTATTATTGTTGTTGTTGTTATTTATAATTATTGTTTATAATTTATAAAATTAACCTTCTTATGGGTCGACCCTGTCTTGCCGAGTTATTTATTACTTCGACACTCCTACACTTTGAAGAAAACATTAATTTTTTGGTCGTGTCAAGTTTTTAGCGCTGTTGTCGAGGAGGTAAATTCTTGTACAAATTATAGTATTTATTTTATTTTCTATTGTCTATTTTCTTGTTTATAACTTTGTTTCTTTTCTTTTGTTTCTTCTTCTTTTGTTTTCTTCTTTCTTTTATTATATTCCTACATGTGTATGAAAGTGTGGTCATGTACATTAAGTGGTAGACTTTGTAGGTTATCCTTATTATTTTTAGAAAATATAGCTAAAAAAGATAATCAGTCACTTCATAATGAGAATAACCGTGTTATAACACTTAGAGATCATATAAACCTCGCAAGAACAAATACACTATTATGCATAGTTTCCTCCCTGATGCATCTGATTTTAATTTTAAGCCAGACATTATTCAACTTTTACCTTCTTTTTATGGCTTAAATTTGAAAAATTCATACTTGCATTTAAAGAAATTTGAGGAGGTTTACAACATGTATAATGACTCAAATTGTAGCATGAACACCATTATATTAATGTTTTTTTCATTAAAAGATAAAGCTAAAATATGGCTACAAAATTTAAGATCTGAATCCATTAGTATTTGGGGTAAAATACAATAATAGTTTTTAAAGAAGTTTTTTTTCTCATCTCACAGAACAAACTCTTTCAAAAGATAAATCACCACTTTCACTCAAAAACCAGGAGAAACATTTTACCAATATTAGGATAGATATTAAGACTTATTTAATATTTGCCCTCATCATGGTTTTGAACATGGAGATTGGTTTTATATTTTTATGAAAGGTTAACACCAAGAGATAGGCAAATGGTTGAATTGATGTGCAATGGAACTTTTGAAGATAAAGATCCTAATGAAGCAATGGAGTACTTAGACTTGTTAGCTGAAAATGCTCAAAATTGGGACATTGCAAGTACTTATAAGGCATTGAGTAAAACTCAACCTCATACATCTAGTGGAGATATGTACAACCTTAAAAAAGATCATAACCTCTAAGTTAAGTTTGCATCTTTAACTAGAAAAGTTGAGGCACTAGAACTAAGCAAGGGTGGTTAATTAAAATTTATTCAAAACATCGTGTGTCAAATCTGTGAAACTAATAAACATTTAACTACTGGTTGTCCAACTTTGTCTTCTTTCAAAGAATGTCTGTATGAACAAGCTCATGCTTTAAACAATTTTCAAAGGCCCAATTATAACTCATACTCACAAATATACAATCCTAGTTGGAGAAATCACCTAAATTTTAGTTGGAAAAGTGATAATAATAATGCACAAACTTCATAACCACCATTTCAAACCCACCATAATTTACAAAATTCTCATGTATATGCATCTCTTTATGCTCCACCTCCTGTAAGAAATTTTTAGGAAACTTTGTATGCATTCATTGAAAACAAAAGACAATCAACACTCAACTTACTCAAAGCATAACAGATTTTAAAGATACTCTTGTAAAATTCAAATATGCTCTCAGTTTTCAAGAGAAATGTAAGTTTCCATCTCAACCATAGCAAAATTTCAAGGGATAATACAATACAAATATAAGTAGTTTTGGATATCAATATATGGATCAAGTCAAAGTAGTCACTACTCTTTATAGTGGTAGGGTTATTGAAAAAATCACTCTTGAACCTTCTGAGAAAGATGATGAGTTAATCTCTAAAGGTAAGAATGGGGTTAAATCTGAATATTATCGAAAAAAAGATTGATTCCCTACCAGCACTTTCATTTCCTCATGTCATAACTAAACAAAGAAAAGTTAATCACAACTGAGAAATCTTTAAAACTTTCAAACAAGTAAGGATCAATATACCTTTGCTGGATGCCATTAAACAAGTTCCTTCTTATGCTAAATTTTTGAAAAATCTATACATTATAAAAAGAAAATTGAATATAAAAAAGAAAATCTTTCTAGCCAAACAAATAAGTGTCATTCTTCAAAATAATAATGCTTTAAAATATAAAGATCTTGGTTGTCCTATAATTTCCTGCTTTATTGAAGAACATAAAATTGAAATAGTCTTATTTGATTTTGGAGCTAGTGTGAATTTGCTTTCATATTCAGTTTTTCAAAGTCTTAAACTAGATGAGTTAAAACCAACTTCTGTAACTCTTTTACTTGCTGATAGATCTGTAAAAGTGTCTAGAGAAATAATTGAAGATGTGTTAGTACAAGTCGATAAATTCATTTATCCTATGGATTTTATTGTCTTGGACACACAATCTGTTGAAACATGTAATTTATTTCTTGTTATTTTAAGATATTCGTTTCTTACAACTTCTAACCCATTAATTAATTGTAGGAATGGACTGATAAAGCTATCACTTGAAAATATGACATTAGAGATGAATATTTTCAATATTTGCAAGCAATCTAGAGATTATAATAATTTACAAGAAGTGGACTTTATTGAAAAATTAATTCATGATCAATTTCAAACCACTCCCAGTGAAATTGAGACTGATGAATCTGATGATTTGCAGATGGTTTATTTTCAAGAATAATCAAAGGCAAGTAATTGGAGACCATAAATTGAGGAATTGCTACCACAATCAATTAAGTTCATACCTTCTAGTGTTTAACCATCCAAACCTGATTTGAAGTTGTTACCATTCAATCTCAAATACTCATTTTTGGGAGAAAATGAAACTTTTTCCTGTAATAATATCTTCCAAACTTAATGCAAATTAAGAAGGTAAGTGACACAACCAAAAGATTGATGTTTTCTCTTAAGTGCAAGAATATCAAAGTAATAAATAACCCGGTAAAACCATGATCGAACCACAAAAAGCTTAATTGTATAAATTATAAATAACAATAATATATCAACAACAACAATAACAACAACATCAATAATAATAACAGTAATGATAATAGTAATAATAATAATAATAGTAATAGTAATAGTAATAGTAATAATAGTAGTAATAGCAGCAGTACTAATAATAATAATAATAATAATAATAATAAAGAAAAATAAGAAGAAAAAGTTGATGAGAACTTTGAAATGGAAGATTAATGTAATGATTAAACAATGATAATAACAAATGTCAAGGTTAAAGGATCTACTAATGGTATGTCAAACAAGTATAATATAAACTCTTATTATTCAATTGAAAACTACACATAAAGAAGGTTCCAATCAAATTATAAATTAACAATATGATTACATTAGTTATCTTATTCAATTAATTGTAATACTTATAAATCTCGTTAGACATTCATGATTATAACTTATATTAACAACAAATTAAGTTCCTTTCATAGTTTAGGTATCGGTTATACCATATAGTATGGGCTCTGAAAGTGCCAAGTATTTGTTGTAACAAGTGTTATACAACATAAATCAAGATTAGTCATTTAACAAGCAAAGTATTAAAGAGTGAACAACATAACAAATATAAAACATGTTAGTATCAAACATTAAAGCCCATGTTAAGTTTACACTATACTTATTCTTACACCATTAATATAACCTTTTTACCTTGAGATAATAAACTTAACTGAACATAATGAAAAAAAAAATAAACAAATTAAAAACATAAATAAGATAAAAGTTAACTAAATAAAGGAAAGGAAATGAAAGGCATAAACAAGATATTAATAAAAGAAAAACTTAAGTATTACAAAAATACAAAGAGAGAAAGCAAGAGCATGATCTTGATCTGGATACCAAAATGCCTAAAAGCATGGCAAAAGCCTCCTTTTATAGGCCAAAATTAGAAACTATTGATTTGACGACTAATTAATGAGTGAATGGTCAACTCTTGACTTTGTGACAATCTTTATCTTTTTTTTTTGCTCAAAACATCATTGATAACGTCATAATTGAAATTATTTAAAAACATGAAAGGTGTAGAAACTTGTCTCAGCTTTCCAGCAAAAAAACATGGAGGTCATTTGGACTTCTAAAACTCTATATATGGGTCAAACACTAAATAGTGTTTAGGCTGCAGGACAGATCCAGATTTCTTCGTTGTTGCTATAATTTGGACTTGAAAATGACTTTTTTAAATCTTGAGCTCACATGAATATTATAGGCCTATATCTTACCTTTCTATCTATATAAAATGGACCTAAATCCGAGATCTACAGCTCTAGATATGACCCAATTACCTAACAGTGTTCCGGTTTGGAGTGCATCAGTATCTCTTTTCTAAATTTGACCATCTCTTTATCCTTTAAATTTCAGTTTTTAAACTCATCAATTTATCCATTTATTTATGTGATAGGCCTGCATTTAAAATGAATATTTACCATAAATTAAAGGTATCTTGTATTATTAGATATGTTATTATAAAACATGTTTTAGTTAAGAAGTTATTGATACTTCAAGTATAAAATAATCATATAAAACCTTGAAAAAAATACACTTTTAAGTATTAATCAGTAAGTTATTATAAACTTTGAAAATACATAAAAATACATTAGAATGGACCATAACTAACATAAAAAGAATTAGTTCTTTGATTTGCACACTCAAAATTTATTTGGAGAAAAATGTTAAGCCCTCTAGGAAAATGCAATAAAGGCTCAATCCTAATATGAAAGAAGTAGTGAAAAATAAAATCATTAAGCTTCTAGATAATGGAATCATATATCCTATTTTTGATAACAAATAGGTAAATCCTACTCAAGTTGTACCCAAAAAGTCAAAACAAATAGGTGAATGCAACATTACTTGTTATGCATTCAAATCTCTTTTTATGCTTCTAAACATTAAAAAAAAAATAAACAACAAAAGTAGGACAAAAAGGATCTACTTTTGGGGTCTCTTAGCTTTTCTTTGGAATGTGTTGCCTCTCTTAAGTTTAAAAAGCTTAAGAAAAACTTGGTTTTTACTCTTGGACCGCTAGTCTTATAATTCATACTATTACTACTCATTTTTCTTGTCTTTTCTTGTCCATTTTTTTCCCTTTCCTTCTTTTCTATTCCAGCCCCTAAACAAGCTTAAGGGAGGGTATTTATAAGGTTTTAGGAACTATTAAATCCATTTCAGAACTTTTGATCTTAAGATGAGTGGTGTGAACCTTTGATAAAGACTCATTTAGGATCCTTTACATATCTACACAACAAAATCAAATTGATTTTTGCAAAGATAGATTTACTATAAAGGTTGATTGAGTTGTCCACTTTTAAGGCTTCATTAGATCAATTTGGATGTTATCATCACCTTTTGATGTTATCATCACCTAATACCACCTGAATATGGTAGCACACCTTTTATTTGGACTAATTCCTACCCAATTTGGAGGTTTGTAACTTCATATTTATTTGTTTAAAGGTGCCAATTTGATCAGCCCCACTTCTAAAAATTGAGTGATGACTGATAAAGATAAGATGTTAGGGACTTCTATGGAAATATTTTGATGTAATAGTCCACTTTAATAGAAATAGGGTTATAGAGGGAATGTTCCTCTTCTATTTGCCAAAAAAACCATTTGCCATTTAGAGGTCTAGAACTCCAGGATAAACTCTTAAAAGGTGATAACCCAATCATCATGAACTGCCAAGAAAAAAAAATGGAAGAAGGCTGAACGACATGTCATTTGGGTTAAAACCCTTGAAATTAGGGATTTTAATTTGAAATTTGACAAATTTTCAATTTAATCTCTGTTTTTCCAATTATAGCACGTACATCCTTAATTGACACAAATGTTTTTTAATTGTATACAATTTAACCCCTGGCAAACTCAAAAGGCTGAATTGTCTTTTTTATTTTGGTTTTTAGTTTTAAATTTATGCATTTTGACCCTCAATTGACCAACAAACTTCATATTTCTTCAATTTGACCCCTGATTTGGTCAATTCTAGCCACTATATTTATGCGTCTTGATTCTTGGTTTTGGATTTCTTTAATCAAGTTCATATTTTCCCATCAAACTTTAATATTTATGTAATCAAGCCCCTAATTTGACTAAATTAACTACTAAAAACTGTAATTCAACACTCAGACTTTAATATCTTCCAATTAAAGCCTAAATTGACTTTAAAAATCAATTTTCTTATAATTAAGCTTTCAATAAATTAAAATAAACCTTGAAAAATTCTAATTGAATCATTAAACATCCAATTTTGAATTTTTCTCCTTAATTTGAATTTTTTTTGTTAATAGGGTCGTTATCAATCGAAAATACATTGTAATTTTTTTTAATCTTGTATATTTGATCTTCCTCGGCCAATCTTTGACAATTTCCTGAGAATTCTAGTATACTCTTGTCACTGATATATCTTTTTTTCTTCTTATATTTTTTTGGTATTTTTTTTAATTTTTTGTTTGCATTACATCTAAAAAATGAGTAACTTCACCTTCGATGATTGTCCTTTGACACGACAAAAAAATTAATATTTTTTTTTCAAGTATAGGAGTGTTAAAGTAAGAAATAACCTGGTAAAATCGGGGTCGAACCACAAGGAGATTAACTATAATGATGGTGGTGGTGGTGGTGGTGGTAAGTTAAAAAGGACTTTGAGATGTAAGATGAATGTGAAAATTAAAAATAATTGTCAAGGTTAGAAGATCTACTAATGGTATTTTAAATAAATATAGTATAAACTTTTTTTTATTACATAACTAGAAACAACACATAAAGAAGGTCTTAATCAGATGATTTATCCTTAATAGTTTATTATTTTTAACATCATCATATTAATTATCTTATTTAAGTAACACCAAAATTTTAAATATTATCAAGAATTCATAATGCTAACTTATGTTAATAACAAATCAAGTTCTTTCCATAGCATGGTATAGGTTATACCATACGGTTAACTATAAAAGGGCTAAGTATTTGTTATACCAAGTGTTATACAATACAAATTTAGATTAACCATCTAATGAGTAAGGTATTAAGAATTAGTAAGATAAAAAGATAAGACATGTTAATAACAAATTTTCTTAAATATAAACATTGAAGTCCATGTTGAATTTATATTATATCTATTCTAACACCATTAGTGAAACTTTTTCACCTTAAAATAATAAATTTTGCTAAACATAATAAAGAATATAAATATAAATAAACAACATAACAACATAAGTATAGCAAAGAAAATAAAAAGTATAAACAAGATATTAAGGAAACTATAACATGAAATAAAATTTAAACATTACAAAAATATAAAAAAATAAAAGGCAAGATCTTAATCTAAAAATCAAGATACTTAACTGCATGACAAATGCTTCCTTTTATAGGCAAACATTATGAACTATTGATTTGTTGACTAATTGTTGAGTGGGTGGTCACATCTTGACTTGATGTTAATCCTTATCTTATTGTCTAAACAAAACATCATTGCTAACATCAAAATTTAAACATACTATCTACATAAAAGTTCTAAAAAATTATCTCAGCTTCCAACAAAAAAAAAGGTCATTTGAACTTTTAGAACTTAAGATATGGGCTAAACATTAAACAATGTCTGAGTTGCAGAACAAATTCAGACTTCTTCATTGTAGTTACAATTTGAACTTGAAAATGATATTTTTGAATCTTAGACTCCTATAAAAGTTTTAGACCTATGTTTTAACTTTTCATCCATATAAAGTAGATCTAAATCCAAATTCTACAACTCTAGAGATGACCCAATAACTGAACAGTATTCTAATTTGGACTAAACCAATATTTGTTTTTCAAACTTAGCCCTTTCTTTGTCTTTTCACTTTCAATAGATAATCACATCAATCAATCCTTTGAATTGTGAGATATGCTTGTATTTAAAATAAACACTTATCATAAATTAAAGTTATCTTATATTATCAAATTTGTTATTATAAGATATGCTTAAATTAAGGAGTTATTGATACTTCAAATGCAAAATAATGATATAAAACCTTAATAAAAATATATTTTTAAATACCAATTATGCTTCTAACAAAATCAGGCTTTAAACACCTATAAAATATTCCATCAATGTTTTGCTATTTTTTTGGTAGTACACATTATATAATAAAATTAAGGAGAAAATACTAATAATTAAGATGAGGAAGAGAGTGTAAAATCTGTAAAAACATAGTGTAATGTTTTTTTTCACCTCTTTTTTTATAGTGAGTTTTGGAAGTTGTAAAGATAAGAAATTAATCCTTGTAATAAATAAAACTAATTCCTACCATTATCAACTTTGATTGCTCACCATAAAACTAAAATTTAACTTGAACAATTTGTCTTTGAATTATATATTTGTTGAACTAAAAAAGCTTTTCAATTTTAGAGAAATTTTTACGGAATGAAATTAATCAGATTCTATCGTTCATAGACTGGACTGAACAATATAACAGGTTAAAAGAAATAATTTTTTTATGAACTAGACTCAAGTCCAAATTTAAATTAGTAAAAAAAATATGTTATAACTTAAAAAATTATTTTACAATAAATGTATATCTAAACCAAGCCTAGGCTAGAACCTTGTGCATGAGCTCAGTTGCCCTCACTTATGATTAAATCTAAAATTCATTTTGCTTAGGTGTTTTTTTTTCCTAAAAGCTTCAATGCTTTTTTATCCAATTTTAATTTTTCACATTCTCATTGATAGGAAAGCTTGTTCCTTTCTAACTTGGGATAAAACTTCTAAAGGATTTTGAGTTTCTTCAAAATATACCACTAAGGTTTTTTTGTAGATCAATTTTTTATTCATTTAAATCATTTTAATGTTTTATATTAAATAACTTAATTATGTTGAAAATTAAATTCCAATAAAGTCTTAACTTCAAAAGAGAGTGGACTTTACTTTTAATTTGATCTCTAAGTTTATTAACTATGATTTTAAACAAAATTCCAATAATTATTTTATGAAATCAACATGAAAATGGTACTATTATTTTATTTCTAGAAAGAGAATTGAGTGAGTTTATTAATTATACTATCATTTTGAATTTGCATATGCAGGAAGATTTTCGAAAACAACTCTTATAAATATACCGTTCTAACCATGATCTAATTGAAGAGGTATAAGCTCTTAATATGTGATAATTAATGGAAAAATATGTATTTTAATTGATAAAATACACACACATGTTACACATTTTATTACTCTATTTATTTTTGTAGTTGAAAAGTATTTTTATAAAAATTTAATTGTTTTTTTGCTTTGATTTTTTTTGTATTTTTAGATTATTTTGACATTTTAATATTAAAAAAATATTTTTAAAAATAAAAAAAATATTATTTTATTATATTTTTAAATAAAAATAATTTTAAAACATCAAATTAGCAGATTATAAATCTGTGAAGACTTGGCAAGTAAATGCCAAAGACCCAGACCAGCTCAACGGTCGTCTCGCGAACACGTGATTTATCATTTGAGCGGACTAAAGATGTGAAAGCATACACTAGCCGAGCTAATCACAAACCGACGAAAGGAGGTTATTTATCATTTGAGTGGACTAAAGATGTGAAATCATACACTAGCCGAGCTAATCACAAACCGACGAAAGGAGGTTAGATATATAAGTAACAAATCTGACCAAACTCCATTGACGATAAATATGAAAATAAGAAATTTTGTTTTTATTTATTTATTTATTTTGATATAGTTGTCATGTAAAATTAATTAAGTACACATGATGGGATCGTCACTTTTCCTTGCAAATTCTTTATTTTAATATGTTGATATCAAAAATAATTTTTAAAAAATAAAAAAATATTATTAACATGAATTTTAATATTTTAAAAAACACCCATAACTACACTTCCAAATCAACTTTAATTACATTCCAAGCAATTTTGTGAAGGAATTGTTCTTCCTTTATAGTGCTTTCCGTCCAATTTTATTATAATAGAATGGACTAAATTTCCATGTTCCATTGGCTAGAACTAGGATTAAATATTTTTTTTAAGGACCAATCTAATAATTTTAAATATTTAAAGTTATATTTATAAAAGTACACCTACCAAAATAAATTGAGGAACCTTTCTATCTTATTATCTCAATAAACAAAAAAATATATAGTTAATTATAATAGAAAGAGAAATTAAAAAAATAAAAAATAAATATAAATCAAGATATTCGATGATACAAAATGAAATATTTATCCGATTATATTTATTGAACTTTTTTTTATTAAAATTGATAAAATATAATAAAAATAGAAACACAAATTAAGCTGATTGAGCAAATCCACCCTAAAAAAATTACGAAAGGCGGAACACATAAGAAATAATATTTGAAAATGAATATTTTTTATTTTAAAAATAAGGTTCATTTGTATAAAAAAATTATAGATTTATTATAATAGTATCTTCAAAAATCAAACATAAGCAAAACAGTTTTAAAAAAAACTTTTATTAAAAAAATATGAAACTTGTGATCTAAGTCATAAAATTGAGATAAACTTATAAAAAAAATCAAAGATAATCACAAAACTAATATTACAAAAAACTAATGCAGAATAATAAGATCATCAAAAGAAAATTAGCAAAAAAAAATGTTGAATGACATTAATTTTTAAATTTATGACCCGGGTCATCAAATCAGAAGCTCCACAAATAAAAAAAAAATATAAGGTTGAATTTTTAATAAATCAAATGTCAAAACATGAAACCAAGAAAAAAAATCAATTACATAAAATGATCTAAAAAAATCAATTAAAAGAATGAGAGTGAAAACAAAAAAAACAAACTAGAGAGAAAAACAAAAAATTTCAATCGAAGGATTAAATTGAAGGATTAAATTGAATTGAAAAATAGCTTCAATAAAAGGGAAAACAAATAAAAAGAATGAAGATCAAATTGAAAAAAATAAAACAACATAAACTTTGATTGAAAAATAAAATAGAAAGCAAATAAAACTTTAACAAAAAAGCCAAGAAAATAAATTAACAATCAAAAGAATAAAGAATAAGATGAAAAAAAAAGGAGGAATTATAATTGAATGACAAATTTAAAAACAAATAAAACTTTTATAAAATGAACAACAACTAAATAAAAAGTAAAAAAAAATGAGTACTAAAAATAAAAATAAAAAAACAAAGAATTTTGATTGAAGAATGAAATTAAAAGCAAATAAATCTTTAACAAAAGGTTAAATGAAATAAATTAAACATAAAAAGAATATGAGTTGAAATGAAAAAAAAAAGCGTATAAAAAATTGTAATTGAAGAACTAAATTGAAAACAAACAAAATTTTTATAAAAAAAATAAGAATTAGAAAAGCAAAATAAAAATAATGAGAATTCAAATTTAAAAGGCAAAAACAAAAAAGATAATGGTGCACTTTATTTAGCAAAAGTGAGAAAAAAAGAAAAAAAACAATAATAAAAAACAATCCGAACATCATACGAAGCTATATGCTATACCATGAGGAAAAGAACATTATAGTGCTTTCAAAGACATGACTGAAGGTCAAATTTGAGTACTAATAACTTCATTGTCGCTGTTTAAATGGTACACATGCCACTCACATGTTGGTGTATAATAATTTCTTGAATAAAAAATTAAAAAGTCAATGTCCAAAAATATCAAAATATAACCATAGTTATTATCAAAAAACCGTGTTAAATTACTGAAGTACCCCCAAATACAAACCTTATTTTTCATCATTTCTAAGGTTAATAACATATTTTAACTATACATGAAGAAGGTAAAAACTAAAAAAAACCCTCAACCAACCAAATATTTTTTTTATCCCAGGGGTTAAAAAATATTTTAATTGTTTAAAAATGTATGAAAAGTAATAAAAAAATTCTTTGTCAACAATTCTAAATTGTATTAACAAGTAAAAATATATTTTTATTGTATAAAATTCTTAAAAAGACTAACATACCCCCAATAATTTCTTAATAACTAATGAGCTAGTGAAAAAAATCACAGCATCGTTATCCTCAATGATTTTTTTTTTATTCAAGGACAAAACAATAGTTTCACTATAGCAATCCATATAAGTGTCATAATAAATATCTCATGCCCTATATATTTTTGTAAATATATTTTTTTTTATCAAAATCCAATATTTTACCCTTCTTTGTTTTATATATTTCAAATATCAAAAAAGTGTTTTTTAGTAGTTTTAGTAAATTTTAATTATTTTAATTATTTTTGTAATTTTTGTTAATAATTATATAAGCTAAAAAAGAAAAACAAAAGAAAGTGCACAAGAGTAAAATAATATATATATATATATATATTGAAATCAAAACAATAATCGAATATCACATGTAAAAATTAAGTTTAGGAACTTTTTGGTTGTAATTAAGAGCTGAATTGAAGAAAATGACTTAATTGTTTTAATTTGTCTGAAACTAAAGAAAATGAAAGTTTAAGGATGAATTTGACATACATATCCAAGTTATAAAATATAATAAGAACTTAATTCAAAAAGAAAAATGAAATTGCATACCATATCAGCTTACAAATGAAGAATTAAAGAACCAGGGACTCATACCAGAGCAATGAAGATAACGACGGGCATCCTTTATTGGCGTCGCTAGAATCATCTTGAAGGGACCTTTATTATGCGATGACAAGTATTGGAGAAGAAAAACAGTGTCGTTTCAGCCAATCATTATACTTTTATTTATTTTTCTTTCTTTTATATATCCTCCTCTCATTTTTTTTCACCTTCTTTGTCAAAAGTACCAGAGTGTATTGTTAAATTTTTTATATTAAATTTAATTTTTTAATTTTTAATTTTTAATTTTTTTAATTCCATTCTTTATCATTAATTTAAATATTGATAATTAAATTTCATGATTTTTTAATTTATTTTCTATATTTGGAAAGTTAATTTATGTTAATTTAAATTTTTTATTTTTTACTTTATTTTTTAATATTTAATTAATTTAAGAGTTAAGTTTTATTTACTTGGATGGAATTATCTTTATCTTAATATTTAATATTTTTAATTATTGTAAAACTAAATTGCGACTGTTTTTTTAACTCGTCATACACCTGGCTATCAGAGATCCCTGTGAATATATATATTTATGAATTTTTTAAACTAAGAGAACTACCTTTTCTACGGAACGAAATAACCAGCGAACTGATGTGACGATACAGCGTTTGGACCGCGAATGTCCCCATTGTGACTCAAGAAGTATTTTATTTTCCTATAAATACAAGTTAAGCATTTCCTCTACCTCCATTCCACAATAGACTTGAAAAGTAAGAGAGTATTTCACCGAAATTAACTGCCTTCGGTTTCTGTTGCAGTCGAGGATGAAGGTAAGTATTTTCTCCTACAGAACTTGTCACACTGTTTACGGCTTAATTTATGTGAGATTCATTTTCCTTAAACTCAGAGAATAAGAAATGCAAGCTTTTACTATATGTGATTAACATTCACGTAAGAGGGAATGTTTGTTGTTCAATGGTGCAGCAAAAAATAGTTATGGAGGTATCAATGAACTCCAGCAAACACAAAACGAAGGCTATGAAGATTGCAGCCGTCGCAAACGGTATTTAGCATTCCTTAATTTCCGAGATACTGAGCTCCGCAAATTGCAAGGAATAAGTACATTTTGGTTCATTTAGTAATCTTTTTTAGTAGGTGTGGTCGTTTCATGCAACTAATATTGTACCCTTCATACACGCGTCATATGAACTTTTCTAAATGTTTATTATGTAACAGTGACATGTTATGAAATCTTACATGGGTTCTGATGCGGAGTTTATTATGTTGGACAGGTGTGAATTCTGTGGAAATAGAAGGGACAGACAAAGTTGTGGTGACTGGGGATGAAGTTGATTCGGTTAAGCTGGCCCGTGCCCTCAAGAAAAAAATTGGGCATGTTACGATAGTGAGTGTCAAAGAAGAGAAAGAAGAGAAAGAAAAGGAAGAGAAAGAAAAGGAAGAGAAAGACGTGCTGTATTGGCCAAATAATTACTTTCATCACTATCCTCCAACTCTGGTGTACGAAGACATTTACACTCCACGCCAACCACCTCCTTGTTCCATCCTTTGAGATGTATCAGAATAATCTTCCTTGTTATTTATGAGATATCAAAGATATATGTTCTTGTGATTTGCGAATTCTATAGTTAAGCTCGAGGATGCATGCAGTACTCAGCTTACAGCTTCAGGATCGTAATATTAATGGTATTGGGCATCATTCACAGAAAAGAGTTTATTTCATTGTCTTAGAACCATCATTTTGATTAATTTGACAATATTTGAGCAAGCCCTTTGAGGTTCGTTACAAACTCTTGAAAAAAGACTAGAGAAAAAAAACCCTTTAACACCTAAAATACCCCACAATGGATTTAAAACTACTTTATGTTCATCGATTAGCCATTTTAATTTTTAAATGTTAACGTCGAGAGATTCACTTCAACGTTAAACTAAAACTACCACTTATGCATATAATATAATTAAGATGGATTCATATAATTCTATTAATTAATCTAGGTTTTTATATCAGAGATGATATCCATCCTAGCACTTGAAATAAAAGGCGTGGGCCGGAAGGGATGCTGGCTGCTGTTGATGCTTCCAAACGGAAGCCAGGCAACTTTGTGGTAAACGGCGAGGTGGATTGGTATTGCCGAGGGAGGGAGGGAGGATCTATTGGTGTTGTTGCTTTCTTTTCTTTTTTCTTTTATTTATCTATTTGTATCAGATAATTCATACATAGGTGCAAGATTTTTCTCAATTTATAATTATCGACAAAATTGCCATCGGTGCTTTTAATTAAATACTACCGATAGAAAATCCATCATCTATCTTTTTCCACCATTAACACACAGATTACCCTTTTTGATGTAATATTTTTTATAGATATTTTCTGAAAAAATGAAATAATTATCCACTGGGTATTTTCATACATGATTTTTTTAAAAAATATTATTGAAATAATATCTAGTTATATAAATAAAAGTTAACTTTGGATATAATGGAGGTTTTTGTAAAACATTAATTATTCACCATATCTTTAATGTTTGCCCGCAAAAAAATAAAAAAACAAATTCCTTGTAAGCAAGTAGGGTAAGGTATCCAAGCGTCAAGGCACATCTTTTTTAAGTGAAAAATGTTTATTTTTGGAGTCTTGCACCAGCAAGCTCCAATGGTGATGATAGTCAACAATTTCCTAGAGGTCATGGACGTGAAGAGCAAATTAAATCTATATATTAAAGACGAAACAAGTAATAAATGACAAAAGTGCTAGACATTTTCGACCGTCGACTCGCGAATTGGAAATTTCAGAGCAACAAAGCTGGTAGAGGACAAAGGTGAATTATACAATCAAAATCATGCTGGACCCGAATGTCAAATTTAGAGACTTTACATCCCCTTGCTTTCTTCCGTGCTTTTGATTGAAATTATGTTGAACGGGTCGGTCTTCTTCAGTTGGCGCGACGGGAACTTGGCTCTTGTTTTTTCTTATCTCGTGTATTTTTATTCTATTTGCTAACCCGCACCACACTTCAGTCCAAGCATTTTATTTTTCAACTTAAAAAACCTTAAAAAAATGTTGGAATAAAAAATAAACAAGAATTATTGATTTAGATAATTCAAAAAATATTGGTTTGAAAGTAATTACCTATGTTAAGTAAATAAATTTTAAAAAATATTGGTTTAGCTTAAAATTATTCAATTTAATTTCAAACTTATATTAAATATTTATCAATTATCTATGTATATACATTAATTTATAAAAATTACAACTTGATAATAAAGTTAATAAAAATTAAAATGAATCCATTAAATAATCTATTATTTATTTTATCACAACATATCTAAGTTGGTAATTCGATATAAGTTTCAATAATTTACAAATAAATATAATTTTACAAAATCTAAAACAAACCATAACAAATATAAAATTATAAATCCATACTATAAATTTATTTGAGAAAAAACAATAAAACAAATAAACATTCAAACAAAATACATATACTAAAAAAAATTCAATAATAAAATTGAAATTTTAAAATTGTGTTTTTTTAAAGATAAATTTACTTATTAAAAATAAAATTAAAATGCACAATAAATCAAAATACAGATTATATAATTACAAAAATTAAAGAATGTGAATTGTGTTGAGATAAGGAGGGATGTGTTTGTTTAGATGCAAAGAGGAAGAAGAAGAAGAAGAAGAAGAAATAGGAAAGGAGAGAGTCAATAACCAAATTATATATTAACTATTATAGATGGAATTATCAACAAAATATATCAATTTGTAAATCCATCGGTCACTCTATCAGTAAAATAGATACATCATTGTACAAACATATGTTATGATTACAAAAATTAAAGAATGTGAATTGTGTTGAGATAAGGAGGGATATTTTGTTTAGATGCAAAGGAAAAGAAGAAGAAGAAGAAGAAATAAAAAAGGAGAGAGTCAATACCCAGATCATAAATTAACTATTATATATGGAATTATTGACGGAAATATCCATTTGTAAATTCATCGGCCATTCTATCAATAAAATAGACACATCATTGTACAAACATCTCGGTTTGAATTCCATTGTAATTTTATTGATAAAATCATCTATAAAAAGTTCTGTGTCATCACATTGATTTGTTTTTTTTTAATTGTTTATATTCCATATGTGATTTCCTTGGTATATACTAACATAATGTTTTTATCAATATATATTGATGATTTTAGCAAGAAAAAAATTCAGTTGGTAATTATTACCATAAAATATTAACAAAAACATTATGTCAACAATTTTTTTTTTGTATTCATTTAATTTTTGGTAGTGTTAGAATAAGCACCAAACCACTTTACTATAAGTAGGGTACACTAAGAGATGATACATCTTTTTTTTACATAATTATTTTTCTTATCTAGTTTTTCAAAAACCATTAGGTTTTCTAGTGACTATTATATTAAGTAGTAACTAATTTTTTTTATTTTACTAATAAAGAACAAGAATTTCTTGTCTTTTCCACCTATATGTTTCTTGATATTCTCGTTATGAGAGAATAATCACTGTAACATTATATAGATATGATATCTTTAATATATTTTTTTTTGAAGCTTATGTCCACAAAGATATTGCTTTTGTAACAACTCTTGAGAATTATTAAAGCAAGTTTTAATGAAATAAAAACTATGTTTGATGCAAATATATTAAAAAAATTTAGAACAACACACTTGTTGGTGAAAGGAACTTCTTGGAATCTTTTTTTTTTGTAATTTAATTATATAATAATAAAAATAAATAAACATCTTATTATAATAAAATTTTAAAATATAAAAAATCATAAAAATCTATATAAAAAGAGTGCTAGCTAATATTATAAAAAAGTTTTAATCTTATCATAATAAAATAAAAACTAAACAGCATCTGATAAAATTATACCTTAGATATAGTTTTAATTATTTAATTTTAATGAAATTAAATTTAAAATAAATACATGAATAAATAAAAAATTTTATAACTGAAATATAGGTAATATGCTTGGGCATGTGATCTTCTTTTATTTTCTAGTTTGCCCTCTCTTTTTTTAGTTATATTTTTTCATTATAAATTCAAACTATATCTCATGAAATTAGCTTTATATAAAATTTTTAAATTTAATAAAATTCATGAGAGGCATTTAAAATGCCTTTTCACTTAAAAATCACAAAAACATTTAGTTTTGATTATAATTATAATGCATGTGTTAGATTATAATGCATGTGCTAGAGAGACTGGAACAAAGCTTTTGTATCCAATTTTCTTATTAAGGATGTATTTAAGATTTTGGTAGTGGCGATGATTTTTTTTTTAGAAATATATCGAAATAAAATATTTTTATTTAAAAAAAATTACTTTTGACAAAAATTTGAGATTGTCAATCAATTTAATTTGGATTAAATTATAATAAATCTAAATTCTTGAATTGGATCTTATGAATTCATATCATATTTGAAATATCCATCAGACTCACCATTGATTTTTTTTTAAAAGAAAAAACTCACCATTGATTTTTTTTAAAGAAAAAATGTTAGCCACATTCAAAATCATGCTGCATAATCAAATGTTCTTATTAAAAAAATTAAATTAAATGCCATTATTAATTTAAATTAGACAATAATTACGAAAAACCTAAAAGAAAATGATAAAAATACCTACTCTATGCACAACTTGAATGGTATGAAAGAAACATTTTAGTATTTTATAAAGAACAAGTTCGAGATGGACAGAAATTCAAAATTGGATCAAGACATTATAAATTATAAATACAAGTACAATACTAGCAACAACTTATGAATTATTGTCATATTTTTATAAGGTTTTTTACCAAGTTAATTCGGGATTTGAAAAGGATGAATAAAAAACTTATCATGTGATATTCTGAAACAATAGCCATTAATATGGAGAAAAGAAGAGCATAAATATATAGTGTTATTTAGTATTTAGAGTAAGAAAAAAAACCCTGAATCTAAATCCATAGTCCTGTTTTTTCTTATCTTTTTATATTTATGTTTTTTAATATTATATTTTTATAAATAATATTAATATTAAATTTGGATCAGATTATTATCAAACCAGATTAAGATAGATTCACATTTAATCCATGGGTTAGCGAACTCGAGTCATAAAAATTGGAAACCACATTCGTTTAATTACATCAAAATTGGATTAAATTGGGATTAAAATCCGATCCATTAATAGCTAAACCAGTAATTATAAAAGGTTACTTATTGACGAGAATAAATGGTTTATTTTGTGTTTAAAAATGTATATAAATGGCACTTTAATTAAAATAAAGTTAGCAATTGAGTGGCATAGTTTCCATAAATGCACTCATTTAATTGGTAACTGGGAAATGACAATGCTATTCAAATAATAATAATAATAATAATAATAATAATATTGATGTTAAAAATCATACAGATTTGGAGAGTATTTAGAAATGTAAATAAGAATAGTAAATATATCAAAATAATAAATTTTTATTTTTTAAAAATAATTTTTTATATTAACACATCAAAAAAATCTGAAAATATAAAAACATTAATTTTAAATAAAAAATTCAAATTATTATAAAATACTGTTTCAAATGAAATTTCAAAAGATACCTTACTAGCCAAATTTAGCTTACAAATCATGATAATTAGAGACGATTTTTGTTTTGTTTACAAAAATATGCATGATACATAGAACAAATATATATATATATATATCAGATAAATATACATATACAGATATAAATAATAAAGTAGCAAAAATTTAGCTTCAGCTATAAATTCAAAAATCCAGCTACCATAAAATTTTTACCTAACACTAAGAAATTTCGATGTTTTCCCACGTATGCTACCACATTCTTTAGCTGGCGGGTTTAATCCGTTAGCAGTTGTAGTTCTTTATGCGGCTAACTTTATAGCGGTGAGTGGGACGAAAAGGACTTCTGTAGTGAACTGGATCCTCCATTGCTAGTTCTTTAGTGATTGTTTTTATTATTGTTGTTGGATTTATTCATTTCAAGGGCTCAAACTTGGCACCTTATTTTCCACAAGTAGTAGAGGATGTTTTTGTATCTTCGGCCATTGTATATTGAGCTTGCATTGGGTTTGAAATGGTTGCTACCTCGGCTGAAGAGACCAATAACCCGTCGAGGGTATACCAATTGGCTTGGTGGGTTCAATGTCTAGAATGAGTCTGATTTATGACCTGATGGCTTTGGCATTGACGGGGATGATAAGTATAAAAATATTTAAATTATAAAAGTATAATTTAACTGATTAAATTTTAAATTTATTTTTTAAAAATTATTGATGATTAGTAATTTATCTACTTGTTAATATGAGAGAATCAGAGGATTAATTGGGGTAGTGTAATCTGGCCAACACCCACGGTTGCAAAAATATAAAAATAAAAAGGTATACAGTGATTGAGCCAAATACTGCATATCGGTTGCTTTCGCTCAAATTGGCATGAATTGGGCTAAGTACTTAGCGAGTATTTGTGCTGTTAAAGGAATGACTACAAGCTTACTGGTTGCATCACTCGGACAAGGTAGATACACTACAATAGCAGAAATAAATTTATTTATTAAAAAAAAACCTAACCAATTTAAATTATTAGTTACCCAATAGCAACTTAACCAGTTATTTGCTCCGTTGCACGTGCTACGTGCTCCCTGCAGTTTGGTTAACAACCTTGTTTTAAAGAATTAAAAACTTTTTTCATGGTCGAATGGTATACACAAATGTGCAAGCTGGACATTGATAGTTTTCCATGTGCTGGAGGTTCATGGATGAACATTAATAGTTTTTTTTTTATAAAAAGAAAAACAGCAAGCATGGTTTATAAAGAAAGTGAATGCAAGAATGAACGCAAAAACTTGTTGGATCAGTTGAGAAAGAGTGCACAAAATAAATCCAGCAGCTAAGAATCTCGGCACGCATAGCACAACTTCGTGGAGTGCTCATTAGTCCTGCAACGCATAGAGCATATTAGTATCGAGCAAACATTGAAAAAAAAAAGCAGAGAAAGTAGCTGTCGAGGCCAGAGGTTGCAGCATGGGGATCTGATATAAAAGCTAAAGGATGCAGGGATGGATGAAGTGGACGTGAATGAAGACCGTTGCAGTCATGGGCAAGTAGAGAACAAGAATGCAATATTGGACTGGTTCTTTTGCAGCTGAGAGTTTCATATCATAGTTGAGAGTTTTACGTGTTTGTGCTTTCCTGTTGCATGTTATTCCCATTTGTTATGCTCTATTTCTTACGTATTTGAAGTTCCAGTTGTTAGCTACCAATTTCCCTTTATTTTCAGCGTTCTTATACGTAGCTTTGCTTATTCAAGCATCCAGAATATATCACTCAAGTATGAGAAAAATATTCAACGAAATTGTGGTACTTTTCTCACACAAAGCGAGAGAGGGAGAGAGGGAGAGATAGGTTACATTAGCATCTGTAATATTTGCTGGGACCTATATCAGAAGGACATGTTTATATCTCCCATTGTTGCTTCTGAGCCATTAGGAACGTATGCTGTAAAAAGCATTATTACATGTCACTTGTTTCAGTAATTATTGACAATGAGTCCAAAACCTTTTTTTATTGTGAAGAAGAAAGTTCAGTGACAGAAGGTCATTCTAGAGGAACTGCATAGGAACTGGAAAACATGAATCACTAATTATTTCAGATGAACACGATGCTGCTTCACCATTTTCATCACTAATTGATATCAAGAAGCACATAAATCATTATTCCAGTTAATATACAGCAATTAAGATAACCTATAGCATCAATTAATGTCAAAATAGCTGCAGTTGGAACTGAGCTATCCTTACGTAAGAAGGAAACGTGTTCAGACCCAAGATTGTTCGCCTTAATTTGTCTTGGGATGTTGCTTCTCATATTGACATATAAATGATTTAATTATTTATTTAATATTAAATATATTTATAGAAATAATTTAATGATAGAGTACATCATAATATAATTATATTATCTTTTTAGCAATGAATTCTCTAGTTTGAGACGCTTACAATTTTTATTTTTTTTAACATGGTGTGGATGAGTGGAGAAATTTTATTATTTTAAGTTAATAAGAAGAATTAATGCTTATTATATAATAAAGTGAAAATAACAATCTATATTATTATTTAAAACATGGCAAGTTTAATAGTAATACTATAGTTACCAAACCCGGTCACAGGATTGACCCAGCCAAGAAGTCAGGTCCCGAGATTAATGGGTCAATTCGGATCAATCCAGAAAATTTTTAAAAATATTTAAAATTTTAATGCTTTATATAAAAAAATATTAAAAAAATTCAGATAAATATAGGCTATATATGTTGTAAATAATGAAGACTTAAAAAAATATTTTTTTTTATCTCATATTGAAAAGATACTATATTATTCTTTTAAATTGAAGTATTTAAATAAACAAAATTTTTTATTTCATATTGAAAAAAATATTATTTTTTCTTGTGAATATAGAATATATATAAGAAAGGGTTTAAATTCCACATTGAAAAAATAAATTTTTTCTTAGGAACATAAAGAGTATATATATTAAAGATTTCAAATCTTACATTAAAAAATTAACTTTTTTCTTGTGAATATAAAATATATATATATATGAAATGACTATAAATTCTATATTTAAAAAATAATTTTTTTTAGAAACATAGAATATATATATTATTTTTTATAAAAATTTATTTAACATTGAAAATATATTATGTTATTATTTTAAGTTGAAGTATTTAAATAATTTGTTTTTTATCTTATATTAAAAAATATATTTTTTTTTCTTATGAACATAAAGGATGTATACAAGAGAATTTCAAATCCTACATTGAAAAAATAACTATTTTCTTGGAAATATATAGTATATATATTAAAGGGTTTCAAATTATATATTGAAAGAACATAACTTTTTTCTTGTAAATATAGAGTATATATATGAAAGGGTTTTCAATTCTATATTAAAAAAATAAAATATTTTTCTAATATTTATATAGTAAACTTTTAAAAGTGTTAATAATTTACTAAAAAATATATATATAAAAAAATATATTTAAATAATAAACTCGAGCCAATTCAGTCATTGACTCTCATGTTAACCTATCGGGCTAGTTCGGATTTAATAATGATAGGTAATACACATCAACATCAATAGCAAAATATCTATTTTTTTATTTTATTATGTCTTATATCCTTATATTCTTTATTATTATTGAACGAAAACTCAATTTTTATTTTTATTTTGTCTTTTTCCTACTTTATTTTAATGCAAAATCCAAAGTGTTTATATATATAATGTAGCATGAATGTTCATTAGCATAAGTTTTAAGGAACATATAAATTAGTTCATCTAGTTTTGAAAACTAATTAATATTTTTTTGTCCATTCATGTTATTTTTTTAATTTTTTTTTCTTGTTTTAAAAAGGAAAAACAAAGTAAATGATATGAAAAGATTGAAGAGAAAAGAATAATTTTTAGAAATAAAGTAATATTGAATTAAGCATGGTTAAGAGACTAATTAAAGTTGTTTTATAAAATTAGTGGGACTAACTTACAATTAACTCCATAAGCTTTTGATTTTACTTCGAGGTGGCCAGTCGTGTTTCACATGGCTTTCCTACCTAACACACTTCGTAACAACAATCCTCCCTCAAATCAATTCTAATTCCAATTCTGACGAGCCAGGCAAAGAAAAAATCAATCGGACCGCACTCCTACTCTATCAGAGAAACTAGCGATGCCTTTTCTATTGTATTCCAACTCCTACTGACGCTGAACCATAATTATGACTCAAATTCTACCATCAACGGAAACAAACCAGCCATTGCTATATCCCCATAACAATTCGAACCCAACAATAACTTCAATGGATGTTCAAGACTCGCCAAGAAAGAGTTACTGGAGATGTAGCAAGCAAGATTTTTTCCCAGAACCATCCTTCAAAGATTTGTCCTCTTACAGGACAGCACTGTCTCAGATCTGCACTCGTTTGAAAGACCGTCTTCTCTCTCGTTCTACCGAAACCCATGAGCTCGTTACTCTGCGAAGAGAGAGTGAAAATCCTATGCAAAAATGTCTCACATGGTGGGACCTCATGTGGATGAGCTTCGGCTCTGTTGTGGGCTCTGGTATCTTTGTTATTACAGGACAAGAAGCTCGTGATAATGCAGGTCCGGCTATTGTGCTTTCTTATGCACTTTCAGGGTTTTCTGCTTTGCTTTCTGTTTTTTGTTACACTGAGTTTGCTGTTGAGATTCCTGTTGCTGGAGGTTCTTTCTCTTATCTTCGCGTTGAGTTAGGTGATTTTATTGCATATCTTGCTGCTGGGAATATACTTTTAGAGGCAGTTATCGGTGCTGCGGGGTTAGGGAGGTCTTGGTCTTCATATTTTGCAAGCATGATTAATTCTAGAAACCCTGACTTTATGAGAATTAAAATTGACTCTTTCGCTGATGGGTTTAATCTTTTAGATCCATTAGCAGTTGTAGTTCTCCTGGTGGCAAATTCTATAGCAATGAGTGGGACAAAAAGGACTTCTTTCTTGAATTGGATTGCCTCTATTGCTACTGCTTTTATCATTGCTTTTATTATTGTTGTTGGGTTTATTCATTTCAAGAGCTCAAATTTGGTACCCTATTTTCCGAAAGGGGCAGAGGGTGTTTTTGTATCTGCAGCTGTTGTGTATTGGGCCTACACTGGGTTTGATATGGTTGCTACTATGGCTGAAGAGACCAAGAACCCAGCAAGGGATATACCAATTGGCTTGGTTGGTTCCATGTCTATAATCACTGTGATTTATTGCTTGATGGCTATGGCATTGACAGGGATGGTCAAATATACAGAGATTGATCCAAATGCTGCGTTTTCGGTTGCTTTTGCTCAAATTGGCATGAATTGGGCTACGTATTTAGTGAGTATTTGTGCACTCAAGGGAATGACTACAAGCTTAATGGTTGGATCACTTGGACAAGGAAGATACACTACTCAAATAGCGAGATCCCATATGATTCCTCCTTGGTTTGCTCGGGTTCATCCCAAAACTGGAACACCTATCAATGCTACTCTTCTAACAACTATTCTTAGTGCTATTGTAGCATTTTTCTCCAGTTTGGATGTGTTATCGAGTGTATTTTCTATTTGTACGCTACTTATTTTCATGTTATTGGCTGTTGCATTGCTTGTGAGGCGATATTATGTGAAAGATGTTACATCAAAGAATGATTCAGTTACATTTTTTGTGTCCCTGTTCACTATTGTTGGTTCTTCAATTGGAGTTGCTGCACTTTGGAATTCAGGTGTGAGAGGGTGGATCGGATATGTGGTGACTTCTGTTATTTGGTGTTCAGGTACTTTGGGGATCTCTTTGCTGCACAAGCACCGTGTTCCTAAAGTTTGGGGTGTTCCTCTTGTCCCATGGTTGCCGTCATTGTCAATTGCGATGAATGTGTTTCTACTTGGATCATTGGATTATGAAGCGTTCCTGAGGTTCATTATTTGCAGTGCGGTGATGATATTGTACTACCTGATGATTGGTGTCCATGCAACTTATGATGTGGCTCATCAGAACCCAAAAGAAACAGAGGATGAGGAGGATAGATGAGGTGTATGAATATTTAGCATCTTATAAAGTAAACAATGTGGTTTAAGAGAACCAGGAAGACAGGCAAATTTGTGTTTGGAAAGTACTATGTTCAAATAAATTGATTGTTCATTGAATTTCTTCGTTGACTATTTTTCTTGCAACTTGATATTCAATAAATTATGCTATTAAACATCTCATTGAAACCAATTTATGTACAATCCAGCATAAATTCAGGGGTCCTTGAGTATTCATTAATCCATCAATGCAAATCTGCTCATCCATTTATGCAAATACAGACTCAAGATTAACCATGTGGGGCTTGCAGCTCAGAAAGTTCAGCAAAAGTACACCAATAGGGCATAGGCTTTAGAGGAAACTTGAGATGTGGTTCTGGTTTCTGCATAGTTATCTGTGGCCTGGAGGCAGAATCTCTCAATCTTATGATTGGAGCTTATTAAACTGCAAGTGGCTTGCTTAATGACGTGACCTTGTTTCTTGAACTTTCCTTTTTTTGAAATTTCTAAGGGGTTATTTCAGAACCAAGTTATCTCTAGCTGATGGGTGCTTGCTGATTGGAAAGTTCAAGTTTCCAAAGATATAGACTGGTTTCCGGTTTGATTTCTGAAAGTTAAACTCTGAGGAATTCTTGTGATAAGGGTCTTTCCCAATTCACCACATTCATCATCTGTGTTTTAATGTTTGCTACTTCTAATCTCCAAGACCATTTGAGATGAACTGTTGAAATGCTTTGCAATAATTTCCGGAATGTTATAGGATCTTTAGTACATTGCCACTCTTCTTCAGTCCTGACATCAATTCTTCAGGTCATAGCCTTGAGCTTCCATATCAAGTAACATCTACTTGTAGACGGCCACCAAAAAGAATTAGCTTTTCAATGCCTTATCTGTTCTGAACATTTACAGAGTGATCTCCATTTTTTTCTGTCAGTCATCCTCTTCATGCAAGTAAAAAAATCAGCAAAAAGAATGGTTGATGAGGTCCCTCATTCATTGGTATTTTTTTTAAAGGATTGTTTTCGTTATAATGCTATAGCTGCATTGAAAGTCTCTAGCTCATGTTACATAAAATTTGAAGCCTACTAAAGCTTCATGCACATGTTAGATTAATTTTGTTGATAATCTCACTGAATGAATTCTTGCTATTACTTTTAGGCAACTGGGTTTAACATAGTTTCATCATTTTTGTCATGTTGGCCTGGAATTTTTTTAAAGGACTTCATTGAGTAAGGCAACTGTTTCTTCCACAAACTGTATCTGTTGTCTTTTTGGCTTTCGATAGAAAGGAGTTCAGAATGTTTGTGAGCTGAATCTCTTGAATTCTATGTAGTTTTTACTTTCCAAATGCTTGTTTCAGCTGGTTCTTTGATGTTTGTAGGATTACTTGCTCTGACCAAAAGCTGATTGTGAATATTTTGACTTGTTTGCTGGAATTACCTCAGCATTTGAAAATTTTAGCATCGATATCATTTCATCGTATTCTCATGATCATTTGGCTCGTAGCTGCTCAACTGCATGAATCATTGCTCTTAAATTACTAGGATTGTGTGCATAACATACCGTTTATATGAAATAACTAGATTATATTGTAAGTAATTGAATACATTTGATTTTTGAAGGAAAGGTATGTTACTGGTAGGTTATATCTCGTGCTGAGCTGAATTATTTTCTGTTTCTGGATCAAGTTTTGTTAAGCATGACCCCATCTTCTTCAATATGCTAGCTTCTTTTTTCCCGGTCAATCAGAGGGTTTTCGTCATCATTCTAGAAACCTTGAAAGTACACAGTATTGTAGATATTAAACATATTTATCATATGTTCTCTAAGAATACAAAAGGGGGTTTTCTTTTGCATAGACTTAATGCTATAGCTTTTGAGTTCCCTTCTTTATGTGGTTCATATGCTTTTAAAAGAAATCCATCCTTTAAAAATAATATTATTAAAATCTTGAAAGATTGATTCAGTAAACAATGAGCAATGAAGCTTTAAGAATATAACATTAATTATTAATAACTATAAATTTTTAGCTCTATCAGATTTGAATACTTTAACAAGTAAATACTTTATATTATTTTAGTTTAGGTATGACATTCATTTATATGAATAATATTTATTTATAAGTAATTAATACAAAACAAGGAGAATTAATTATGTTAATTAGTATAATTAATTATCCATTAATTTTGGTTCAAAAAATAGTATAAACAAGGGATGAACAGGAGATGTTCTGCACATTTTATTATAGCCATTTAGCCTTATTCTCTGCATTTTTAAGATTGTCCTTTTGTTTCGTTTTGCTTTGCCTTCTTGCCTTTTTACTCTTTGATATAAACCTTAGGTTCTAGTTATTTGTAACGAGTTTTTGAATTTTCTTCTTCCTGGATTCGTAGACTTTTAAAGAGAATGCAACCTTTAAAAGTAATAGTAATGTTGTTGGAATTATAATAACTTTATTGCATCATGTTTGTTTACATTAAATAATGAGCGATGAAGTTTTAGGAATAAAGAATTGATTTTTGACAAAAATAAATATTAAATTTATTATATTCCAAGTGTTTCAACAAATAAGTACTTTATACTATTTTAGGTTATATATAATATTCATTTGTATGTTTCACATGCATGCTACCATTTTGTTTTTATCTCTTTTTCAAGATTCAATATATCATTAATATACATTTTAGTGTTTTATTCAGATTTTGATTTCAATTACAAGTTTAAATTGATTATATAAATTGCATGCATAAAAACAAAACTTAGTTAAAAAGCAGCAATCTTAAAGCTTTATTATATATCTAAATCTTTGGAAACTAATTTAATTGTTTAGGTTGTTGACAACTCTAATTTTAAATTAAACTTTTAATCTAGCTTATATGATCATGCAATTTATTTAAAATAATATTAATATGATGCTTTTTAAATATGTACTTTCAATAATTAAACAATTAAAAATTATTTAAATCAACTATCTTAATTATGAAATTTTTATTATTTCTTTTCTGGAATTATCATAACTTTAAATTAAGATTTAGTTGTCTCAAGTGATTTTGCTCTGATAAATGCTATTTTATTGGGAAGGATTCCACCATCTCTTATATTGAAGTATCACGTAAAAAGTTAGAAAATATATTATATGAAGTGTAAAAAAGTAAAATTTATTTTTATAATTACCTCAAATGTGGGGTATCTTTCAAAAGTAGTGGTACTTAATCACCAAAAAATCAATATATAACCCAAGATCATGAATTGTGTTTTTATAGGATATGCTTACAATAATGATATATGTTGATTTCTATTACACAAATTAAGTATTGATAACATTCATTCTAATACTATAATAAAATCAAGAATGCTACATTATTTAATGGCTATAGGTTTTGAGGAATAGGAACAAGGCCTAGGTTAGGCTTTGAATTTGAGTTTTTTTTTTTGGCCTAAAATAAAGAATCTAAACAATCTTCTTTTTCTTCCTAAGCAATTTATTTTTAAATGAAAAATGTCGAATTTTTAAAGCAAAAGGCTATTAGGTTTTTATTCTTTTTATGGAAGATAACTTAAGCAAAATCATAGGAACTAATTTTAATAATTATCAGAATTAATTTTGCATTAGTTTTGGTTTCAAAAATCAGTATAAATAAGAAATAAATGAGAGATATTATATAGACTTTGGTATATGTATTTAGCCTTCTGTCATGTTTTTGAGATTGCTTTGCCTTCTTTCCTTTTAACCCTCTGATCTACTGCTCTCTTTGCAATATCCATTTAGCTTGATTTGTTTATGGATTTAAAGTATATTTTTTCCTTTATTTTGTTTTAACTTCTTGCCTTTTTACCCTTTGATCCAGAGTTTAGTTTCTAGTAAAAGGTTTTTTAATTTCTCTTCTTCCATTGATTTGTACAATTTCAAAGAAAATACATTCTTTAAAAATAGTGTTGTTTAGTATTAGGTGACAAGTAATAAATTTTTAAGGATAAATAATTGATTATTGACAATAATGAATATTAAACTTCATCAAATTCTAAGTGCTTTAATAAATAAATACTTTATATTATTTTAATTTAAATATAATATTTATTTACATGCTTTGTATGCATGTTAAGATTTTATTTTAATCTCTTATGCAAGATTTACTACAAGCTTATTATATATGCTATTATTTTGTTAAACTTTTAAACCTTAAAATGTTTATTTCTTTTTAGATTGATTAAAAATTATGTTAAGATTGATGTTAGAAATTGTTTTAAAATTAAAACATGCCAAATTATCTTAATATAGTACATCGCTGAACTGGTGACTTCATTTTAATCTTATCTAGCTAACAATTATCACTTTCAATGAGACTGAGAAGAAGTTGGTTGACCACGCAACATTTAAAATGTGTTGGATAAGCTTTAGAGATTTTGTCCGATTTTATATTCAGGCTTTAAACGATATGACACCTAAGAAAGTTGTCAGCAGAAGTGGGAGCCAAACATCCATAAAGTTAAGCAGAACAGATGATTTGGTAACAGTAGTTTTTCTTCGACCGCGAAAGGTTTGATTCAAAATCATAAATCTAATCCAGACCCGTGCATCCTTTATCATGCTCACGCAGCATGCTTGTACGTCTCAAAGTTTTTCACTCCATTGTTTTTTTTTTTTTTGATTTTACGTGGGGTGTCCGGGCCAGCTTGCGCGCACCACGACTAATTCTCACGGCCCACTGAATACTCTGCAAACCCAGTAGACATGTAAGGCACCGCGGGGGTGACAGGCGTGCACGCCAGGGCTCGAACCCAGGTGCAATGGAAGGAGACAAGCCCCTTCAACCGCTAGGCCAAGCCCTAGAATGCATTTTTTTCACTCCATTGTTGATTAAACAAGTTGGAGAGGTCACGTGTAACATTGGTATGTTTGTTTTTATATTTTAAAAATATTTTTAAAAAATATTTAATTTTTTTATTTTTTACTTTAAATTAATATGTTTTTAGTATTTTTTAAATTATCTTGATGTACTGATATTAAAATAAATTTTAAAAAATAAAAAATATTATTTTAATATATTTTCAAATAAAAAATACTTTGAAAATTAATCGCAATTCTAAATGCTATTATTAAGGAACAAGATCCAGATAAGTAGTAAAATAATATCATATTCAAAATTATTTCATCCCATTGTTTTACATAAATCTAAAATATTCCATGAAAAGATTATATGAAAACAAAATTTATGATGTTTAGTAAGTCATAATGACATATAAGTACAATGATAATAAAATTCTGATAACATATTTTAATAATAAAATAATAGTAATAACAATATAAATTGTATTTTAATAATTTATAATCACATCACAATCTGATCTAGTTACCGCATCATGATGTTATTAATATATTTATTATTTCTTCTAAAGCTATAAATAGTTTATATTATAATATAAATATATTTTATAATATATAAAGTATAAACAAGAATCGGTAAAGCATAATTTTATAATTGTAGAGGATAAAAGTTTGAAGACTTAGTGTCTGTTTGGTATTGTAGTTACTGTTGTGATTGTGGTTTTAAAAAAATAATTAAATAAAAAAATATTTTTTGTGAAGTTTATTATGAATTTTGAAGTATTTGGTTAAAACTGCGGTTGAAATTATGATTAAAAAAAAACAGTTTGTTGTGTTTAGTTAATATGCTTTTTGTATGAGGTTTGATTGATTAAAAAGGACATTATAATTATACATACATAAATACATAAATAAATATGAGTAAAATATTGTTATTTTATAATTATGATTACATAACAAAATGAATAATCCTTGTACATTAGTAAAAAAAAATTATTATTCCATCAAATTATTTGCAATTCTATCTCATACAAAATCTATACATGAAGGCCGTTGAAATCTTCGAATAGCTGAACAAGGTATAATATCAGGTAAAAAGTCATTTGGAATGAAATTGAGATTGTGATCATACTCGGAAAAAACCTCATCATCTTGCGATTGCCTTCTAATATAGTTATAATTATGTAGTGTCATTCATGCAACTACAATCTCAACTTTTGTTTTATATACATAACCAGACATGTTTTGTAAAATTCTCCACCTCTGTTTCCATACCTTAAAAGAACATTCAATGATGTTGCGTAGTGATGAGAGTGCACGGTTAAATACTTCTTCACAACCACTTGGTTGTCCATGACGTCTAAATTCTTGTAAGTGATACCTCTCACCTTTATAAGAACCTAAATACCCATACTCATTGGGATATCTAGTATCAATCAAGTAGTATTTTCCTATAAAAAATTAAAACATGCTAACTTATTACAAAACAAAAAAAATTGAAAATGTTTCAACCAAGTCATCAATTTATTTTCAAATCACAACCTTTTGGTGGTTTTGAAAAATTTATACTGCTATTGTTAATAATCTCAAGAAAAATATGCGTATCATGTGCACTGCCTTCCCATCTTGCTCACACAAACATGAATTGCATATCAAAACTACAAGTAACCATAACATTTTATGTTGGTATACCTTTTCTCCTAATAAATGGAATTTGATCATCAGCTGATATACAGGCACGAACATGTGTGTCATCAATTGCACCTACATAATTCTACAGGAAAAAAAATTAATCATAAACTTTAATAAAATATTAAGAAATTCATCTTTCTTTGAAATGTGGCATGTGTCTTGGATTCATTGTAATTTCTCTTGGTATGCTCGTAAATTATGGATATATTGGTTTTGTGACTTTTACAACAAATAAACATAATGATCTAAGGACTTCTTTGAAATATCTACTAACAATTTCAACATTCACCTGAATGTTGAAATCTCTCCTGCACTTCCCTATTTAATACCCTTAATGCTATTGTTAATAGAAACATTCTCATCTTTTCAATAACGCTCATTGTTGTTGAAGGTTTTAATCCATAATGCATTCCTAAATCATTGCATAGACTCAATAAAATGATTGTGTCCATCCTAAACATGTTGACACAACATTTTCAATGACCTCTTAAAACCTCATTCAACCAATGCATCCCTGTGTTGTATGAAACCATGCATGGTTTTTTGTGTATATAATTAATATAATACATATTTATAGCTCCAGTCGTGGATATAATTGTTTCATATTAAACTACCTCCTTAAAATAAATTCATCATCATCACTTTCATTATCACTGTCATCATCATAATCATTACTGTTGTTATCTTCGTTGTCATTTTCATCACCATCATCTTTAACATCAGCAATTAAGGCACCACTACCTTCACAACTAGGATAATTAATATGGTTTACATTGCGGTTCATTACATTATCATAAGCGTCATTAAAATCTTTATTAATATGACATTAAACCATGAGTTATTCATTCTTTCAATTACATGTCAAATAAAAAAAATTGGTATGTTGTCAATAAAATACTACAAATAATTACATATCATTTATTTAAAAAATATTTTAATAAAAGAGTTTGTAAGAAATCATTGACTACGTACCTTTACAGCAAAAAAAAAAAAGGTTTTCCACTTACTTGTATGAAATGTAATTAAGAGGTCTATTTTGAAAGAAGTTATGTTGTTAGAAAAAATAAAACACATTTCCCTCTTTGTATAGAAAAATGTGAATGATATCTTTAACTCTTTTGAAATACTATGCTTTAAAAAAAAATATTTTCTGCCATATATGAGCTGTAATACGTACATATATATGTTCTTTTGTAAGCAACATTTTCAAAGTTTCATATGATTCCAACAAAACTAATGTTCTCTCCAAATTATTGATGATGATTTGGCCCAACTTTTTTGTTTCTATTATTCTACATTTTTTGTCCATATATGTTTTGAATTGCTGCACTGTACAACCATCACATGCGTAATTTTTTTCCATTTATATTTTTAATTTCTACACTCTACAACCATCACAATCACATGCATCATTTTTGTCCATATGTGTTTTTAATTTCTACACTCTGCAACCATCACAATCACATGCATAAATTTTTTATCTTAAAATATTCTACCTTTTATTTTTTGCTACTGTAAATAGTTAAGACTGATAATTAATTTTTCAAAATTATATTGAATTTAATTTAGCAACCAATCTCTGGAATATTAATTCAAAAAAAAATAAACAAAACTCAACAGTCTAATAACCAACGTTAAAAATCCATAAATACACTAACTAATCTTTGAAATATTAATTCTGGAAAAAAAATACACGCTCCTTAACAATCTAATAATCAATATACAATGTTGATAAATGCACTGACCGACGTCTTAAATATAAATTTTTTGAAAAAAAACCAGCAACATAACAATCTACTGCCTCACATCAACATTGTAGAAATCAATACAACAACAATAAAAAACTAACCACAATAGATTAGCCTATCTGTCTAAACATCAAATATGGAGTAATATAATGACTCAAGCAAATTTTAGCAACTACAAACTACTCTTTCCAAAACTGTTATCACATTATCCTGAAAAAATAAAATAAACAAGTATAAATAAATTATCGCTCATGTTAAATAACATCACACAATTCATTTGGCTAGTAATCGAATTTAGTTAATCGATTAACATTTTAAAAAATAACATATACCATGTCAGTTATGTACGTTTACTTCGTGCATACATTTGCTGCAACCATTTGAACTTTTGTTCAAAAGTACCTATATTGTACTAGATTTCTCATTTCCTTCTTAAACCTAAATAATATGTAGCAAAGTCGTGAAAAATCATCATCAACCGAAACTCCAGGAATTGAGTGCAACTCAACCATAACCTCGGTAATACTACAACTTTCTCGATCCCTATTCAAAGAAGTTGAATTACTTTTAGTCGACATACTATCAACTAATTGATCCCACTGTGAAAGCATCTGAACACTTATTCCAAACTTTTATTTTCCACTTGGACCTTTAAAAGGCTCTCATTCTTTTCTTTTGCCATTGCTCTTGTTGTTGCTGCTTAATTTATTCATCCCATAAGCCATTTTGGAAACATGCCAGCCTTCAAATTCAGAATCTCATTCTTTTTTGAATCACGGCTTTTTTTCTTCCAAATCAGCATCATCAATGTCAACTTTCTTGTGCCATGATTGACATTATTACCACCAAGAACTCCTGACAAAGGAGCCCATACAAACTCTCCAATTACGACAATGTTGGAATACATTATGTCAAATTTAATCTTTAAAGATGGTTCAATACTGTTATGTCTGAATTGTTTTGCTCCTCTAATTTCCTACATAATAAGTACAAGAAAGTGATGTAAAATCATGCATTGAATATTTTTTGAAGTTTGACAACAAGAAATGAAATTGTTAGGATGATGAGGAATTCGCTTGAATTTTTGCTTTTCATCTCTCATCGCTAGTAGCAATTGTTCCTAATTCACTATAACCGACACTATTTTCAGAAATCAGCTTTGTTCATATCCTCCAATCCTTTTTGCACCGATCCCATTTTTTTCAGTTGTATTTTAATGAATGCATGACCAGTTTGTTCTTTAAATAACATTATAATAAATTTCCAACTCATTTTATCGAAATGAGTATTAAGTCTCATTCCCATATCAATGGTCCTAATGCATAAATCACAAAGGAAATGCAATGTTTCCCTTATCTAAATAGCTTTATCCATAGATTCAGGACCTTCCATAAATATTTTAAAACATTTAACAACTAACATCAATCAATAATATCCATCACTTAAAGGGACCAAAAAATATTAATAAATATGAATTCAACTACATATTATATTGAAACCAAATTCCATATAAAATGAAAAAAGACAGATAAATACTACAAATCAAATAGTCCTAAGTCAAGTTTTTAACCTATACAGTTTTGCACCAACAATTTCTAGAGATTATTATTCTTAACCTACATAGTTCTATACTAACAATATTGATAAAACCAAGATTCAATTGGAGTTCCACATGAACTAGAAACTAAAGCACAGTTTGCTTACTCGAAACCTAAACCATAGTTCTCTCAAGAAATCAAGATTATCACTAGATAAAACTACACATACAAGAAGATAGTTCACCGAAATATTCAAATCCGTCAATACTACTAAGAACACTTACTAACAAAGAGTAATGAAAACACAGCAAGTTTGAATGGCAAATTAACAACAAAAAAAAACCTACAAAAGTTAAATAAAATACAAAATTGATCCTTTAAATCGAATATAAAATCTCCAGATCAATACTGAAAACACAAAATGGCAACTATATAATTTCTTCAACATATAATTTCTATAAAAAAATCGATATTTCATAAACAAATTCCCATTTTTCAAGCTTATAAACCAGTCAACACAAGAACAAAATAGAACCAAAGAAACACGGTTAATTAATTATTATATAAACATATTCAATGTACAATAACATACATAGATACATATATACATACACACACAGACACACAGACACAGATATATATATATATATATATATATATATATATATATATATATATATATATATATATATATATATATATATATATATATATATATATATATATATATATATATATATATATATATATATATATATATATATATATATATATATATATATATATATATATATATATATATATATATATATATATATATATATATATATATATATATATATATATATATATATATATATATATATATATATATATATATATATATATATATATATATATATATATATATATATATATATATATATATATATATATATATATATATATATATATATATATATATATATATATATATATATATATATATATATATATATATATATATATATATATATATATATATATATATATATATATATATATATATATATATATATATATATATATATATATATATATATATATATATATATATATATATATATATATATATATATATATATATATATATATATATATATATATATATATATATATATATATATATATATATATATATATATATATATATATATATATGCACTGGAAACAGGTGAAAGCAACACATAAATTAAAAATTTAAAGCAAAATATAGAAACAATTGAAGATAGAGATAAGGTAAGCACTTACGGGTTTCTCTCTCGTGAAGATGTTCCCAGCATGGTTGTGATTCCTGCAAATCGAAACATTGGAGACTGTTCGGCACAAATGATTTCCAGCACTGGTTAAAGGGAACTAAGGAGACGAGTTTGGGTGGGGAAGTTTTGTGCTAAAATCTTTTGTTTGACAAGAGAAGGGACAGATGGGAGCAAGATGAACACTATTTCTGGCATCAATCTTCCATCAATCTCATCCAGATCAGTTTATAGAGGGGAAGGGAATAAAGCTTAAGCTCGGTATAGGAAAGTTTTTTTATAAGGGAAAAAAAACGTCGTTGAAGGCATAGAGTGAAAAGCATATGTTAATTGCTTTTTAAAAACCTAAGGTCCAAACTCAGCTTTTGGTGGGGCCATGTTAAAATAAAAAGTATGGTTGAAAATTACCAAACATCTCGAAGCTGCTTTTTTATTAAACGCAGCCGCAACCACAGTGCCAAACGGGCACTTAGTATGTTTGGTATTGTGGTAGTTATTTTTGTTTTAATTTTAAAAAATTATTTTATAAAAAATATTTTTAGTTGGGTTGATTTGGAAAAATATATCTTTGGTTAAGTGTGGTGGAAATTAAAGTTGAACAAAAAGTAGTTTAAAGTGTTTGGTTAAAAATATTTTCCAATTGAGGTTATAAAATAATTAAAAAGGACATTTATTAATATTGATGATTTTTAATTAAAATATTATACATTTAACTACTATTATTATATTATGAAATAAATAATATTTTATATACATTATTTTTTATTGCTTTATTAAATTATTTGCAATTTCATTATGTAAAAAATCCATCCGACAAGGACTAAAGCTTTCATGGTTTCCAAAATGTGAAACAACATCAGGTAAAATATTATCAAGAACAAAATTGAAACTGCAATCAAATTATACAAATATTAGATCATCATACAATCTCCTTCTAATATAATTATGTAGTGTCATTGAATAATATTAAACACTAGTTTTTCAAATAAAACATATTATTTTAGAATTTTTTTTGTATTTTTTTATTTCATTTGGACGAATCCAGACACCTAGCATTTAGGTTTTAGTCAGACCCAATCTAACCATAAACAGTGGATACGCTACCCAATATTCTTGTGAACAATAAAGAGTGGATTATATTATGGATTCGGGTTTTGAAATTTTTGGCAAGAGGCCCACATGGAGAAGATTCACAATGATATGCTTGTTATGTTACAAATGAATAACCTATTGATTTCTTGTCAATGCAGCCTGACAATTTAGATGAATCTTTGGACATTGGATGCTATCTTGCGAGGTAATTTTTCGTAATTCTTAAATTGTGTCCCAAGTATAGGCTACACTTATTGTCTTCTACTTGGATTTTTCCCCTTTTTTTTATAGGATCTACTTGAATTTTCCTCATTTTACCTCTCCTGATTTTCTTTATTGCTTTTGATAAAGGATCCAGTATTATTAACATATAATCAACATTCAATAAACTTGAGGCTACTCATCTTTTTCAATGAAAGCTTGCTCTTTCCCTTTTTGGTTTATTGCAGTTTTTCTTTATTCTTTCCTATTCACACAAACAGTGAAGGAGCTACTATTTGCAAAGCACATAAATTGTGCTTTTAGTAAACCTGCAACATAGCTATAATTCATGGTGGGTCCTACCAACATAAAATTATATTTTTTTACTTAACCAAACAATAATATGATTCACCTGTAGCCATAATACCAAACAACCACTCAATCTCATATGTTTGATTTTTTTAAAAAAATATATTAAATCAATACCAAACTTGATTGTCCAACCATTCAGATTTTGCAAATTGATTTATAGTGTCTATTTGAATTGATAAATAACCTCATCACCAAGTTTTTAATTAGATAAAATAATCTAATTTAATTTTAACAACACTAAATATTGGTGATAATGATAATAATAGTAATATAAAAATGATAGGGTAGAGATGAAAATCGTGGTGGTGGTGTGGTGATGGTGATGATCGTGGTGATGAAAATGGTGGTTATGGATTAATTAGGAATGGTGGTGGTGGTAATAGGGTGAATTTAGATATGTTAGAGAGGTAATAATAATAAAGATAATGATATTGGTTAAAATAGATTTTCTTGTAATTTTTTTTGTCCATCTTTCTTTCTTTCTTTTCTTAGACTTCTAATTCTAGAAATTTGTATTGGATGGTTTTGTAGGCCAGGTAGTTAAAAAGTTTTGTGCACTTGACATGATCAAAAGATTGATGTCTTTTTTCAAGTTTAGGAGTGTCTGAGTAATAAATAATCAAGTATCTTTTTAAAATATCATTAGTAGATCCTTTAACCTTGATAATTATTTTTATCATTATTTAATCTTCACATTAATCTTGCATCTCAAAGTCGTCTTTAAACTCCACCACCACCACTATTGTTATTATTATTATTATTATTATTATTTATAATTTATATAGTTAATTTCCTTGTGGTTCGATCTTGTCAGTTATTTATTACTTCAACATTGCTACACTTGAGAGAAAATATTAATCTTTTGGTTGTGTCATATATCATAGAGGATTCTTTCCCATTTTGACTTTGATCTATTAGGGGACCACTCTCCTCTCTTCTTCTTCTTCTTTTTCTTTTTTCTTCTTATTATTTCCCTTTCTTTGATATCTAAAAAACTCTTAGAACTTAATAGCTAGAACTTGACTGAAAATGGTTAATTAAGGTGTGCCTTCCAAGAATTAATTGTGGCAAATAAAATGTCATTAAAGCCAACCAAGCCATAGACCCTATAAAAAGAATGCTAGTTTTTAACTAGGATTAAACCATGCTTGATTTTGTGGCATGTAACCTTCTCCCCATTGATCTTTTATTCGTGTCATATATTATAGGGGATTTTTTCTCATTTTGACTCTAATCTATTAGGGGACAACTCTCTTCTCTTCCTTTTCTTCTTCTTTTTTTCCCCCTTATTCTTTCCCTTTCCTTGATATCTAACAAACTCTTAGAACTTAATAGTTAGAACTTGACTAAAAATGACTAATTAGGGGTGTGCCATCCAAGAATTAATTGTGGCAAATAAGATGTCATTGAAGCCAACTAAGCCATAGATCCCATACAGGAGATGTTAGTCTTTAACTAGGATCAAACCATGCTTGATTTTATGACATATAACCTTCTCCCTATCAATCCAAAGTTAGATGTAATACTGTCTAATTTTACTAAACCACAGAATATTGCCTTGGTACAAGATGTTGAGGCCTTTCACATGGCAGGTAAGGGGTATAAACATTAAAAATTACAACATAGCCTTGTATAGGAGAAGCTCCTTTGTCATATAGTTGTTGTTGTTTATCTAGTGATGACTGAAATTTCCATGATTATTTCCAGAATAGAGGTTCACAATTAGCCAAAATAGGAGAATCATGACCAAAACGACATCATTTTTCTTAAACCTTTAAAATTAGGGTTTTAGTCATTAGGATCATGAAATCTCTAATTTAAGCCCTGTCTTTTAGTTTAAGCCCAAATGTCCTTAATTGAGATAAAAATCAATTAGTTTTGTGTAATTAGGCCTTGCCCAACATCAATTGAGACCCCTCAAGTCTAGTGTTTTTTTCAAAGTAATCATTGGTTTGTAATTTGTTTAATGTAATGAGTGAAATGTACCATTTTATCTATTTAAAAAGCATGGTTTCACTTAAATAAAATGGTGTTGTATTACTTAAATGGAAGTGTTTTTTTTTAAGAGGTCCCTTAATTCCTCCATCTTTTTCAAATTGATCTTTGGTTTTCTATTTTCTTCATTTTTCAACCAATTTTAACCTTTTTTGCAATATTTCTTCTCAATCTTATCCTTGATTGCTCTAAAATGGTTCCTATAAGTTAGTGCTTTTTTTCAATTTAGTTCTTAATTATCTAAGTTTTAATTATTTAATCAAAATCAACACATTTCTCAATTTCTTCTCTCAATTTCATCTGCAATTACAATTTTCTTGTTTTTTTTGTTTGTTCATCTTTTTAAAAATATTTTTTCTTTAATATATATTTGTTAGAATTTTTTAACTTTTTTACTGAAATACTTTTTTGTCTTTTTTAATATTTGATGGTGGTCAAGAATTGGGTTATGACATATGAAATCTTGGGTTTTGAGTGAAAATTAAGCATTCAATCATTAAATTCATTCTAAGCATTAGCCTTAATTGGATTGAAGCTAATGGTATTGAAAAGCTTATTTAACAACCAATTAAATGAGAAAATTTATTTTAGAAAGATCTTTTTGACCTTTATACATGTTTTGGGAAAGAAATGAAGGAGGAAAGTGAAATTTTTTATTGTAAGAACAAAGAATTTCCTTACCATAAATTTCATAAGCATGCCTATCTAAATTAGGCATAAATTTCTCTATAATTATCTAAATTAAACTATCTTAGTCTTAAAAGAAAGCTAACAAGAGATATACAACTTTATTTATGATCTCAATATAAATTTGATCCTTGAATGTCAAAAAATAAATGTTATCACCTTACAAGAGATCTAATTTATCAAGTAGTAGCTAGATGAAAAATCTAAGCAACAAATTAAAAGGATTTTGCTGAAAACACCTTCGAACATACAAATCCAGGTACAAAAATCAAAAGAAATGGGTTGAAAATAGTACTGAAAATTAAATAAAAAATGCATTAATTATTTATTTATCTATGATAAATCATTAAGGAACTTAATATATAAACAAACAAGCATTTTGGAAAATAAACAAGTAGGATTCTAATCTTTAAGAGTAGGGGGAGGTTTTACATTCAAGGTACAACCTTTAACACAGTAAAATCCTAAATTAAATAAAACTACAATTACATAAATTTTCATCATTACTCTCTATCCCTATAGAGTTTATATTTAATTATAATACAAGCAAAACATGTAATACTTATATAAATTTAAATTTAAAAAACACTTAAGAAATGTAAAACATTATAAAACCTATGCACATAATTAGATGTAAAAAATCCAAAAATAAAAAATAAAAACAATCAGAACATAGATATGAAAAAGTAATCCATAATAATAATAAAAATTATCTAACAAAGAGTTCGGGAGGAAACCAAGTTTAATCATTAAATAAATTAAATTGGTTTGACTGTAAATTAAAAAAATACAACAAATACATAAACCAAGTTTTAAGATTTCATGCCATTGAAAATTCTAGTATGAAATAATTTTTATGCAAAAAAACATATCCAACACCAAAAAAAAATTGAAGATATATTTTTGAATTTACAAAGCCACAATAAATGGATAGTTTTGAATTTAATCATTATCAATATTAAGACATCATTTTCCTTGTGTGGAAGAAAAACTAAAACCAACAACATTTTATGTATTCTCTCAAATTTATAATCAAGATGTTAGATCTAATATTTTTAGGCTTAACAATATAAGAGTTTAAGTGCTTGTGAGTCTAGTAAAATATCAAATCTAATATTCTTGAATTTAGAATCCATCTTGATCCAAGTATATTAGAATTAAAAAAGTTTAGAGGTCTCATTCTATGTCACAAGATTACTTTGTTGTCCTACACATAAAATGTTAAGAATTCATGATAGTTTATATATATATATATAGGCATATAAAAACTTTCCAAAAATATATCTTATTCCAATCATCATTAATATTGATTGAGGACCATTCTTGTAAATATTAATATTATGTATAAAATAATATATAAAATCTCATATGGATCCTTTGTATTTTAATTAATACCAATGTCAATATAAGATTTAGTTCTATCAATATTATATAAATTCTTTGTATTTTAATTAATACCAATGTCAATATAAGATTTAGTTCTATTAATATTATATAAGAGATGTTTTTTTATTTATATTTTTAAGAGAAAATAACTCTTTATCTCTTTAATAAAATAAAAAAAATTGAGAGGCAATTATGTTTTTAAATTTAAAGTTTAGTAATAGTAATTTTTTATAAAAGTTATTGATTTTATTAAAAAAATTTAAATATAAAAAAATAATGTATTATGAATTTCTTGACACTCCCGAGGAGAAAAGAAAAGGCAAAACACAAGGAAGACAGCAGGTAGAGTCAAGCGCGAGGGGTAAAAGGTAATGGATACTGATTTTCGTAATCAAAGGAACCATGATGATAAGCCAGGCATCTGATTTCTCCTTCGTCAACGAAATTTCTATATCAAGTACACAATAAACTCAGATATTGTAGAATCCAATGTAGACCAAGTGTGATCTGTTGATGAATGTTGACTATAGAGAAATTCGGACCTCCCAATGTCCCCATCGTTTTCCATCATCACTTCTGGAGAGAATCTTCCATTAAAGCAGAATTTGGTAGGATCTTTCTTATACGTTGCTTCTAGGGCCCATTCACAATGCACATCTGTCCTCTCCCTTTCCTCTAGGAGGCTATTAATCTCCTCGTAACTAACCATAAAACCCTTTTTTTTTTTTTCAGTCTCGGACCAAATTTTCAAAGCTTCTGGGTAACGTCAAATCAGTTCGTACTCACACTTCTAATTTCTTGTTTGTATATATTAACTTGGTTAAAAATTTATAGTACCACGATAACAACCAGTTATTCTCCACGATGGCCGCCTCTGAGTATACTGAAATTTAGTGACAGTCAGGTCATGTTTCAGGTGTCATGTAAGGGGAGATAGACCAAGAGTTTAGAGGGGGGGCATGCTCAAGCCATTCTCCATCTCTAATGGAGAGGAGAGAGTTTTCTCGTCGCTTTCTACTATTTCATGTAGGCTTACCTCATTTCCAATACAATATAGGGTAACTGTAAAAGTGGCTATTGGTCCAGGGTCACATCCACTTCAATCCAGCCCGCAAGCAATACATCTGTAGATGAGCTGTTGGTGCCCCAACCCAATTCATTGAAAACGCACCATGCATACACAATTTATCCTGTTGTACTCTATGATGATGATTTGAATACACAGGAAGCAGCTAGGATTGACAATTGTGGTGCGCGTATGATCAGCTTGTGCATCTTCTGTTGTGGATACTGGGGGCGGGGCCATCAAGATTCCAAGGATTGCATGTGCTTCAATTACCCCCACATGTCCTGTAATCGAACTGTTCTTTGATTATTTCCACAGCTATATAGTAGCCATTTGATGAGTTTGGTGGTAGATTGACCACATACCATGCATGCTTTTAGACTGCGAGCGGGCATTATTATCTAGACCCAGTTTAAGCTCGCGTCTAGCTAGCCAGCATGATGGAGTTAATGGGAGCTGTTGAGCGTGCTTGGAAAGAGGTCCATGCCCCTAAACTAAAGGTCCAGTATATGATGATAACTCTAAAATATTTTGTGTCACAAAGCATCTTCTTATAGGCAGGTTCATGCACGCCCCATCTCCAGGCTCCAGATTTCAAACTGCATACTGTTCCTTCAAAGAAAAAACTATGGTCACGAGCCCTTGATTAAGAAACTCAACATGAGCACTCACGTCATAATCAGTATTCTCAACTATTCAAGCAATTAGTTCGATAAAACCTAATTTCATGGTCAAAAATGCATGTACCCACCCAATGATGTCCTCATTTCTTTGATTTTTTTAAAAAAGAACCATTAATTTATCAGATTCACCCATGAAACTCAGTTTCGTTAATTCAACACATATGAATAAAAAAGAAAATGATTTTTAAACTTGAAGAAAATCTTTATCCCTTGCGGATTACATTGACAAAATCTAAAATTCCATATTCAACTTAGAGCCTTGCATCATTGTGGTATGGTAGGGCTGCTTTTCCTGAATCCCAAAAGGCATATGCTAACAAAGTTCAGTTGAACCTACTTAATGGTACAATGTTCAATTGGGGACCCATTGAGATCCAATGCCATCATTGATGAGGCTTTTCAATACATATAATTGACTATGATTGAAGGGAGGATAGAGATTGGGGGGTAAATGGTAATGGTGGATCAAAAATAAAATAAAAAATTGGTAGAGGAAAGCTACAATGTGAACACCCTTACTGGAACCAGAGTCGTCCCCACTTACAATCTGATTTTTAAGACGGTAGATGCATCAATCAACCTCATGAAACATCTTGCACGCAACCAACATCTGAATTTTATTTTTATTCTCCTTTACTATAATTATTGGCATATATCGTTATGGTTATGGTTATGGTTATTACTCAATACATATTTGGGCCAAAAACATTTTTAATCCCTTTTGTTTGGCAAGTTAATATTTTGATCCCAAAAAGTTTGTTACATTGTGATCTCTAGGTTTGAGAAGAAAAATAAAATTATTGTAAAATAGTAAAAGATACAAAAAATTGTCAATCAACTTGCTAAGTAAAAACATATTTTTGATATCAATAAGTTTCATTTGATAAATAAAGTTTTGTTAAGGTATTTTTTCCTTTTATATTATATTACTAGAAAAAATAAATCAAGATTGAAAAATGATTTTTTTTTAATAATATTGCAGCACTTGAACATATTTTTTTTATATATATAAAAGAAATAGCTTACAACATAATGTGGGTTTATTTTATTTTTATTTTTTATTTTTGTTCTTAGCTCTTTTGTAAAAAAATTTTCTTTTTTAATTTCACCCTTCAAGTTTACTTTTTTTATATTATTTTTTTCAATTTGATCTTCATTCTTATGATTTGGTTTTTAAACTTTTTGTTGAATTGATTTTTCTTTTCAATTTCACCTTTAAATAAAAAAATTTGTTTGTATTTATTATTTCAATTTTGATCTTTATATTTTTATTTTTAGTTTTTATTTTTTTTATTAAATTGATTTTTTTTTAATTTTACCCTTTAATCAAAGATAAATTTTATTTTGCATTTCAATTATGATCTCCATTCTTCTAATTGCCATTTTTTATTATTTTTATAAAATTATTTTTTTAATTTCATCATTTAATATTTGATTAATTGATAATTGAGTTTTATGGTTTTTCTAAATAGAATGCTTCTCGCAAGATGACCCAAGTCATAATTTTGAAAAATTAACAAAAATTAACTTTGATTTTTTAAAAAAAAAACTTTGTGATTTTTATTATTTTTTTATCAAGTTATTCTAATCTTATTTATGTTAGTTGTGAATTTAATAGAATGATCCAAGTTAGCTCAACTCTAACTACCAGTATTACAGATTTGTTATATGACTCCGGCTAAGATTTTTAGATAATTTTTTATTTTAATTTGTCTTTTCATATTTAATAGTTAGGAATTATTCTCTTTTGAAAAAATAGTTTTTTTAGAGGTTATTGTGATTTTTTTTTATTGAATTGTTGTTGTCTATTTTTTTATACTATCCTCTAATTAAAATGAAACTAACTTATTTGACCTGATTAGATATATGAACCAAGTTGTAATTTTTTTATTTATAAAAAATAAACTTATTTACAATACCTAAATATTTGTTTTAATGAAAAATAATTTATGTCTATCTCATAGCTCGAATAATTTCAACAATTAAAAAATGTAATCTATATATAACACAAAATAACATTAAAAAAAATTAATTAAAAAAATAAAGTCAAATCTTACCCATATAAATAGGGAGAAAAAGGAAAAAACTTGACTATGATAGCATAAACATTAACATAAAAAAGTCAATGGAAAAACTTCAATGATGAAATGTCATGGCGGCCAACAAGTTAATAATATAATCGAACCTTTCTTCTCTATAAAAAGTAAGAAAAAGAACGAAGCGATCAATCGATAAAATTCCAAATATTTTACATCAAAATGAAAAGAAAAAAAAAAGAGGAAAAATATACTTAGCTTGATATCATCATGATTGCTAGTGATAGAATACGATGCGACACAGAAGAAGAGAAGAAAGTGATTTGTGGTGAGTGTCACTGACGCGTGCGTATATATACTTACATATATCAACAAGCTAATGCACCCACGTTACGCTAGAGATAGGATACCGAGTCAAGTAATATATGTGTCAGTCAGCGTTATTAATACTTTTTCCAGCATCATAATTTTTTAAATTAAAAAATAAATAAAATGTATATACTTAATAAAATAAATTTAAAAATATATAAATTGATAAATTATACAAAAACTATTTACTCCAGTTAAAAACTAAAATGAGAAGATTAGTTTGTAAAAAATAAATTGTAGATGCATAAATAAATACTTTACCTTGTAATACAAGATGGTTTTTAAAATCTATTTTTATTTAATTATATAATAATTAAAATAGATATTTATTAAAAAAGTATTAAAATCTAGAGGAAAAAAATTAGTTAAAATTATCTTCTCTCATTCATGTGATATTTTTATTCTTGTAATAAAATGTCATTTTATTAGTAGCATGATTTATATAAAAAAACTAATGATAATTAAAAAATATCAATCAAAATTATAATCACTAGAATTAAAGAGCAACGTAATAATCTTTTTAATAACAATAAAAATAAAATATTTCTTGTTTCATGTATTTCTTTTTATGTTTTGGGAAACAAATCTTTTTTTTACTTGAAATATTTTTTTAAATAAAAATAATTATTATTATGAAAGTACATTCCAATAAAAAAAATCAAGAATCAATTATTTTGATATATTTTTATAAATAAATCTAAGAATAATCAATCTAAAATATGCAATAAAAAATAACTATTATTGAATATTAATGAACAAAACTTTAAAACAATTATGTTGCCTCGTTCATGTATAACTATTTGTAAAGTAATTGTAAATATTATCATAAAAAGCTAATAAATACATTATTCCCATGATCAGTGCAAAAACCAAAAAGGAGGACAGAGAAAGTTACCCATCCTAACTTCTCTGTTGAGGTGGTGACGGTAAAAAGTAACAGTAACAGTGGCAGTAGCAGTAAAGTAATTATAGACGTGATAAGGATAGCGAAGGTTCGTGGTGACTAAAGTAGGAATGATCGCATAGTAGACTAACTCGAGTGGTAATTGACCGAAGGAGAAAGGTAGGAACGAGAGAAGGACACGTAATACAAGATAAAGATGGGAGGCTGTGGAGGCCATCCACGCGCACTAGCTAACCAGACTGTTGGAGTGGAGGCTGGCCTTTAAACACGTGTGTCTACTGTCCCTCAATCGAAACAGAAAGATAAAAAAGAAAATAAAGGGTACAAAAGGATCTTCCTGAGGGGGCTATCCGTCTATGTCTTAAGCCTCAAGGACCTTCTTGATTGGAGGCCCCACGCTCCTGGATTGACATCTGCCTCCATGACCAGTCAACAATGGAATCCTTTTTTTATCTTCTTTTTTCTTAATATGCGAATATGTTCTCTCCTGACATTGAAATAATTGTTCGATGTTGCAAGTTGATTCAATCACGGATGCCGACCCAGATTTAAATTCGGGAATGTCTATGATTTCAATGAACATGGCAACGTCTCTTAAATCATATTTATATGTCAATATAACTTCTTTTTTTTTAATATTAGTGCCTCAAGATCATTAAAAAAAATACAAAAAAAAAACCATTAATTTTATGTTTTTTTTCATGTCAAATGTATTCTTAAAACATGTCTCAGCACCTATAGACAAGAGATGACAACCAGCCTCCTTTAGAGACTTTATAAATTTTTGTCTTAATGTAAAAGTTTTGTTTTCTTTAAAATAGAATAATATTAAAAAAAATATTAAAATTTAAATATTCACATGTGAACTGCAATTTTAAATTCAATTCTAAAATCATATTTATCATCTATATACTTTTAGAATGACAAGCGTTACATCTAACTTTATTATTACTATTTTAAAATTTAATTTGATAATTAGTCTAGAATAAAACTTATTGTTCAAATTAATTATTCATCTAGGTAAACATGAAAACATAAATTATTATTATTCTAATTTTAAACTCAACTTATAGGTTGACTTAAGAAAAGATTCGAGTCATAAGTCAAAATGGTTAACCTGTATTAACTCAAGTTAATATATAGATAAAAATTAATATTATTATAATTTTAAAACTTAATCCATGAATTAACCCGTGACATGATTGGGTCACAGATTGAGAGAGTCAATCCGAGCTAACCTAATTTTTTTAAAAAATAATCAAAGTAACCTTATTTTAAAAATAAAATTATTGAAAAAAAATCAATGAATTTTTAACCCGTGTTTGATCTTGAGTTTACATGGGCTTTTGATTAGGTCATGTTGGATCAATTATTCTTCTATGTGAGTGGTGCAATGATTTCAAGTTGGCTGTGTCTCGTCCAATATCTAACAAATACAATAAATTATCTAATCTAGTACAATGCACATCAAACTAAAATAAAACAACTATTTATCTAAATTTAAATATTGTTTAGCATATCAAACATTATCTAAAATTAAAAATCAGTTCCTAAACCTAATTTAGTTTTTCCACTCTATTAACAAGAAAAAATATTAATTATCCTCAAAACTAACTTAGGATAGAGTTGATATTAAAATAAGAGGTTTCAATGACGCAAATCCTTTAAGAAAGCTATGCATCAAAACACAAATTATTATTCATTAAAATAGTATAATTATATATTTGCTCTTGAAAAAAATAATGATATGCATCAATGGGGATAATATTTTCTTTTTACAATGACACAATTTTTTTTTAATATGTTGTAGAAGGTTAGATTGATAATTTTATTTTATTTTGTACCATGAAATGACTAATTTAACCCTAAAATAAAATAAAATAATACCTGTTACTCGAGGATATTTTTATATTTTTAGTTTTTTTATAATTATATAATTATTTGATGCCCTTAAAGATAAAACTAATTGAACTCTTATCTAAGGGTTTTTTTCATCATCTTTATTATAATTTTCAAGGGTTCTTAAAGCATTATTGTAAATTATATTTATTAAATATAATATTTTTTTAAAAAAAAACTTGCTAGCCCCTACGTTGCACATACCAGTATGTGGATGATCCTTACGCTGTTTGGGCAACACTTAAAAGGCTGTTTGATCATAAAACACAACTTGTCAGGGCAACATTTGAAAGATCTTAGTACCCTGAACTAGATGAAGGCATGTGCCAAGTTTTGTGGAGGCTTGACACTGGTAACCATTACTTTTTAGGTTTGATTCTATTGGTTTAACTATCTATATTTGTTTTTTTTTTTAGCTTAGTATAATTGTTAACCATGTTATATGATTTTTGATAAAAAGCACACAATTATGCTAACAAAAGAGCCAAGTCAGATCACTTTAAGGCATAAAAGAATTATAGACCCCCTCGCATCACTAAAAGAAACTAGGATAGATATTTAGAGTCCTATAAATCGAAGAGTTTTAAGAGGTGTTAACGAAATGGATCCTCATATATAAACAAAAAGACTTATAATTCTATTAACAAGCATAGTAGGTATATTTATTTTACAAACCATGCAAAATTCTTAGTAAGAGAGTCTGTTTTAAATTCAAGTATTTAAAAAAAAATGATATCTATAATTTGTGTTTAACTAATAGTCAATAAATTTATTTTATATGTTATAAAGTTTGGGTGCAAGCCTACTTTGATATAATTGTATATTAAAACATATATACATAAGAAGGATAGACAAAAAAGAGCACAACAATTTATTGATAGTTGAATTAAGGTGTTTATTGTAAGTAAACTTTGAAATCTTTTTGTATATTGTTTGGACTAATGTTTTTGCATCCATATCTCTTGCTTTTTCTATGGTGCAAGAACAATATAATGTTGTCATATATGCAAAATATGGAGAGAACCATTCAACCCATCTAAGATACGTTCCGGTTTTGTGGTTAGAAGCTATAGCAATTGATGAATCTAATAAAAATCGAGTTTATAATATCTTTATGACTATGGCTTGAGATATAAAATCGAGTTGTATTGTCTTGACTATAGGCACCCCATAATCTAGCCCGAGTCAACCATCACCAGCTGTTGGTTAAACAATGAATTGATGAAATGAAGGTAAAGTATGAAGCATAACAATATAATATCGTCATACATGCAAAACATGAAGAGAACCCTTCAACTCATCCAAAATACATTTTGAATTTATAGTTGGAAGCTAAAGCAACCGATGAACTTAAAAAGAATCAAGTTTATAGTATTTTTATGAGTATAGCTTGAGATATGAGATCGATTTATAGTGTATGGACTATAAGTACCCTATAATTTAACCCCAGTCAACCATCACCAATTGTTGGTTAGACAATGGGTTAGTGAAATGAAGGTAAAGTATGAAGCATAAGAAAAGAAGTTAAAGGATATGATGACAAAGTATAAAACATACTTTTCTGGTCATTATCCCCCCTCCTCACGTGCCTTAATTAGATTTTCCTCCATCTACCTCTCCATCTCCACTTATAGCCAGAGCTTGTAATTGATTTTTATATTATAAGAAATTTGTTCTTCAATTTAAATTAGTTGTTTGATATTGTTTAAAGTCATTGTGAAATTTTTTTCTAGGATTCTTGTTTTTTTTTAAATCATTTTTTGAAGACAAATGGAAATTCTATTGATATATGATCAATATTTTCATAGGAGAATTACAAAAAGTTATAAATTGTTTTGATCTATCGTAACTAAATTACCAACATAATAATTCATTGATATTCTATCGGTGAAACTATCAGTTTCTCAAAAATATTGTTGATAACAATACTTACTAAATTTCATAGGCAATATTTATCAACAAATTTGGTGACAAATATTGGTTGACCTCTTTTGTAAAGACTGTCTAAAATAATTCCTCGCTATATTTATCTATATAAAATTTACCAGCTAAATTAGCGATAAATATTTTATCAGTAATGAGACTTTTTCCAACAAAACATTTTAACTAATTAGTGTGTTTTCATTTATTAGTAAATTTATTGGTAATTTTTATACCTATATTAGGTGTTTATACATAAGGAATATTCCATTGATATTTTCAAATTCTATAAAATTTTGATAAAAAAGATAAAAATACTCCAATATATTACTAATTCATGTCCTAGAAATGCAATTCTTCGATTTCTCTCTTCAACTAGAATATTTTTTTTTCCTTTCTCTTCATTTTTTTTCATCACTTCAACCCAGCTCCTTTTCTTTGCAACCTCATCACCACAAATAACTCAATTGTCTGGCCATCAGGAAATATTGCCACCTCCATCAAAATCTAATATAAATGAATTTTTTTTATGTTTAATCATGAAAAAAAATCCTTAAATTTGAGAATTAAAAATAAAATAAAAAAAATCTAAGTCACCAACATTGTCATCTTAAACAAAACCCAGAACAAATTATTTTGTTTATCAAATTAAAATTTGTTAACCTAAAATATTCAATATATAAATGATCTACGCCTCACCTAAACCCATCTAAATAAACCAAACCACCAAAAACCTAGCAGCAACCTCCACAACAACACCTATACCACCGTCCACTTCACTGTAACAAAAGAATTTGGTTTTGAATTTTATAAAAAAAACTCAATCAAGTGTGTTTTTTCATTAAAAAAATACATGCACACCCAAGAAATTTTGAGTTTTCTATCACTTTCTCAAGGAAATCACACAACTTTTTTATTACAAGTTGATGATATGTTAGTTAACAACTTTGACATGGATAACCCAAATAAAAAGCTTTTCGCTTTCTTCCACTACTTCTAGATTAAAACTAGGAGGAGGAAAATCGAAAGGAGCAAATGCAGACTCACAGAAAAGAGTAGGTTGTTGTCAATATTGGCACGATTTTTAAGTTTTAGCTTGCGATCCACATATCTACTAATTAGCAAATAAAATATCCTTGTGGATTGATGCTTGCCGTTGTTATGTCCTCGAGGTAGCAGGTAGAACGTGGAAGGGATAGACGATCATCTACCACGATTTAAACTTAAAAAGGGACCAAAATGTAACAAAAAAAAAGAGTTGGGTTAAATTTTGGACTTTGAAATTATAATTTACCAAACTATGGAGAAAAATTATTTCCCCATTAAAAAAAAGAGAGGATAGTTAATAATTTTTCATTTGTTTATTGACAAATCACTTAGCAAGACAAGTGGGAAGTAAAGTGGAGTGGAGAAACATGTCAGTTTTACAAGTATAAGTTTATGAATTAGGATATAAAGAGAAATAAAGAGATTTGTAAAGAACAAGTTATGAGTTGATTGGAGCTTGAGATTTGTTCTACAAAATAGGATGATAATTTGAGTTTCTAGCTGATATTGAAGCTCCCGCCCTTGTTTGCTTGAGATGGGCACATCCTTTTGTTTGATTGTTTTTTTGTCTTTTTTTTTTAATTTCTAATCAACCAAATTAATGATTTTTAAACTTTAGTCAAATAAATTGGAATTTCCATAGAAAAATATAATACTTTCATTTGTTTTTAAATAAATTTTTTAAAATGAAAATTAGAAGAAAGTGGATAAATTCAACCTCATGACTTCAAAAAAATTGTCAAAAGAGTGTTGATTGGAATAGTACAAGTTATCTTAATTGAAAGGAAACAGATATTATATGAAAAACAAACACATGTTTTTCTCTATTTTTATAAGGATAATGCTTTTTTTTTTCAATAAAAAAAATCAAGCTTTACAGAGTATTTATATTTTTAAAGTTAAATTAAAAATTATTAAATTTATAAGCACACAAGGCTAATAAGAATGGGATAATTTTGAAGAACATATCTCCTAGATAAGATGCTAGATTTAGGGAAACAATTTCTTCTATATAATGATCTCAACATTCAATATATATATATAAGGATAGAAAACTTCGTCAACCATGCAATTATTTCCTTCTACCTCGTATTAAAGGCATCATGGTTTAAGTGGTCAGAATAATGGATAAGCATAAAAATTAAACAGTCCTTTTGACGAGGTAATGCCCTTCTTAATGCCCGCTATGTTTGTTCCACGATACTCAAATTCGAGATGAGTTGATGATCCTAGTAATTATTGGTTTGTTGATGTGAGGGAAACTGTTTTTTTATTTATTTATTTATTTATTATCATGTTTTAGAATTTTTATTTTTATTTGAAATTATATTTTTTAATATTTTTATATTATTTTAATATACTGGTATTAAATATAATCTATTAAAATACAACTACTGACCACTAATTTAGCAGGGGAGGTCCAGACTGATGACTAGACTTTCTGCTGTGAAAGATTATGATGTCCCTCCTATTTTACATGGCCGTTACTTTTTCTTGAAAAAGAATTTTCCTCGTAGCAGCATGGTTGTGTGCAAGTAAATGGAAAAGGTTGTCACTTTGGTTTTCAAATTGGGCTCTTTCTCTTGCAAATCCACTTCTATAAATAGCCAAGAAAACCTAAAAGGCAATTGCCCATCTGTCTCTCAGTACAAAGCTAAGACTTTACAAATTTCATTCCATCAACTCAGCCAAGATCTCTCTCTCTCTCCCCTACTTACTTCCACACAACAGCAGCAGCAACAACAACAACAATGGTGCTCATGTCCAAGCCAGCTCTTGAACAGTTCTCGTTTATAAGAAACAGAAAACCTACCACATTTTTTTCTGGAATCCCTCTAATAGACCTCTCAAAACCTGACTCCAAGCACCTACTGGTTGAGGCATGCGAGGAATTTGGATTTTTCAAGGTAATCAACCATGGAGTACCTATGGAATTCATATCCAAGCTGGAATCTGAAGCTGTCAATTTCTTCTCATTACCGCTCTCTGAGAAAGAAAAAGTAGGCCCTCCTAGCCCCTTTGGCTATGGTAACAAAAGCATTGGACAAAATGGTGATGTGGGCTGGGTAGAATACCTTCTCTTAACCACTAATCAAGAATCAATTTCTCAGAGGTTCTCTTCAGTTTTTGGTGACAACCCAGAAAAGTTTCGGTATGAAACTCTTAACAAAATCAATCAAAATTTGATTTTTTACCCACGGAACCATAGTTATGGTGACCATCGTTTTTTTTTTTTTAAAAAAAAGAACTGTTAATTAACTCTGCTTTTGGTTTGGATGTTTCAGGTGTGCTTTAAATGATTATGTGTCAGCTGTGAAGAAAATGGCATGTGAGATTCTTGAAATGATGGCTGATGGTCTAAAACTTCAACAAAGAAATGTGTTTAGTAAACTTTTGATGGATGAACAGAGTGACTCTGTTTTTAGGCTAAATCACTACCCTCCATGCCCAGAAATTGAAGCATTGACTGACGGAAACATCATTGGATTTGGAGAGCATACAGACCCACAAATCATTTCTGTGTTAAGATCCAACAACACTTCTGGCCTGCAAATCTCTCTCAGTGATGGCAGCTGGATTTCAGTTCCGCCTGATCAGAACTCATTTTTTGTCAATGTTGGCGACTCATTACAGGTACATCAAAACTGCTGTTTTCAATCCTGTTAAAAACAAGTTTCTGTCCACAAAACCAGTACCACTAAAATCTAATGGTGTCATCCTAACAGTTTGCCTGTCTAATTTTTATACTCTTCTTTACATCGACACCTTAGTAGACATTGAGGCGTTGAAGGGTAGCCCTCAAACTTCAAATTCCTTCTATTTTTGGAAGAAACATGATATTAGCAGGAGACGTATGGAATGATGTCAGGTTACTTTAAGAGCGAAACCCTCTTCCGTACACGTTTAAGGGATCGGCTTCAATGTCCTTTTTAGTGAAATTGTGTGCCATCCTCATAGTCAAAGTCAACTAAACGAGTGGGAAAGTTCTGATTTTCTTACTTCCTTCCATACATTGAATGTAGTGATTTAATGGAGTAAATCATGGTTTGGTTGGTGGCTTTGCAGGTTATGACTAATGGGCGGTTTAATAGTGTCAGGCACAGGGTTTTGACCAACAGCATGAAAGCCAGAGTATCGATGATTTATTTTGGGGGACCACCTTTGAGTGAGAAAATAGCTCCATTGCCCTCGCTCATAAAAGGAAAGGAAAGCTTGTACAAAGAATTTACATGGTTCGAGTACAAAAGATCTGCCTACAGCTCAAGATTGGCTGATAATAGGCTTGTCCTCTTTGAGAGAATAGCAGCCTCGTAAGCACACAAAATCAAGTCTCGTATGTTTGGTAAATGGTCTTGTCAAATACGTCAAAAAAAAAAAAAAGGTTTAGAAAGGCTTATCAAACGTATATGGAATCAATACTTTGTGTTTTTACTTTGGTCTCCCTTGACTCTCTCCAATTTTTGTTTTCCACACTTCTTGTAATCACTTCCCTTGCTAATAAAACAACTCTAGCTTCATCGGCCTCCGTAAAAAACCTTAATTGTCTAATTAGAGATTGGGTGATTTGCAGTCATGCATATGTTGATTTGGATTAAAAAAATAAAAAATAAAAAACCTTGAGAGAAGAACTATCAAATTTAGTATTAGCATCAGAATATTAAAACAATTTTAAAATATAAAAAAATATTTTAAATATTTTTCCCATTTGATAGCTTCAATTATTCTTGTCCTGTAAAATTTCTTTCATATATTGGTATGTATTTTTTATTATAGCGAGATTTGGACAAATTTTGCAAGTTTAATTTGAAAGAAATGAAAATAATTGAGATGTTCCTTTCCCTCTTCTTTATTGTAATGGAATTGAAACCACATCTTGTAACTTTAAAATTTTAAGGAATGCAAAGCACACATACACTCCATTTCATTCTCTAGAAGAAGCAAAATATACAGATAAAGAAGAGTAAGCTAGCTATAATAATAATAATAATAATAATAATTTCAACAAATATAATTTAATTGGTTAAATTTGAAATTTATTCTCTAAATATTATAAATTCAAGTCATGCAAACTTAAAAATTATCAAAGATTTTATATAATTATTAATTTTAAATTTCGTGTAACTTTTTAAAGTATATATAAACTGATTTGGATATTTACGGTAATAAAAAATCTTTGAGGCTGTTTCAATGTACCAAATATCTACATGTATAAATTCAAATAAAATAAAAAAGAAAAGTCAACATCGCAAACCATGACTTAAAACGCGTAGAAAGAAAGTGACTTTACGGGAGAAGAGGAGGAAGAAGAAGCAAATATCTACATGCCCATGCCTTTCTTCTGTTCTCTGGGCTCAGATTATGACACTTCTCCTCAAGTTCTCCGGTGCGCAGAACAGAAAAAGATGTGTTCATAAGGGACATTATTGCTATTCATTTTCCTTTCTTCCTTATTTAATTTATAACAACTACCCAACATAATTCCCGTACTTCAAGACATGTGTCGGGTAAATTCATGATGCATTTTCAAAGTAATTATTCATTAAAAATACATTGAAATATTTTTTTTATTTTTTTATATCAATACATCAATAAATTATACGTATATATTTTTAAAATATTAAATTAATATTGTATTAAAATAATATACAAATTTAAATTTAAACTTTTTTTTTTAAAAAAATATAATTGAACGAGGAAACTCCATCCAAACATGCCATATGATAATGATAAATGCCATGGTCAACCCAAGTACATGAAAACTATCTACTTTTATCAGTCCATCAGCACCTAGTGTCTAAATTGGGGATTTCAGCACGAGCATTGTACGTCATTCTGAGCTTGCAATTGCAACCATGGGCGGAAGGAACTACAGGAAAAAACTGTCTAACTTTATCATTTTTCAACCATACACCGCAGCTACTTTCTTTGGTTTATTTTTATATTTTAAAAAAATATAAAATTTAAAAATTTTATGTAAAATTATTTCTTTAATATTTTCAAATTATTTTAATAAAATAATATCGAAAATAATTTTTTTAAATAAAATAATATTATTTTTAAATAAAAAATACTTTAAAAATGTAACCACAACAGTATTTTCTTAATCTTTCAGCACGGATGCTGTCACATCCAGGAGGTCATGTTACCTCCTGTTTATTTCTGCAAGGCAGTGTTACATTTTTTTTAATGATATTTTTTTGTTTTAAAATATTTTTTATTATTTCAAATATTAAAAAATATTATTTTAATATATTTTAAAATAAAAAATAAAAAATCAACAACTCAATCCCATATATAAAAATATCTTTTACTATCATTAAGATATTTTATTGGTAATTATGATTTTTGAAGAAGTTATGTTACTGAAGTGACTCCATTAAAGATTTTTTTACCATAAATATTATTACATCACATCACATTTTTCCTTATACTTCCACGTAACTAAACGAGCAATCTCAAGCATTCAAGTTTATATAGAAAACACAATCTCAATCCATCATTATGAATCGAGACTTTACTAGCAATTGTTCCATAGTTTTACCAACATTTCAGTAAAATATCGTTGTGGGCAAAGATATACCACAATTGTCACTACAATTAAAAGAAATACCATTAGAGTTATATAATAATGTCAAATAATTGGTTTTAGATAAATGCCAATAAAATATAATTTAACCTTTTCTGTTATCATGACACCCTGCAATATCTCTCCACATTGATTTTATTTTTTTAGTAACTTGAACATATATTTTTTTCAAATTATTTTTGCAATTTCAATTTTTAATATTGAGATTGTTGAAAATATAATTTTTTATTTTTTTTATATTACCTTTTATATAAGATTTGTGGTTTATAAGTTTATCAAAATAACTCAGATTGTTTCAATTTACAAGTTTGATGGGTTATCTTTTTTTTTTTAATTAAACTTGACCTTTTTTATAGTCTATTTTTTTCTCATATACTTAATTTTTTTTAAAAAAAAAACTAATGTTATTGAACTTTATAAAGTAACAAAAATTAAAGGATGATTAGAAACTATTATTCATTGAATACGCATTGTACTGTGGATTATAATAGTAATCCAAAGTGTTTTGCTTTTTTTATTTTTTGTTTTTGAATTTTTGTTATGATTTTTTTTTATTTTTTTTTGTTGATTTCATCTTTTAAAATTAAAATTATTGAAACTTTAGTTTTGTAATTTGCTTCTTTTTATGTTATCTTTTATATAAAGTTAGCGTAATTTACAAGTTTGCCAAGGTAAATCAGATTACCCTAGTTTACAAGTTTGATGAGTTTTTTTTTTCTTAATTGAATTTGACTTCTTTTATATTTTATTTGTTTTCTTATATAGTTATTTTTTTAAAAGAAAACTCATGTTATTAAACTTTACGGGGTAACAAAAATTAAAGGATATGAGAAAACTACACTTCACTCAACATCTATTGCACTATGGATTACAATAGTAATTCACAATGTATTTCTTTCTTCTTCTTTTTTTAATTTTTTGTTATGATTTTTGAAATTTTTTTGTCAATTTTATTTTTTAAAATTAAAATTATTAATAATTTAGCTTTATAATCTATTTTCTTTTATTTTTTCTTCATATGAGATTAACGTAGTTTACAGCTTTGCTAAGATAACCTAAGTTGTCTTGATTTAAGAGTTTGGTGAGTTGTTTTCTTTAATTGAACTTGATTTTTTTTATAGTGTGTTTTTTTTCTCATATAGTTAAAAAAAATAATTTTTGAGAAAATTCATGTTATTAAACTTTTTAAAGTAACAAAAATTAAAGGATGTGGAGAAACCATTGTTCATCCAACACCTATTGCACTGTGAATAGTAATAGTAATCCATAATATTTTGCTTTTTTTCTTTTTTCTTTTTCCTTTTCTTTTTGAATTTTTGTTATGATTTTTTTTAATTTTTTTTTATCAATTTTATCTTTTACTATTGGGATGATTGAAGTTGATTTTTTTATCATCTATTTTTTTTCATGTAATTAAAAAATAGTTTTTGATAAAAGTTATGTTATAAAACTTTATAAAGTTTATGAACCGATTCATGGTTTGCTTGGTTGATTTAGTTTGCTAGCATGATAATTTTGATTTTTTAACTAGTTTTTTTTTTAATTCTTAGAAACTAAGTTAATTGAGAATTTAATTTCATAATTAATTTCGTTTTATCTTTTATATGGTTATTGTGTTCTAAAAAAATCTTGATATTGAGTTGGTGTTTGATTTCTTAATTATATTTTTTTTATTATCGTATAATTAAATAAAAAATAAATTTAAAAAATAAATTATAATCTTAATAGAGCCCATAACCCACTTTATAAGTTTGACATACGAGTCTGTCTTATCCAATTCACAAGTTTAATAAGTTTATTCTTCGAAAGGATATGTTTTTTTTTCTTTTTAATTATTTTAATTTATTCCTTTTGAATTTTATCTTTTAATACTGAATTGATTGAGAAATATATTGCATTATTGATTTTTATTTATTGTTTATAAGGATAATTGTCTCAAATAAATGTCTATTTTTAGGTTGTTGTCTACGGTCCATGACTCGAGTTTGTAGGGGTATTATGATTGATTTAATTTATATTGTCTAAATATTTTTTTCTAAAATTTCATTTTAAAGTGCTTTTAAAAGTGAAGTCATGTTTTTATTGATTATTAATATTATATATTAGACTTATGAAATTAATTGATTTAAGTCGAGTTAACTCACACAGTTTTATTAAAAACTTGAGTTAAGTAAAAAATTGAGTTCAGAAATTTTAAAATTAATTCACTTAATCATATTTAATAATACTATTAAAAAAATCTTTATACTTTTAATATATTTTTTTAAAACATTAATCTAACATATAACAAAATGTAGGCCAATATAATATTACTTTTCTTTTCTATTATAATATTACTTTTCTATTATATGTCTTTTTCTTGTTTTACATTGTTTTTAAAGACTGTTAACAACTATGAAAAATATTATTTGATTAAAATGTGTCAATACCTCTTATATTATAAAACAAAGAGTAAATAGTTTCTCAAGGAATTATTTCACTATAAATAATTCCTAAATAAAGACTATGTTTAGAAGAGCAGCCAAAATAGAGGTTTGTTAAAATTTATTATTTTATGTTTTTAGATTATTTTGGTATATTAATATTAAAAATAATTTTTTTTTAAAAATATTCTATTAACATATTTTTAAGTAAAAAATATTTAAAAAAATAACTACAACTATAATTTTAAAAACCCTCAAATCTTGACATTTACTTTTGACAGTAACAAGTTTGTTTTTACTTAAAAAATAGCCCAAAATACACAGCATGCATCCCATCCCATTATTTATTGAAATATCAACAAAATGTGCCTTTTTTACAATCAAGTTTTCAACACTTCAAGAAATAATTTTCCTTCCTCGAGGACCTATGAAAGAGAAAATATAATTTAAAAGTATAGTTTTGTTCACATAATGTAACTTTTCTCCTCATAATTACTCTTTTGGAAAACTGATTTATAAAATATAGATTCCGAAAATAAAACATTTTAAAAGCATAATTTTATTTTTTATTTTTCCTCTCACTCAGTCATTGACCTTTTATTATTTTTCTATTTTATTGTACGTTATTAATCCAAATTTATACGAATCATGACATGTGTTGACAAAAAATTTAATAAAAAAAGAGAAAATTGCATATTTAGGACAAATCTTTTATTTTTTTCTTAATTACATGTTTAACCTTTAATTTTACCAAAGGGACCATCCTTTTTTCTTTTTTTTTTCTTTTCTCTATTTGGACGCCTACTGTTAATTCAATCTATTTGGTGTTAACAAGTTTATTATCTCATGACAAATGGTAAAAAGTGAGTTCCAATAAAAAAAATTGAAAATCAAGATTTTTCTTTTTTAAATTATGGAAATCCATTGTTCTCAATACTAAGAAGCATAGAGGCAACACAACTCTTTCATTAAATCTTGAGAATTGTGGTTTCACAGTAGTAAGTTTTGACATTAAATATGGATTTGAGGATGCCAGTTTTGAGATTTAAAGGAGAAGGAAACTTAGGGTTCTTAGGTCATTTCTTTTTTGAAACATTTATTGTTCTTTCTATAAAATAATTGAATATTATAAGGAGAAGAAGACGAGCAAAATATTAATTGGATAATAAGTGCATTAATTGGTCATTTCTTAAATATTGCAATGTATGGAATCCTAAACGTCACACTTAAAAGATAAAACATCCTTTATTTTGAAGTTGTTTTGCTCCCTTAAATATTAGCCAATAAGATATAATCAATACCCTAGAAAACTATGTTAATTCAATGTCAAATTGTTCTATCAATTTTAGCATTAAAATGGAGGGTCAATATTCCTTCATTTAACTAAAAATTAAGGAATACAGGAGACATTGTCTAATATAAAAAATAAATAATATATGTGTTAATAACATATAAACAATAATTGTTTATATTTTCAACCAAACAAGTAAAGTTCAGATTGACCATCAACTATAAAATCAACTATAGTCTATGAAAAGTTTGTGGATCTCAAAGATTATGAAGTAATTAATTATAAAAATCACACTTCGCATGATCAATTAAAAAATACAGTTCACTTTAAAATAAGTTCTTAATCAATTAAAATGAAAATTATTGCATATTAATTATTATTCATATGATTATCAAGAAGAAGACATATTAATAGGAATATAAATTGTATTAGGATTTACAATGTAAATTCTTAATATGCTATAAACAAATTTTGCAAGGATAGGAATTATATTTTATATGAAATTTTAGTTTTGCATCAATATAAACTAGTTTTCTAGTAATTTGGAATGATGATTCGCCCTTTAAATACAATTTTTCTCACAAACTTTTTGCTATCATTTGTCTTTTCATAATTTATCTTTATTGTTCTTGTATACTTATAGTTTTCTAATCATTTTATTTTCTTTTATGATCTATTTTTAATTTATATATTTAAGATTATTTCTTTTCATCTGAACCTATGCGGATCAAGTCAATAACTCAATATTTTTCTTGATTTGTGAGATTGCTATCTATACCTGTTCAAGATTAAGCTCTTAATTTCTTCTTATTGGATAGAATAAATAAAGATCAAATAACATATTAATGAAGAAATCAATGATAAATTAATAAATTGGAACGTGATCAGTCATTAGATCATTTATAAGATTAAAAGCGTATGCTTTTAATTTAGTGTATTAGCTATTAATATAATAGTTATCTAATGACACATAAAAATATGGACCCTAATAAAAAACATTAGGTAAAATTTAAAGAAGACATATGCTAAAATAAAAAGTAAAGAAAAAGGAAAATTTGAAAAAAAAAAGAAAGAAAGAAAGTAGAGATTGAAATTCAATGTCGATCATGAACATTTACACCTAAAAAAAAAGAGAGTTAATGACATGTTTTGTGTATGTACTCTTGCCTTTTCATGTATTACACCCTGATAATATTTTTTTGTTCTTTTTTTTTTATGAATTCTATCATTCTATTATAATGTCATTAACATTTATGCTTTTTTGCCAATTAATGAGATGTCATGTGTTAAGATTCTATACATTAGAGCTCAAGATTTTCATATAGAAAAAAAAAACCTAAAATGGAAAAACCATAACTTAAAATAGGTATTTTACTTGAGAACAAAAATTAAATTCAATAGGATGACAATGTTTACCAATGATTAAGGTTTTTATTATGCTTTGTATAATTTAATTCTCAATTTTTTTATTTTTGATTTTTTTTCAATTCTAAGTATGTAATTTTCCAAACCTTCAATATATAGATGTATTACATGTGGCATCTCTTTTAATAAAACTTAACAAAATAACACTGATCTTAACAAAGTTTATAATAAAAAGATATAATTCATAAAAATAAAAGTACAAAGATAATAAACATTATTATTTGGACACCTATGGTAAAAAATAGGTTTAAAAAAGAAAACTAGACCTAAAAACAAATGGTTAACAGTCGGGTTAAGGTATATTCTATATGAGGATTAGTTTGTTTTACTATTTGTAATTTTTACTATGATAACGACATATGACAACTCATTTATAATAGAAATGATAAGGGAACTAATGAGATCAAATAAGAATTGGTCATTCTCAATTGAGAGTTATGACCAACAACAATCTTTAAAATATCTTTACCTGATATAAGGGTCATGTTGACCCAACACTAAGCATAAGGTTAGAATGATTTATGGCACCAAGATATTAGGATAGTGATTTATGATGGTTCATTTACTTTTAAGAAAACATCAAATACAATATTTGTTGATTGATTCATATACCTTCATTTCTTGAGTGTAGATAAGGATTGTTGATAATTTATCTATTTGAAAAAAAAATAGAGATATCTAAAATGAATTTCCTTTATTGAACTAAATTTTTTATAGTTACAATATAATGATATATAATGATTCATTTATCCTAAAGTGCATTGTTATATTAGCAATTATATTTGTTGTTTCCTTTCTTATAATGTTTCCCTCAATAAATGCTTATACATCCTGACCTATAAAAACTCATTTATATCTAGATATTGTCAATAAACAATCATTCATGGTCAAAATACATATTATTATAATTACTATCATTATTGTTAATCATTATTATTTGAAAGGAAAGGATATCTACAAATAAATGAATTAAACAACTTGTTATCTCAAATCTACACTCAAGAGTAATGTCTTTTCAAAATGAAAATTTTTATTTTGAAATCTGAAGTGGAATGAATATGCTACCCCTATTTGATATAAAAAAATAATTATCTTATGATGGATCATTAATTTTTGGCATAGCTGTTGAGTAATAGACTAAAAAACTAGAGCTTTTCATTTGGAAGAAGAAAAGTCTTGATGATTTTCTTTATAAAAGAAGGAATATTTAAAAAAAATATAAGGATGTTAGCCTTTGCCAAGTAAGAGATTTTATTGTGAACCAAACATATTGTATAATGGGCATAAAAAAAAAGACCTACTAGAAATATAAAGAAATGAATATGCATGTATGATACAGGTACTATTTTTATTGTTTGAACCAAAAAACAATACTAATATATACTAATGTTAATGCATGCCTATATGCCTATACACATAAAAAAAAAATACTATAATGCTAAATATAACAATGAAATGCTAGACATGACAATGAAATGAATATAAATACAAATATTAATATGACAACAAGATACAAGCTCAAAAAACTCTACTTATATAAATAAAAAGAACAAAAAAAACTAAGAATATTTGAAAACACATTTGAGAAAATAAATAAGTTTCATAAAAAACTTGCTTTCGTTGGGTTTTGACACGATTGGCTGAAAAAAAAAAGCCCTAACTTTTTGTTACCACAGCTATGATGTAATTCTCAAACCAAACACAATAACCACATATATAAACTAAAGAGACATTCATAAGATTATTAAAGGGTTGCAAAAATAATCATGAATTGATAATATCATATCTACTAGAAAAGTAAACAACAAAAATAATCCAAAACATGCTTAAATAAGGTATTTCAACAACACTGATATTGCTAATAAACTATTAAGCCTCAAAGTTTAAACTTTCACATTAAAAACCATCATAGTTACTATTTCAGATATCCTTAATTTGACCTCACAAATATAGGACCAATAGTAATAAAAATGTGAACCAAAACATTTTAAAAATCAAGTTTTTTAAACAAAAAAGGTATCATAAGAAGGCATACAAACATTTTCAGTCTTTTTCAATCAATAAGAATACTATTATGAAACTTACAAACACCGAAACATAACATTGGAAAAACAAAAACATCAAAGATAATAAGAAAACTAAAACAAAAAAATATTATGAAAACCAAAACATTATAAAGACATCAAATCACTATATAGAGAGAGAAATATAAAGATCACAAAATGATAAAGAAACATAAATAAAAATATAAATATCAACATGCATAGAATAGGTACACCTAAACTAGAAAATCAAAGTTAAGGTTAGACTATTCGACTTTTAGAGTTTTTAGGCCTTTTTCCATCTTTAACTTTTTCTTTAACTTTTAGTTTTTTTTTTCTTTTGCTTTAACCCATACTATTCTTCAAACCAAACGTTAACTTATTGGACCACTCTCACTATTTTTCTTTCTAATTTTCTTTCACTATCACTCTTCACTCTATCTCTCACCTCTTTATCTCTATTTTCTCTCTCTCTCCCACTTATTCTATATTTTGTCTTCCATTTTATAATGAAAAAGTGTAAGAAAAGACAAAAAAATATCCTAACTCTTTTCAAATCCTAAGATGAGCACAACTAAACCCTTATTATTCAACGCCAAGGACAAAACTAATAGCCTAAAAAAGGTCATGATAAAGTTTTTGATGACTTTTGTAATGGTATGACATGGTTTAACCATTATAGAGATAGGTATAATTAAAAAATTATAAGATGCATAGCTTTTATCGTGTTTATAAAAGAGGCAACTAACACTAAAATCAAGGCAAACGACACCAAAACATAATGATGAATCATCATGAAAGATTAATTAACAAGAAAAAAAAGAGAACGATAGAGTATGCTTGTTTAGAGTTTGTAGAAATAAGAGGAAAAAGGAGACAAAAGGGGTATAAACACTGAAAAATGAAATGACAATATTTGAGGTGTCCAAAGAAATACATGATATTCAGTATGTTTTACACTTTAGTCCTTCACCACCTGCCATTTATGCAATGAATGATAAATCAAACCAAATCATATATTTTTAATTAGATCCTTGGTTGAAATCAAATAACACCTTTAAATCCTTGACCTTTTGCTTTTTGGACCCTGGTTATTTGATTCCTTTAATTTTGGCCAAATCAACTATCAACTTTAATTGTTTTCTCAATTATATCCTTGATTTAATTAATAAGACCTCTGAAGTCATGTTAACTTGTCATTTTGGTCCTTTTTGATTTAATTCTTTCAATTTTAATCAATTTTAATCTTTTTCTTCAATATACTTTTAAATAAACCCTTCAGATGCATCCTAAGTTAATTTAAATTTATTTGTTTTGTATAATTTTTTTACCTCACATTGTTTTTGTTATTCCTCTTTTTTTTTAATTTTTTTTGAAAAGTTTTATTTGAAATTAACTTTGAAAGTTTTTGAATACATGTTTGTGGAGGTTTTTATTTTTGACAATATTTTCTTGAAATTTTTGAGGGGGTAAAAATGGGTTGCGACAAACTTAGCTAGGTATAATTAATTCATATACCTTTTCTCTTCATTGTCCTATTGGATAATTTAGTGCTTCAATTCACTATGGTTATAAAAATGGTCATTAACTCAATAGGTAAAATTAAAGATAGGGAACTCATTCATAAAAAAATTAAAAAAATGAACCAAACATGTTTTTTCTTGAAGTCCACTTTTTCTCGTATATTAATGAACTTAACTAACTCTATTTAGTAAAACAAGAAAAAAATAATTAAAGGTCAATATATGTAAAATTAAATGTGAGGTATTTAAACAAAAAAATAAAAAATAAAAATATTGGACACCAAATATACAATTATATGGTAGTCTTTATCTAATATGTGGGGTTTAAATTTATTAAATGATAATATTCTTATCGGTTTTCATGGAAATATCTACTAGAGTAATAAATTTAAGAATGACATACAATATAAGGATAAATGATGAACAATTAGTCTTGTAGGGAAAAATTAGAATTTAATTTAATTTATAAAGACAAGTTGTGGTTTTATTTATTTATGTTCAAATGTCATTTTATGGTCTTTATATCAAACATCCAATTTTGTACAAATGTGGTTCCATTAATCCTAATTATTTTTTAAATCTTTTTTTTTGACAAAGCATCCGTAAAAGACTTATAATATAGGGTTTGAAAAATTACAAATCCAATGATGGTGGTATAGAGAAATGTTTTTTTTTATATACATAAATGGATATAGAAATGTAAAACCTCAATCCATTGATAAATATACATATATTTTATTTTTGATCTTTCATCAAGTATTTTTCTTGAACATTTGATATTTTAAAATAAATCTTTTATTGGATTTATCTTAGAATCATTCATATATAACTATATATTAGTGTTATGGTAAAGTTTAATATATGCATGGATTTAATATTTATTTTTGCTTTTTATTATTTATTAAGCAATAGCTATCACAATGTAATTGCAAGAAAAAAACCTTGTTTTTATTAATAGAGAATTTCCGACTTTGCTATGAACCTTAAGGAAACATTATTTTTTCTCGGTCCGAATCTAAAAATATAGAGCTAGGATGGGTAAAGTAAAGCCAACCCTAAACTTGTCTTTATGATAATAGGTCTATATCTAGACTTAATAATTGGTGGTATCCATTTAGGTGAATTGAATATTATTTTTATTTATCTTTTTTTGCTCTTGCCTTGTCACACTATTTGTATTTATTGGAGGGATATCCATCACTTTCAATTTGATGAATCAAATCATTAATTGATTATTAATGATTTTTCTTTTAAACTTGTATTGTCATAAATTTATTATTATTTATAACTTTTCAAGAATGATTGATACATCTTCAAGGTTAGTCTTAGATAATTATTAAATATGACTTAAATATTTTTAGAGATCAATTTAACTTTTAAATTATCTTTCAATATCCAAAATCAATCCTGAAAATTAAAACCTCCTCAAATGTTATATAGGTAATCATACCAAATACAATTGATGTACCAGATAACAATGCTAAACAAATTCTTTCTTAAGACCTCTTGTGTAACAAATATTGTTATTCCTGGCATTATAGCTCACCTTTGTATTATTTAAGTGAGTTAGAAAAATTTCTTATTTCATTTGTTCAAGTGCATAAGAGTTGTACCTAGCTTGTCCGTGTGTATGTATATATATGAAATTAATTGTTATATCTTTACATTAATATTTGAATTTAAAATAACCTTGGATTTTATTTTTCAACTAGGACAAACAAGACAAGATTTTTAAATCTCTTACCATTCTGCAATGCTCACCTAATGGATGATATATTTTTTGCGCCATCTAGCTTGAAGCATGCAATATACTAAACTTTTATAATTCAAAATTCTTGGCTTATTTTGTCTTACTCTAAACAACTAAATAGATATATTTTCCTACAAATAAGTCTCTTGCAATCATTGAGATATTATTCATATAATTGTTACTCTAATTTTAGCTTACTCTTGATTTTTATTTTTACACATTAATTGCATCTCTTCACCTAAAAAATTAGATTTCATCCACTAAAGACTTGATATTTTAATTCAATTATGTTCTTATAAGTGAGTGTTGTTTTCATTCTTTAGTGAAACTTATTATTAAAGTGTAAGAAATCACCTGGAGTTTGATCTTGAGCCATGAATAAGGTTGGATGGTTTCAATCTTTGTTCACGAAAAAAAAATTGGTTGGGTTTGATCTTTATCTCAACAATAGATTGTAAATTAAGGATTGAATCTAGAACTTATAAAATATTTATTGTAATATCTCTTTCCTATCTCTTTACTTCTTACACTATTATTAACTTAATGTCAGGTGGATTGTGTTCATAAACAAGTTTGTTGGAATATTTGTTATCATGTGTTTAAGTGTTTGGACATTAAATTAATTATCATGACAATCCTTTAATATTAAGTCAAGAACACACAATTTCAATCAACGAAAAAGTTTTAAAATATTAAAGGATTGTCATGGTAATTAGTTTAATGTCCAATGTGACCTTATAAAAAAAGGAATTAAAGTATGGAAAAGATGATGCAAGTCATCACTGCCTCTCCCACTACCGCAACCTTCTTCCTCTCCCAAACCACCAAACAACCATCAGCCCCCATCATCATAAATCTCCTCTACCAGTGTCAACTTGCTAATGCTATATAACTTATTTCTAGTGCTAATTTCTCTTTTATCCTGGCATAATGTTATAAGAAACCATGAAGTTATTTCAAGATTCAAAATCCAGGAAGCTTAAAGAAGAATGTCCAAGGCAATCTCAATATGACTTGAACAAGTTTTGATTGTAGCATTTTGTCAAGGAATCTTACCAAATCTGTCATGTTATGTGCTGAAGTCAATTTCTTCAACATGTTCCTCAGCTTTATCATCTTCAAATTCTTCAATTATCTTAGTTGATTCTTGTAGTACCGTGGGCACCAAAATGTGGTGTAAGAAGTCTAATAAGTGGGATCCCTCCAATAATGCCAATGCCATCATATTAAAAGGAGAGACCTCTTTCCCCCATTTTCAATTAACCCAATCAATTTTATTAATTTTCATTTTCAAATCTATAGAAGTTTTACAAAACAAACTTTGAAAATAAATACAACAGCACTATTGTCATCTAAATTTGAAGCAGAGATATAATTCAAAATAATAAAAAATTCGTTTTCAACTGTGTTTTTCCTTCTTGGTTTTGTTTCTCCAAATGGTCCCAATCTATTGGATTAGCTGACTTACCCTCTGACAAATTTTGTGGTCTTTGCAAAACGGAGCTAGTCTAGATAGCACAGTAGAAGACAATATATCATCCTGCACGCAACTAGTAAGATGGCCCCAAACGCTTCTGATCGGTCGTTCTCTTCTAGGTCCCGCTCCTTGGCCCCCAAGATTCTTTGACAGTTTAAAACTTGGCATTGCATGAATATAATGCATCCCCGAGGGAGCTGCTGAAAATCACATGCAGAGGACCAACGAAGTTAATGGCAGTGACCATAAATCTTAAAAGGACAGTTTACAGGTCATAAAAGGTTTGATGTTAACGGCACCTCAGCAATGAAAGCAATGTTTCAATTCTGATCTAGGCTGTGCTTTTCAACTGAACAAGAAAGGTCGAGGAAATCATGCAAGATTCATCTAACATATCTTTGTTTGAGAAATGCTGTTGCATAGTTGTTATCCATGTGTTACTATCGTGTCCATTTATTATTTAAACAGTGAAACCTCCTACATGCCAAAGGCTGATAGATTTAATTTCTAAGTTTTGACAACGGCTGAGGCTCTACATGGCAACGTTTTGGTCTTGATCCATGGAGAGAATTTTTCAACGGCTGTTATAGCGGACTACCTATTTCAATAATTTCCCTCGTAACACTAAAATCTTATCCTACAATTAGTCTTAGTCTTCCATGTATACATTTTGTAAAAACAGTTATCCTACAATTAGTCTTAGTCTTCCATGTATACATTTTGTAAAAACAGTTATAGAGTGGTTATAGCTATGATGATTTTTATTACTTTAAAATATTATACTTAAATATTTTTTATCAACATTTTATTAAAACTAAATATTAATTAGAGTTATTGAAATTGATACATACTATATTTTTTTTATTAAAAGAAGTAATTTTTTAAATAAGCTAAGTTGAGATATTAGGGATAATTAGAATTAATATATAGAAGTTTGTTAAATGACAAGCAGAGAACTAAACAATTACGAGGATTCTATATGGAGAAATTACATGTGTCTTGGAAAAATTCATGTTTAAGTAATTTTTAGACCTAAAATTGTTAAGTTATCTTATATAAGGTTATCTTATATAGAAAATGCTACGTTCTGATCATGACTACACTTTGTCTTAATTAAATGCAACAAATTCATAGATATTGAGTATAACGTAAACTATATGAAAGTATTTGAGTAAATTATAATTTTTTTTCTTAAATTTTCTTAAATAGTATTGATTCAAAAATCCTTTTATTAGATGGAATGAGATTTGAAAAAAAATTTAAATTTTATTCAAATAATTAATGACTTTGGTATTGTAAAGAAATATGATTTGACAAAACATTCTTACTCTATGTGTAAATGTCTAATTTGGGATTTTTTTATATGATGATAATAACTACATGATAAACTAGTCACTAAAAAGTTAAGTCAAATAACATATAACTTTTATAATATTTGAAGATCATCACACGTTGCTAAATATTGTACTTGATTTTAAAAAATAAATCAATTAATTTATTGAATTGATAACAAGTTAAATTTTTTAATTTATTTTATCATGTTTTTATTTTGGATTATGATTTATATTTAAGAAAAAAAATATTACAAAACTAATGGGTTACATACATCAAGAAACATTGCCGGGAAATTAAACTAGGATGATTGGTCAAGTATAGCTTAATTATAAATATAATTTCAGCCTTAGAAAAATTAAATAGGGACTTAATTGCATAAATTTCTAACATTATTCTAGACTAAGTATGTGATATTTTTTAAGGAGCAAAGTAATATTTTAACATTAGTAGGGATATTAGATTTTCCTTATAAATAAAATATAATGTCTTATATTTTTCTGTATAACAATAATAATATATAGTCAATTTAAGAGTAAATAAAAGTTTGCAATTAGGACTTAATAATCTCTCTCTCATTAAAGAGTTTAGGATACTCTTAATCTAGCGGTTTATGTTGATTATTAAAAAAGGCTAGATAATTGAATGACTTATGATTTATGATAACCTAACCTTAAATAGTTAATCAAACCCTAAAAAGAAGAAGTATAATCTTCAAGTAATTTTTGATCAAATCCTAAATAACCCTATATTGTCTAATGAGATTCATGTAACTTTTATTTTTTTTAAATAATATTGTTCCTACCATGTTCATATCTTTTAGAAAACCCAACAATGTGCTTTATGCAAAAAATTTTGGATAAGATGATAAATACATGTGTTGTAAAAGAAGAAATATATATGTATGTGAAATGAATGCATTTATTAATCCTTATCTAGTGTTTCATGAATTTTTTTATATCCATTAGACACACCAATTTATATAGAGAAATAAAGGTAGGAAAAAAAATATTTGACCTTGTTCAAGTAAAATACTTAGGATAATATTCCATAATTATTGGTGGTCATGCTGTTGATTAAGAAAGTATAGTGCTAGGTGAGTCATGTGCTTAGTATCTAATTAGTACTTAAAAGTGTATTTTTATCAAGGTTTTATATTATCATTTTGCATTTGAAGTATCAATAATTCCTTAACTAAAATATGTTTTATAATAACAAATCTAATAATATAAAATACCTTTAATTTATAGTAAATATTTATATTCAATGCAAGCCTATCACATAAATAAAAGGATTGATTGATAAGTTTAAGTATTGAAATTAAAAAGAAAAAAAGATGACCAAACTTAGAAAAAAGATGCTGGTGCAGTTTAAATTAGAATATTGTTCGGTAATTGGATCATATATGGAGCTGTAAATTTCAGATTTAGATCTACTTTATATGAATAAAAAGGTAAGACATATGCCTATAACTTTGAATAATAAGAGTTTATACTATACTTGTTTGATACATGATTAATGGATCCTTTAACCTTGATATTTGTTGTTATCATTGTTTAATCCTTACATTAATCTTTCATCTTAAAGTTCTCATCAACTTCTTTATTATTATTATTATTAGTAGTAGTAGTACTACTACTACTACTATTACTATTACTATTATTGTTGTTATTATTATTATTATTATTACAATTATTGTTATTGTTGTATTATTGTTATCTATAATTTATTCAATTAACCTCCCTGTGGTTTGATCCTAATCTTGCCGGGTTATTTATTACTTTGACACACCTGCACTTGAGAGAAAAAATCATTCTTTTAGTTGTGTCACATACACACTTTAATATATAATCATGGGTTGCACATTGAATTATTACATTATTAATGTTCTTTTGTTAAAAGTAACAACTGAGGGAAAAAGATAGTATATAATTTGAAAAAAAAACAAAAAAATAATGATAATAAAAATATAAATAAGTATGGTTTCGTAGTCTCCCTAACCTAAATAATTAAGCTCGAATGAGTGTTTTAATATCTAATATTCTAAAATCAACTGACTTGGGAGCTATTGCCTAGTGTTTGTTACAAGGGTTAAGAAGAAAATTTTAAGCGAATAAAATATTATACTATCTACGTATCAATATCTGCATCCCAAGTTATAAAGCTCGTAAAGGTATCTCAACACCTAATGTCCTAAGATCAACTAGTTTGAGAGTCATTAGCCGAAAGATCATTACATGGGTTAAAGATGTATTGTGTTTTTAAGTTATATGTATATGTTTTTTTTTAAAAGAAAAACATCCTAGCTTAAAGAAGTTAACTTTAAATATTAGAATAAAAATTTTATTTCTTTCAAGTAAAGCCCCATAACTATGTGTTAATATATTAAGCATAAATGTTTTTTTTATTAATATCTTGTTTAAGAGGTATTGAACAAATATATAAATTTAATGAGAGTTTGTTTATCTAGATAGATTAATGAAAGTTGAATGATGAATACCTTACTTTGTAGAATTTACAAATTATTTTTCTATTTTAACACTTTGATTACTAGGGACTAGTAATAAGCTGGTTGAGGGGTGTGATTTGCACTTAAAAGTGTATTTTTATCAAGGTTTTAAATCATCATTTTGCACTTGAAGTATTGATAACTGCTTAACTAAAACATGTTTTATAATAATATATCTAATAATATAATGTACCTTTAATTTATGATAAATATTCATCTTAAATACAAGCCTATCACATAAATAAAAGGATTGATTGATGAGTTTAAGTACTAAAATTGAAATGATAAAGAGATGGCTAAACATAGAAAAGAGATGCTGGTACACTCCAAACTAGAATTCTTCTTTGTAATTAGGTCGTATCTGGAGCTATAGATATTGAATTTTGGTCTATTTTATATGAATAGAAAGGTAAGACATAGGCCTATAACTTTCATATGGAGGTTTGGTTTTAAAAAGGCTTTTTTCAAGTCTAAATTGTAGCAACAACGAAGAAGTCTGAATCTGTCCTGCAGCCTAAACACTGTTTAATGTTCAACCTATATCTTGAGTACTAGAAGTCTAAATGATCTTAATCTTTTTTTTTAAAAAAAAAATTAAGATAATTTTCTAAAAATTTCATGCTTATAAGTGGTTCCAATTCTGACGTTATCAATGATGTTTTATTCCGACAAGAGAGGATAAAAATTGTTATCATGTAAAGAGTTGACCACCCACTTATCAATTAGTCATCAAATCAATATTTCTCAATTTTGACCTATAAAAGGAGGCATTTTCCATGCAGTTAGGCATTTTAATTTCCAAATCATGATCATGCTCTTGCTTTCTCTCTTTGTATTGCTTATGTTTTTGCTTTCATTAATATCAAGTTTATGTCTTTCATTTTCTTTTCTTTACTTAGTTAACTTTTATCTTATTTATGTTTTTATTTTGTTTATTTTTTTTCTTTCATTATGTTTAGCTAAGTGTATTATATTAAGGTGAAAATGTTATACTAATGATGTAAGAAAGTATAGTGTAAACTCAACATGAACTTTAATGTTTGATATTGATATGTTTTGTATTTGCTATCTTGTTCACTGCTTAATATTTTGCTTGTTAAATGATTAATCTAGATTTATATTGTATAACACTTGATACAACAGATACTTGGCACCTTCATACTCCATACTATATGGTATAACCAACACCTGTGCTATGAAAGAAATTTGATTTGTTGTTAACATAAATTATAATCATGAATACCCGACAACATTTACAAGTATTTATATTAATAGAATAAGAAAACTAATGTAATCATGTTAATAATTTATAATCTAATTGAAACCTCTTTTGTGTATGATTTCCAATTGAATAATAAGAATTTATATTATACTTATTTGACATACCATAAGTGGATCCTCTAATCTTGACATTTATTGTTATCATTGTTTAATCCTTACATTAATCTAGCATCTCAAATTTCTCATCAACTTCCTTTTCTTCTATTTTATTATTTTTATTATTTTTATTTTTATTACTATTACTATTACTATTATTGTTACTATTGTTAGTGTATCATTGTTATCTATAATTTATATAATTAATCTCTCTGTGGTTCGACCCCAATCTTGTCAAGTTATTTATTACTTCGACACTCCTACACTTAGAAGAAGACATCATTCTTTTTGTCGTGTCACACATACTTTAATAAATGATTGTGGGTTGCACATTGAATTATTACATTATTTATGTTCTTTTGTTAAGGGTAAAAACTAAGGAAAACTGATAGTATATAATTTAAAACAAAAACAAAAAAAAGAGCAAAAAAAATGATGATAATAAAAATGTAAATAAGTTTGGTTTCGTAACCTCCCTAACCTAAGTGATTAGTACTCAAAAGTGCATTTTTATCATGGTTTTATATCATCATTTTGCACTTAAAGTATCAATAACTCCTTAACTAAAGTACGTTTTATAATAATTTATCTAATAATATAAGATACCTTTAATTTGTGGTAAATGTCCATTTTAAATGCAGGCCTATCACATAAATGAAAGGATTGATTGATGACTTTAAGAATTTCAATTGCAAAGGCAAAAAGATGATCAAACTTAGAAAAGAGATGTCGGTGCAATACGAACCGGAACACTGTTCGGTAATTGGGTCATATCTGGAGCTATAGATCTTAGATTTAGGTCTACTTTATATGGATGGAAAGGTAAGACATAGGCCTACAACTTTCATATGGAGCCCAAGATCTAAAAAGGTCATTTTCAAATCCAAATTATTGCAACAACAAAGAAGCCCGAATCTGTCCTCCAGCCCGAGCACTGTTCAGTATTTTGGCCATATCTGGAGTTCTAAAGTCGAAATGAGCTGAATGTTTTACACAAGAAAGCTGAGACAATTGCCTAGAACTTTCATGTTTTCAAGTGGCTCTAATTTTGACGTCATCAATGACGTTTTGGGCAGACAAGAGAAGATAAGGATTGTCACCAAGTCAAGGGTTGGCCATCTACTCATCAATTAGTCATCAAATCAATAGTTCCCAATTTTGGCCTATAAAAGGAGGCATTTGCCATGCATTTAGGCATCTTGGTTTCGAGATCAAGATCATGCTCTTCCTTTCTCTCTTTGTATTCTTTATGCTTTGTTTTCATTAATATCAAGTTGATGCCTTTCATTTCCTTTCCTTTCTTTAGTTAACTTTTATGTTCTTATTTTGTTTATCTATTTTTCTTTCTTCCATTATGTCTAGCTAAGTTAATTATGTCAAGGTGAAAAGGTTACACTAATGGTGTAAGAATAAGTATGGTATAAACTTAATATGGACTTTAATGTTTAATACTAACATGTTTTATATTTGTTATCTTGTTCACTCTTTAATACTTTGCTTGTTAAATGATTAATCTTGATTTATGTTGTATAACAATTGGTACAACAAATGCTTGGCACTTTCATAGCCCATACTGTATGGTATAACCGACACCTGAGCTATGAAAGGAACTTGATTTGTTGTTAACATAAGTTATAATCATGAATGCTTGACGAAATTTACAAGTATTAGCATTAATTGAATAAGATGACTAATGTAATCATGTTAACAATCTATAATATGATTGGAACCTCCTTTATGTGTGGTTTCCAATTGAACAATAAGAGTTTATACTATACTTGTTTGAAATACCATTAGTGGAACCTCTAACCTTGACATTTGTTATTATCATTGTTTAATCTTTACTTTAATATTCTATCTCCAAGTTCTCATCATCATCATCATCTTCTTCTCTTTCTTTATTATTATTATTATTATTATTATTATTATTATTGTTGTTGTTGTTGTTGTTTATAATTTGTACAATAACCTCCCTGTGGTTCGACCCCGGTCTTGCCGGGTTATTTATTACTTCGACACTCCTGCACTTGGGAGAAGACATCAATCTCTTTGTCTTGTCACTAAGTAATTAAGTTCGATAGGGTGTTTTAACATTTAATACCCTAAAATCAACTGACTTGAGAGCTATTGGCTCAATGTTTGTGTTACTACACGACGTCGGGCGACAGCTCCACTCTCTTTTGTTTGTTTTAATAAAAAGAATAGTTAATTTTTTTCTTGATTGGGGAAATAAAGATTTTATTGGAGTCGCCATCTAGTAATTTAAAGGAACTAGAAATCCAAAATTAGACTCTAGTCCCAAAGATTCAGGTACTGGATTAGTTATGATTAAGGGAAGGTAAACACCACCCTTAAAACATCCTTTTAAAGAAAGGTTACCTTATGTGTTTTTTATTTGATTCAAATGCTATTATATTTTGAATTTATTTGTAAATTTTTTAAGATGGTTAATGCCGGTCCCTTAAAATAGAACACACGTTAAAAATAACATTAGTCCCTAAAACTAGGATACTTTGTCTAAAATGTCAACATTTGTCCCTAAAAAGGAGAGTTGCGTCTAATTTACCAAAAGAAATAATAATGGACATAATCCATATTTGGTATTTAAATTTTTGACATCGATCCTTTTTTTGTAAATAAAAGAGACGTATCGACAAATAATATTTATTTTATAAAACAAAAATTATTTTAATCGTTGAGAAATGGGTATATCCATTCTTGAGAATCGGGTTTTGACCCATGAACAGTGACGTGATAAAATGGGTGTTGGACCCATGTCGTTATTTATTTTATTTTTTAAAAAAAAATTTTTTACATGCAAAAATTTACAAGTATTTATATATAAGAATATCAAAAATACCATAAAAATCATAAAAATTACATGAGTACCACTATATAGGTAAAAGACTTAAATACCCTTGAATTTCTCTAAAATTTATGAAAATGCCACTGCGGCGTATGTGGCTCACGTACGGCTACTGCTGATGGTGGCAAAAATTTCCAATGAGATTCCGGCCAACAAATGGTTGATTCTGGTATATCTGAGAACGAGGATTCTGATGGTGGTGGTCTCGATGGCCGTTTATGGCTGATGAGGGAGAATTGACAACTTGAAGCTCTGTTGGCTAATGACTGTCGCAGCCTTTTTCCAGCTAGAATCACTGATGAAATTGTGTAAAACGGCTGGGGTTTTGCTTCAGAGGAGGCGATGCACCTTTCTGTGGTGGTTTGACCGCTTCAAACGACCATAAATGTAAGATTGGAGGAGAGAGAGAATCCCCGGCGAGAGGAGAGAGGGGCTTTGAGTTTTGATATGGTGTGGACAAGCGTATGGTGCATCGGTGCGTCTAAAGCCTCTAAGCCGTTAGATCGTGAATGAACAGATCGTGCGGCTGTGATTGGCTTGATCTGCAAGTTGATCGGACAGTCTAGATGGACTAAGCTATGATCTGGTGTGTCCTGGTGTACGGAGTGTTTGGTACACGTGATGACGTGGCGCAATAGGATCAAATCGAAGATTATTTTAAAGGCTGAGATAGATTTGGGTTTTAAGCTAGTGTGGTAAAGTCTATTGTATTCTAAGAAATCAAAGGCTCATATTTAAATACTATTAGATCTAATGGTTGAGATATTTTTGGAATTTTTCAACTTGTTTTTTTTTTTAAATCATTATCTTACTAGGGTGAAGAAAAAGTAAAAAAATACATGAACAATGGCAAATAGTAATAGAGATAGTTTGGTATCGAATTTAGAAATCAGAATTCTCATGTTTCCTCCTTTTTCTTTTTATTGGCTTGGTTTCATTGGCTATTTATAGCCAATGAAAGGGGACAGTGAATCACAAATTGTGCAGGTAATCACGAGATTGTGTACAATTTTCAATGTATAGCTGTATTGACTCGGTGGACTCAATTTTGACTGAAAATGATGGTTTTGACCTAAAACAGCCCTAAACTCATTTTTTTATCCCGGTCGACATTTTTAACCCGTATTGACCTGGTGGACTCGATTTTGATCGAAAGAAGTGGTTGACTTGAGAAAATATATTTTAAACTCTTTTTTTGTTTATATTTTTTTTATGAATAATAAAATAAAATAACATTCGAGAAAATTTTAGTGAATCCAAAATTAGGTTACAACAGCTTGTTACATGGGTTAAGGAGAAAAGTTTAAGGAAATCAAACATTGCACTATCTACGTATTAGTATTTGCAAATCAAGTTACTAATCTCTTAGGTGTGTCTCAATACCTAATGTCCTAAGACCAATTGGTCTAGGTGTCATTAGTTGAAAGCTCATTACATGAGTTAAAGATGCATTGTGTTTTAAGTTATATATATATATATATATTTAAAAAAACAAAAAAAAATCTCAACTCAAGAAAGTTAACTTTAAACATTAGAACAAAAATTTTGTTTTCTTCTAAGTAAAGTCCTATAATTATGTGTTGATATATTGAGTATAAAATAAAGATTTATTAATATCTTGTTTAAGAGGTATTGAGTAGATATATAAATTTAATGATAGTTTGTTTATCTGGATAGATTAATGGAAGTTGAATTATGAATACCTTGTTTTGTGGATTTTACAAATTGTTTTTGTATTTTAACGCCTTGATTACTAGGGACTAGTAATAAGTTGGTTGGGCGATGTGATTAGTACTTAAAACTATATTTTTATTAAGGTTTTGGATTATCATTTTACATTTAAAGTATCAATAACTCCTTAACTAAAACATGTTTTATAATAACATATCTAATAATATAATATACCTTTAATTTATGGTAAATGTTTATCTTAAATATAGGCCTATCACATAAATAAAAAGATTGATTGATAAGTTTAAGTACTAAAATTGAAACGACAAAGAGATGACCAAACTTAAAAAAGAGATACCGGTGCAGTTCAAACCAAAACACTTGTATGCCTTTCATTAATCTCTTATTTATGTCTTTCATTTTATTTTCTTTACTTAGTTAACTTATATCTTATTTATGTTTTTATCTTATTTATTTATGTTTTTTTTATTTCATTATGTTTAAGTAAGTTTATTATGTGAAGGTTAAAATGTTAGATTAATGGTGTTAGAATAAGTATAGTGTAAACTCAATATGAATTTTAATTTTTGATATTAATATGTTTTAGATTTGTTATCTCGTTCACTTTTAGTACTTTGATTGTTAAATAATTAATCTAGATTTATGTTGTATAACTGTCAGTATAATAAATATTTGGCACTTTCATAGCTCAATTGTATGGTATAACCAACATCTATGCTATGAAAAAACTTGATTTGTTATTAACATAAGTTATAATCATAAATACCCGATAACATTTACAAGTATTAGTATTATTCAAATAAGATAACTAATGTAATCATGTTAATAATTTATAATCCGATTGTAACCTTCTTTATGTGTGGTTTCTAATTGAGTAATAAAAAAAGTTTATACTATACTTGTTTGAAATATCATTAGTGGATCTTTTAACCTTGACAATTGTTCTTATTATTATTTAATCTTCACATTAATCTTACATTTCAAAGCACTTTTTAAATCATCATCATTATGATTATTTATAATTTATATAATTAAATTCCTTATAGTTTTACCTTAGTATTGCTGGGTTATTTATTACTTCGACATTTCTATATTCGAAATAAGACAACAACCATTTGATCGTGTCACCAAACCTTTTCCTTCTTTTTTTTTCTTCTTGCAGTTATGTGTGTTCTTACTATTCACATATAAAATTAATAGACATTATAGTAGAACTATGTCATAACATCTATACGCAATCACTATTTACTCAACTAATTTTATTTTATTTTTGCTAGATTCATAATAAAATTAGCTTCACTTCATAAATTATTTTATTTCCTTTTATGTATGCGTGGATGCCTAAAAAAAAATCATTTTTGAAAATCAGCTACTATTCACTCGTGCATTTCTCATTTTATTTTTGTTTTATTTCATTTTTAATGGATTCAAAATAATGTTAGATTTATTTTATAAAAATATGTTGTCTCCTATGCATGTATATGAAACATATTAATTTTTTTAAAAAATCAACTAGAAAAGTTAGAATGCATATTGATAAAAAAAATGGTTCAATCCTACTACAAAAAAAGCCTTCAACATAGTAAATTAAACATAGTTGTATTTTTTCTAGGATTAACATTATTATTAATAAGGAGAAGTTTATATTGTATTAGAGTGCAATTTGTAATTTTCTTGTCAAATTTTGACCCCTCATTTTTTAATATATATATTCAAAAAAATTTAAAAATTCCAATAATGACCTTTCTAATAAATCATGTCAATTTTAATCAATTTTTTTCTTTCTCACTTTTATTTAATTCTACATGTCAAATTAAGTTAAAAAAAATTCAAAAGATAAAAATATAATAAGGAGTGAAATTAGACCAATAATCAAGTTTAACAAATCAAGGTTTGAGTTTGGAAGGTTTAAATAAATTCAGAAATATTTTGGGTTGTAATTGGAAACTCAATTAAAAAAATATAGCTTCGTTTAATTTAATTTAATTTTGTTAAGATTATAAAAATTATAAAAATTAAAGAACTAATGATGAATTTGAAATAAATGCCAAATTTAAAAGTCATTTAAGAGCTTAATTAAAGAACAAAATCAAATGGAGAGTCAAATAGGTTAAAATCAAAGTTCGAAGAACCATGAATATTGATTCCCTGAACCGATCCCCAAATTTGTTCTTAATGCATGCCAACGATCGGCCTTAATTCCCAGATTTTTAGCCCTCTTTACTCCAAATCACCGCCTCAACAACCCATGAATGTTAACCTATAGATACCCCTTCCATCCCTGCAGACTTATACGGTGAGACACACAGGGGGAGACATGAAGGGACAGACAGAGTGTGGAGGAAAATTCTAAGGAGAGAACGAGAAAGAGTAGAAAAGAAGCCAAAAAAAAGAGAGGTGATATCAAAAGGAAGATCTTCAAGGCAGACACGTAGTGTGTCCTATAATTCTAATGCGCTCAAGTATCTCATCAACGAACAAGGATTGTTAACTCTACAAACCAGGTACAATTACGTGTTTTATCTCGTTTTTTGCTACAATATCATGATGAGAGTTTAGTGAACCTAGGAATGATAGTCATTGACATTAACTTAATAATGTGATCAGTGTCCAAAAGCTTACTCTACAAAGGATTGGTGCCGCTGCCGATCACGAGGCAGGGCTTTAACAATATACATATTGGCCATAGCTAATGAACTAATCATCCTATAACATATATCCAAGAAAAATCTCATAAACATCCCATAAGGGTATTTCTTTAAAATACATTGGATATGAACCAATCTATTTACACGCTCTCTGACTTAATACAGCACCAGTGTGTGTAATCTTCTTTCAATGAAGTTTGGAGGCAATTTTACAGGATGGATTGTTCTCATTATTTAGTCCAACATGCATTGGTGTATCCAAAAGAACCAGAAAAAATCTATCTACTCGCCTACATGTTTGTAATAAGAAAGGTAAGTAATGTTATGCAGCAGGCCTCCAGGGAGCTTTAAGGTTGAAATTCCCCAGGATCCAGGAGCAACGTTCAGGTGAAGAGGGACAAAAATAAAGGAAGAGTTAGAAAAACGAGTAACAAAAAAATGGGCTTTAGGTCTAATTGAGCCCAAGAAACGGCAGATGGTAATCTTCTGACAGAATCTAGACATAGGTTTAAGCCCAGATACCCACGATTTCAAGCCTTCCCAGTTTTGAGGTTCGAGCATATGTCATCATTGTCAGAGCCAGCCATGTTTCATCTGCAGCCGCTTCAACTTGATCCCACTTTAAATACTTTGATGAAGACGGAATAAACCATTGAATTACGTTAGTTCAACTCAAGAGTTACATCATCAACAGTCAAGCAATACCCATCCTTTGATCTCAAGAAAAAGGTAACTCAGTAAAAAAAAAGTTAAGGGTCTCCAGAAGTCACCATCGTTGGTTTTTTAGTCATGAGAGCATAAGCCAGTCGATAACGTGTTGCTGCAACTCGAAATCTTGTTTTCGGAACCTGCAATTTAGTACTATCTAAGAAAGAAAACAGTGCGAGGGGAAATGTGCTGTGATGCTGAAAGAAACAGATTTGTGAAAAGAAAAACACTCCAGCTATGGATTTTTTCTTTTTTGTTTTCTGTGAACGTTAGCTTCCTATCCTGCAAATCTTGAGGAATTTAATTACTGCATGAGAGCGCACTAATTTTGCGTCTCTTATTGAAGCTGTCTTGCAATATTTCAAGATCGTGATGATAGGTTTAAACTAACACAAAAAAAAGAGTCTGCATATGAAACCAGTTTTCAAGTCTTCCAAGCCTTTTGTTTGACATAAATAGGGAGCAGAAAGTTTCTGTGTACCATGTCCATTACCTTTAGAAATTAAAAGCAATATCAAAACTTCTTTATTTTTTTGTTTAAGCCATGCACCTTCCAGCTTACCATGGTATGTCGTTCTTAAAACCTGTTAGTTTTCTCCAAGGATCCATTTAATTCCACTGGAGTTCCCTTGGGCTCAATAAGATAGGGAAATGTGGACTCTGATGACTTTTGCTTTGGGAAAAGCAATACCGGAAACATTGACTTTTTCAAGGCATGCCAACCGTGGTGCATGAGGTTGCGCATAATTAATTTGCTCGCAACCCTCCTCTTGTGTCAAATGCACAATCACGCACATTTTCTCATAATGGGTGTACTTGTCATTAAACCAAAAAATTAAATAATCTCGATTTAGAAAAAGAAGGAAAGTATAAATCATGAGGATTTGTAGATATAAAAATGCATGTTTGAATTGCTTATAAGTTTATTAACATCGAGGTTTTTAATCTAGAAACTGGAATGTTAGAACTTATTTGACAAGTCCCATTATTTTAAGGAGTGTTATAAAAAAAATTGTGAAATTAGTGTTGTCTATTTAAGGGATTGATATTGATTTTTTCATGAAAAACTTTTTTTTTGTAAGTTTTCTTTAAGGGATTGACAAAAATTTTATTGAAAACTAAAATTTTTTATTAAATTATTGATGTTAAATTTTTTATGAAAAATTAAATTGACAAATCTTTTTCAAAGAACTAGCATTGTTTTTTTTAACTAGTTAGAAACCATTTAAAATATGAATAGAGAGTGAACTTAAAACATTTAAAAAATTAATAACAATTAAAAAATAAATTTGTAAGAAAAACTTAGTAAAAGTAACATTTCATTTGAATAGATTTAATATGAGTGATATCGAATCTTTTATTAGGAATAATTAATTATTTATCCAAATCTATAAGACTAGTGCTTTAAATTAGAATCCCTAGTATTCTATATTTACTAGCTAATGACTTTTGTTTTTTTATATTTTTTTCATTTTATTTTGGCAAGTTCAATTTATATTCAAGTGTGATAATATGATGATTATACACACACATGAAATTAAAATTAGATATTTACGTAAAACTCAAACTTTATAGCAATATAAATAAATCATCTAGTTATTGAAAATGATAATCAACCCTACATATGTAATTTCTTTCAATATTTTTATTAATAAGAATAATGATCACTATTTTTTAAGGTTTAAAATCTCACTATTCCTACTCTCTATTTGGTTTTGCAATGCTGCTATTTTGTCTATACTCAGGAATAAATTTTTAATTATACTTTCACCATAATTAGAAAGAAAAAACAAAGAATAAATAGCATAATTAATTATAGAATTAATGATTGATTAATAAACTAGTCAATGATTAATCACACACTTATCAATCATGAGGGACTAGATTAGCATGCTTAATTGGACTAGATTTGCCATTTATCTTGTTGATTAGCAATCATGCCACCAAAAAAGAATACAAGTAAAATTGTTGCATCAATACCTAATAATCATTTAATAAATGTAATACATAAATGTTAATCCTTTAACCTTGAGGAGCCTGATAATCCATCAACACCATAAATTCATAAGAAACAACCAACATTAGATGTTTCATGAGATAATTATTCATCATCTATTTATTTGCATCAATAGAAAAATACATAAAGGTAGAGTTGTAATTTTCTCATACAACCCTCCTATGTTCCAACTTTTTTGACATCATTATTAGTATCAATCATTAGGACATATTAGCACTTTTATGCCTCTAAATTATTACCAAACATGTCCTTTTTAGAAAAACAATGATGTTATATATGGTCACAACCTATTTTGATAAGTTCTAATTAGCTCACATTGATTTCTCCTAAATGAATATTTTTCTATTAACTAGTAAATTTAACTTATGCTAATACGAGGACAATTTATAAATTTAACTTATGCTAATATGAGGACAATTTAAATGAAGATGAAGAACTTGAAAAAACAACTTATCATATAATAAAATTATGGTATCAAACCACATTTGATCAACTCAATCAAATTCAAAATAAGTTTAAATATAGTAGGTTTAGAACACTACTTATCTAAACCTCTAAAGGAAAAATCTAAAGATTTTTTTTATAGTCAAAAGCACCCATATTAAAACATCGAAAGCTTTTTAACTAAATTCATCAATCAATCTGGCAATGGTGCAACAAATTCCTTTGTAAAAGTAAGACTATTTTGTTCATCGCTAACTAAAATAACCTTTCATTGGTCCTCTGTATCTCCTCCTACCTCTATCAATAGTTAAGAAGATATGGAAAAAAAATCAGATGTGATATTGGCTAACTTAGCTAGGATGGTACAAGATCTAGGAGACTCTATGTAAGGTTATGCTATCCTATTTAGGACTTTAAAAGTTAAATGCATTAAAATTATAGAAAAGCAAGAGTACATTTTAGACTCATTGTAGAATAATGATGTGAACCTTATAATCACATGTCAAACAATCTACAACAAAGATGATACAACTCTTGAAAAACTAAGAAATCATGTTTGATAGGAGTGTAACATAATAGAAATATATCACATTGCGTTAAAATTATTAGAATAAGAAACCCCAACTTATGAAATACCAAATCAAAAACAAAAGGTATATAAATTACATTAGAAGGTCAATTATAACTTGATATTATTCTTTATCTCAGCAAAGAAACCATGTTACATCACATAAAACATAAGTTTATTTTATAAATTCATGGTTTTTATTGCCACCTTTAAATATCCAAAATAAGCTCGATAATTAATTGTAGCTTTAAAGAATCCTCTTAAAATATAAAAGCTTTTATTAACTTTATTTAACCTTCCCTGTAGGATTAGAAAACTCTCTAAAATAAGCAAATCAATTTATCATTAAATATCATTAGCCTTTTTTTCCCTGTGTAACTAGGATGAATAAGAAATCCTTGTAAAAAAAGAACTTTGAAACATTAATGAATCTTTATCACACTTGAAAATTCTGTTATAACTTGTTAAAGATCCTTGCAAAATTAGAAAATTTCTAAAAAAAGTTACCACATCCTTGTAGAAAAATGATCATTACCAAATAGAAAGTTTACAAGTCAAAATGAAATAAATAACGAAACTTGTACAACTTGTTCTAACCTATATCGTAAGGTTTTCCTAAACTTCGATTGATCTAAAATTTTACCTCAACATAGAATAATATTTTAAAAAACTCTGAGTAAATTTATAACTTGATCTAATGGTTTATTAAGAATTATAATTATTACTGTAAAACTATATAATATGTATAATTATGCTAAAATCTAAATTTTCTTATTCAACTCTTTCTTAGATCATATGAAATATAGTGGAACATAAGGAAGAAGTGATAATCAATTACATAGATATCTATACTATTATAAAAGATGATATCCACTATTAAAAGATGTTAGCGAAATAGGGATAAAAATCCACTCAAAGGAACATAATCATTTGGCTATTTGAATGATGTTGAAAATACACAATCAATGACTTAGAATCTAATCAAAATTTTAAGTATAACATTAGCTATTTTGTATTGTAAAACTCAAGAAGGGAAGACCATTTAAGATGGTTGAATTAAAAATTCTTAAAGTGGTTAACAAACTTGGTATAAAAGATGTAAAAGCTACCGAAGTGGTTGATGAGAATAAAAAGTATTATTTTAATATAAAAACATGATAAAGAAAATTTTGACCATCTAATGTATAGGAGGAAATCAAATTATTTGGTAATCATACAATCCTTACCATTGATTAGATTAAGAGAAATAAGTATTGCAAATAGCTTAACTAACTGAGAAATCATGATAATAGTTGTGTTATCTCTAGAAGCCTAAATTTTTACACATTACAAGCTTATCATATTTGCTTTTTAAAAAAAGAAAATGGAGTATGATAACCCATTCTTTAAATTAATAACAATAGCTACCTCTAAACCAAAAAGGACTGTTTAGTAAAGGAAATTACAAAAAGCAAGACTTAATTAAAATGACATAAACTAAAAATGTTCACATGTATTTTCATAAAAAAAAGATACATCGATTATGACAAGGCTAGGCAAGTACTATAAGTTTAAGAAATACCTTATTATAAGGTGTACATCGATTATGACAAGGCTAGGTAGGTACTGTAAGTTTAAGAAATACTTTATTATGAGGTATAAAAGTATCTACCTATCATGTCATTATTTATGAAAGGAAAGACTTAAGGAAAAAGCTTAGAAAATTATGAATCAAACATAAGCCAAAACATTTAGACTTAAAAGACTAGCTTATAATGAGTGATATAAACACTATCCATAATAAAAATCATTTAAACCTAGTGATAAGAAGGATAGTGAGATTATTAGAAATTACTAGCATTTTCTAGACATAAAAATAGATGGAAATAAGGATAGTTGTCTAAACCTTAATCTAGGATAATGTAATGCCTAAACACATGGGTACAAAAAGATGATTCATAACCATATAGCTTGCTCAAGAAACAAGTTTTTTGATGTTGAATAAAATTGGACTTTCCTCACTTCAATATAGAGGATCTCATAGGCTAAGTGTGTAAGTCTAATCATTATTTTAATTACCATAATACTTATCCTTAACATAGTTTGTTTATGGCAAGTTTTTATATAGAAGAAAAAGTCATTACTTAGTTTTAAGAGATAAAAGAACCATAAGCTATCATCAATTAAGAGTCATTCACTAATGCTATATAAATTAGGTGTGAGCCTTTTTTACTATGATAATCTATGAAGGCTCTTATTAATCTAAAACATAATTTCTCATTTGAGGATCATAAAAATTAGTTTATGTTAATCTCTAATAGAGCTAGGGAATTATCATAATCATACAGACTAAGAAGTATTTTAGAAGGACTCAAGAAGAAAATAAAGATTGGTGTGCGTATGTTAAATCAACAAAATTAATGGCATTGTACAGCTCAACTGGAATGCAAAAAGAAAGTTTAATTGTCATTTAGAAGAGTTAAAAGCCTAGCAATAAGGGTTCTTATAAGAAATTTTTTCTAACCATCTAGCCTAAAGAGGAAATAATGTCTAACTTACCCTTTAAGAAGTTGATCCTAACCTAGTTCAAAAAGAAAAAGAAAAAGGGCATGCGTTTTAAATGTAATGGCAAATGGAGTCTAGGCGATGGATTTAGAGACTTAAAGTTATATATGTGGATGAAAATAAGGAGGAAGGAGTTGTAGAGGATATAAGAAACTTAATTTATTTAGAGCCCTCCTTTTGACTATAAAGAAAAAGATTAAAGGTTCATGTGATCATCAATAATTCTATAATGATGGTATTGATTGATATTAGAAACACACATAACTTCATTCATCTTATAGTTTTCATAAAGGTTAGGTTTAGATTGATAACTCATAAACTATAAGAGTAAGAATGGCTAATGGAATGAGAATATAAAGTAAAGGAAACTATTTTAAATTTAAGTTTGGTATATAAGGATACCAATTTCATACCCATGCCCCGTGATTTAGCTTGGAGGTTGTACTATGGTGTTAGGAGTCTAATGATTTTAAATATTAGATCATTTCCTATTGGATTTTTTAAGATAAAACATGGAATTTAAATTACATAGGCTGAAGATTGAGTTTAGAGTCAGAAATTGATTAAGGGTCAGGGTTTTTTAAATTAAGAAGAAAAGTAAAAAGGTTGATCTTTTATACTAAAGAAATTGAGACTAAGTTTAAGCCTAGTGAAGAGGAGCCAACATAGGTTTAAGAATGGCTTTAAAGAATTGAAATAGTTTTTTAGAAACCTAAAGGATTACCATTAACTATGAATCATGATCATCCATTCCCATCACTATAATACCATATCATTACTTTAATCACTAAAAATATAAGTCGAGAAGATTATGAAGGATTTACTAGAGTTATGAACAATTCAACACAGTCAAAGACCTCTGTCTTCTTTTATTCTACTAGTCAAAAAGTTAGATGAATCCTAGAGAATATATGTAAACTATTAAGCACTCAGAAAATAAATTATAAAGGATAAATTTCTTATTCTAGTGGTGAAAGAGTTGTTAGATAAATTATAGGGGTCGTAGTACTTTTTTAGATTGATATTAAGATTGGGATAGCTTCAATTCAAAATAAGATTAGAAAATGTCTAGAAAAATACATTCAAAACTCATAAAGGTTATTATGAGTTCCTAATTATACCATTTAACCTCACATATGCTCTATCTATCTTTCAATGGCTCATGAATGAGATATTTAAATTATTTATAAGAAAATTTATTCAGTTTTTTTATGACATATTAGTCTATAGTAGGAAAGAAGTGGAACACTTAAAACACTTAAAAATTATTTAAGCTATACTTGTCTACCATAAACTTTTTACAAAATATATATATATAAATGCATATTTGCTTGTATAGAGACAAAATACTTAGATCATGTGGTTTCAAGAGAATGGGCTGAGCTTAACCTAGATAAAGTGGAGTCATAGTCAGATGGCCTAAACCTAATAACATTAAGGTCATAAAGTGTGTTTTAGGCTTGATTGGTTGTCATACAAGGTTCATTAAAGGATATACATTGTCTCAAGCCCATTAACTAGAATACTTGGATAAAAGGATTTTAAGGGGGATAATATGGCTAAAAAAACCTTTATTAATTTTAAAAATGTGGTAAACTAACTATTAGTATTGGCATTACTTGTTTTTATCAAAACATTTTTAATTAAGAGTGATGCTTCAGGGGAGGGTATTGAGGCAATCTTAACATAAGAAGGGAGACTTATTTTGTATTATAATAAAGGCTTTAAAGGAAAGAAAATAGTCTTATCAATATATGAAAATAAATTATTGGTTACTATGTTGGCGGTTAAAAAGTAAAGACCTCACCTACTAGGACAACCATTAATAGATCAACAAAACGTAATGTATCTTATAGAACAAAAACTTTATACCCATACTTAACAAATATGGATATCTAAACTTCTTATTTATGATTTTATCGTTAAATAATACATGGCTAGAAAAAATAATTTAATCAGTAATGTCAAGAAAGCTTAATGAAGCAATTATGAGGAGGATGATACCAAGGATCCTTTAGATACTAGGTTAAGATAAAAATTTTACTATATAAAAAAAAGGTTTATATTAGTAGGGAGTGCACTTTTAAACCATGTATTTTACTATATAAAGGAATGATTTATATTAATTGGTCATGGTCTTTTATTTTTATAAACTTCATTAAGAGATTGTCATATTCCAATAATACTTTATTATTTCAATATTAGTGGATAGATTTTCTAAGCATCTCACCTTATATGCGTAATTTATCTATACACTACAATTAAGATAGTGAAGTCTTCTTCTAAAATGTTTTTAGCTCACAAGGGTTATTTAAAACTATCTTTACTAACAATGACCCTACATTTACCAATAAATTTTAGCAAGAGTTATTTAAAGTCTGTAGAGTTCAACTATATTTATTTACAACCTATCACCCCAAACATATAGAAAAGCTAAAGTTACTAATAAAACCTAAAAATAGTATTTTTATTGCTTTGTAGGTGAAAATCCTAGAAGATGGTCATAGTGACTACCTATGGTAGAGTTATATATCTTAAGTTCTTCTTCATCATCACTAATGACCCAAGTCTTTTCTCTAATCCTCTCCTTATTGTTCTTCATTATTGAACAAGTAATCTACAAACCTTAACATAATATTGATAAAACCACATGCACACACAATTTAAAAACCCAAAACCTTAAGACATGAATAACTTTCAAAACAAAATACAAAGACTCTTACAAAGTTAGTACAAGGGAAACTTAAGGTAAATATAAAATGACACAAGTTTCTCTTGAAAAATCATTTAGAATGATCTTTATGTATAATAAAATACCATCGATTCCATAAAACAATATAGCAGATATAATTTTTCATAAAAGATATCCGTTAAATCTAAATTTAATACTCTAATTTTATTTATGTTGTTATCAACATATATAATATATATTTAATAGTTATTATTTATATAAATATTTTACAACTTATTCTTAAAAAACAATTATAATATTTTAATGATAACAATTACTATATAGATTTCATGTAGTGTTTAATAAGAATAAAAACTAGATTTCTCGAGCTCTAAAGTTAGAGATTGAAACTAAGGACAAATAAAGAAAAATTCTAATATTTTCTTAAAAAAAAGTTGTCATAATAATTTCATTAAAAAATAACACTCCAAATATTTAAAGAGTGGTTTAAACTAAACTAATTAAAGAATCCAAAGCATTTTTAGGCCTAATATGAAATGATCTATATAATTATTGATTAGTAAAGTAGTTTACTTAATGAATTAGACTGATAGAATCATCTTGTAAAATCTTAACATAATCTAATAGTTAAATCTAAAATTATAAATATCTTCTCCATACTCTTTATTTAATGCATCTAGGTTCATTCACAAACTTGTTTCCTAGCTTAACTTTATCTACCTGGTCCATAAAAGGACTCAGAAACTTATCATCTTAATTAGAAGTTGTTGCCCCAGACATCATAATGACCATGCTTTTTTTTCTAGAAAATGAAACGTCTTTTTATGTTAAGAGGGGGGAAAGGTGTGTTTTATAAAGAAGTTACTACTTAGTATTAAAGTCACTAGGCAACCTAACTAATTTATAATGTTTTATGGTCAGTAGATTGATTATGCTAAAAAAAAGATACTATCACTATAAAATATCTTACTTAAGGTAAATTGCATTACTATTTGTCTTTTATTTTTAATGGTTTGCTATACCTAATCTTCTAGTGGTCTATCTATATGGTATGAATAGGTCTACTACAATAAGTTAAACCCTAGTGGTTATGTGGTTCAAACCTATCCATTCTAAAGTTCAAGTCATATTTGTCACTTCCAATTGCTTAGTAAATTGATATATCTATAATCATTTACTCTTAATTATAAATTGTAATATTAATAGTTTATCAAGTCATGTTAATGAATAATTAGGTAAGCCTATATTAGACTTATTAAACCTAGCTGAGAGATCATAGGAGGAGTTATAACTAAACATTTTAGTTATGCAATAGCGGCTTGTAAATAATGATTCATTTAGATTTATTTATCCTATAGTATCAAGGTTTAGTCATAATTTTTTATTGAATGAGGTGTTTGACACTTAGATGTCATCAATGGATACTAGATTTAAAGGCTTGAAATTTTAAAATGAAGACATTATTTGAAAAAAGAGAGAGAGAGAGAGATTAAGGTAGACATGATTTGAAAACAAAAGAGACTAAGGTATCACTCTTCATTAACATTTAAGATAATAAGTTGTTATGAGTCTATTTATCTCAGAAAAAATGGTAGCTTATAAGGGCCTTTTAGTATAGGTTAAGCTCTCAATAAGTTTTATAAAAAAAATAATAAAATGCAAATGTATAAATATTGTGATGCCATGGTCGTATAAATTAATTACCCTAACTTAAAACACAACACACAAGATAATATCGAGCAAGTAAGGGGTTGATCCTACAAGGAAGGTTCAAGTCAGATTTTTATGCTATATGATATGCAACTTGGGGGGGTTTGGACATTATCTAGGCTAAAACAAAATAAATTAGAAAACTATCAAATGAAATTAAATAAAATCAGAAAATTATTAAGATAACAAACCTTGGTCACAAGCACACATCCACCTACAAATATCAAAACTGATCATGAAAACGAAACAACAATTTATATTTTAAATATTTATCTCTTCTTAACGTTGGTTAGTTAACGAATTCGCCGTATAATTAACCCTAACCATCAAATAACCACAGTTTTTGTATGAGTAATTTAATTCAACGACAGCCTTTAGATCTAGATAAGTTGATTAATCAAGAAAACATAACTGTCCACAATCTATGTTTGATTTGATTGAATGTTTTTTTTTAAGATTAATAACGTAGATTTGTTACAATTATTAAACTCAATTGCTTCACAAGTTCACACCATAACTCTAGTTTTAATATCAAACTTAACAATAGATTGTCTATAACAATAACTTATAGTCTACTCTAGCAATTAAAATAAACAATCATAGGAAAAATAAACATAAGAGAACAAACATATTTATTATATAAACTGAAAAGAAAAGATAAAATAAATTTCACAGTTCTTGAAATCTGAAGGTTTCTGTGTCCTTGCAACCAAGAAAAAGTATTTAGATTTGCATGTTTATTGAACAATTAATCAAAAAGAAGAAAGAATGTATACTTTCAAGTTTCTTAAAAGAGGAGGGTGTTTTTCTTCACTTTTGGCTACTGCCCCCTTTCTCTTTTCTAATTCTTTTTATATCATAGAAAACCCTAATCTCTATTTTACAAAAAAATCTTCCCTTAAGTAGACAGTTTAAATTTAAGTACTTCAATAACTATTTTTTAAAAAAACAAATAGTCTTGCATAAAATCTTAAACTTTGACTTAAAGGAGCTAAATTCCTAAAATAAAAACTTGGATATTATTTTAGATGCTTTGAAACATAATTTGGACTCATTTCTTTACGAAACTTGTTTGTTGGCAGAATCTTTAAACAATCATATCTCCCTCATATGATATCTTTTGTGGCTGAAAATTTGAGAGTTTGTATACCTTTAAGTAAGGCATCTAAAAAAATTGAGTTGCATCGATTGGACTTCTATAACTCTAGATATTGAATTTTGAATGAACAAAGGTCAATAATGACAGAATGCGAGATTTGAATTTGAAGGATGTGATTTCCATTATCTTTCCCTTTTTATTTTTCTTGCATTAAATTTCTAGAAAAGTATGGATGTTAGCTTTTTAGTACCACTAGAATCACTTCATATCGACCTCGTGAATTCATGCTCTGCACAAAACATTGACTGAACGTCAAATCTATTAATTACCTTTAATTTACTCATTTTTGCATCTTTCAACCAAAAGTACCATCAAAATATAAAACAAAGAATATCAAGGCATTTTACGTATAAAATATGGACAAAACATCAGGTAGATGTGGGTGAAACTATCAAATAATATGGTTATATCAATAGATGAGTGAAAATTGTACTTTTATTAAAAACGTAAACTTGCATATAAATAACACAGAAAAAATAACTAATAATATCAAACATGTGCAATAGACAAAGTTTGAAGGATTCAAACTATATTCAAAAAGATCAAAAAGCTTAAAATACATTGAATACATTTTTAATGACAATTCATCCATAAAACGCACTATGTTGGAAAATTAAATACATAAAAAAAATGTCTATAAACATCTGCAATCAATCTTAATATAGTTCAAACATGAGGATCTTATCACAACATTCATCCAAATCAATTATAAACTAAAATAATTATTTTATAAAATATTTAGGGTTTGCAATGGATCTTTTAGGATGGTTGGAGTTGGAATAAAAGGACTAAAATAAAGACTAAAACAATGCTAAAAAATCAACATTAATGTCTCAAATTTTAGCATGTCATTTAGCTAAATTGTAGATAGATGAGGTTTATGATCTAGTCTCCATAAAGCCTTATTTGCCCTTATTTTTTAATGGTGATGGCAATGTAACTCACCTCTAATGAAGAAGGGAGATCTGGTTGTTCAAATTTTAGCCTTTGTTTTTTAGACGATCAAAAAATTAACGTCTTCTTTCAAGTGTAGGAGTGTCGAAGTAATAAATAACCCGGCAAGACCGGGGTCAAATCACAGAGAGGTTAATTGTATAAATTCTAGATAATAATAATAATATAACAACAATAGTAACAATAATAGTAATAGTAATAGTAATAGTAATAATAATAATAAAGAAGTTGATGAGAACTTTGAGATAGAAGATTCAATGTAAGGATTAAACAATAATAACAATAAATATCAAGGTAAGAGGATCCACTAATGGTATGTCAAATAAGTATAGTATGAACTTTTATTATTCAATTGGAAACCACACACAAAGGAGTTTCCAATCAGTCATCTTATTTAATTAATTAATGCTAATACTTGTAAATCTCGTCAGGCATTCATGATTATAACTTATGTTAACAACAAATCAAGTTTCTTTCATAGCTTAGGTGTTAGTTATATCAAACAGTAGGGGTTATGAAAGTATCATGCATTTGTTGTACCAAATGTTGTACAAGATAAATCTAGATTAGTCATTTAACAAGCAAAATATTAAAAAGTGAACAAGATAACAAATACAAAACATGTTAGTATCAAACATTAAAGTCCATATTAACTTTACATTATACTTATTCTTACACCATTAGTGTAACCTTTTCACAATGACATAATAAACATAGCTAAATATAATGAAAAAAGAAAAATAAATAAAAATAATAAGAACATAAATAAGATAAAAGTTAGTTAAGTAAAGGAAAGGAAATGAAAGGCATAAACTTGATATTAATAAAAGCAAAACATAAGCAATATAAAAAATAAAAAGAGAGAAAGCAAAAGTATAATCTTGATCTGGAAACCAAGATGTCTAAATGCATGATAAATGCCTTCTTTTATAGGATAAAATTAGAAATTATTGATTTGATGACTAATTGATTAGTGAGTGGCCAACACTTGACTTGGTGACAATCCTTATCTTATCTTATCTGCCCAAAACATCATTGATAACGTTAGAACTAGAACCATTTAAAAACATGAAAGTTATAGAAAATTATCCTAACTTTCCATAAAAAAATACAGGTAATTTGTACTTTTAAAACTCCATATATGAGTCAAACACTGAACAATGCTCAGGCTATATGACAGATTGGATTTCTTTTTTGTTGCCATAATTTGGACTTGAAAATGACCTTTTTAAATCTTGGGCTCCATATGAAAGTTATAGGTCTATGTCTTATCTTTTCATCCATATAAAGTGGACTTAAATCCGAGATCTATAGCTTTAAATATGACCGAATTACAGAATAGTATTCTGGTTTGGACTGCACCAACATCTCTTTTCTAAGTTTGGTCATCTATTTATCCTTTCAATTTCAGTTCTTAAAATCATTAATCAATCCTTTTATTTATATGATAGACCTACATTTAAAATGAATATTTACCATAAATTAAAGTTATCTTATATTATTAGATATGTTATTGTAAAACATGTTTTAGTTAAGGAGTTATTGATACTTCAAGTGCAAAATGATGATATAAAACCTTGATAAAAATGTACTTTTAAGTACTAATCAATTTATTTACCTATAATGCTATTTTTTTTACAGTTTGTTTTATATTGTGTTGTTTAACTTATTAGTAGAAAGGGGAAGTGTTTGGACTACCCTATGGGATATAAAACTCCCCTTCTTACTAATGGTAATGGTGGTGTCAATCACTTATCCTATAAGTGAAAGAGATTTGATGGTTTGAAGTTTTGGTTGTATGTGGTCTTTTTCTCTTTTTCACTTTTGTTTTGTTTTTCTTCTTTATCACTTGGTTTTTCTTGGATTTATGGCTGCCATAGAAGAAAATACTTTTAGGGATGGCATGAAGGAGCTCTTGGTGATCAAAATGGTAGTGGTTAGTTGAAATTCAACATCAGTGAGAAAGATAAATGAGAGAGATAATTTATCTTCCCTCTTTGTTTTTCTATGCTTTATTTCTCTTTATTTTTTCTCTAAATTTATCAGCACATTCTCTTTTCTTTCACTCATTCCCTTTTTTTTTTCTCTTCAATAATGCATAGGGTTTTGTGGTCAAAAGGAAAGATGAAGAGATAAAGCTAGATTTTTTAATGGATTGGTTTTATATATGAATGGCTAGGTTTTTTATTAGGAAGATAAGAGGTTATGGTTTTTTTTGTCATGGAAAAGATAAGGTTAAGGTTTTTTATGTGGTGGCTCCCCCCTCTTTAAACGTTACTCTCTCTTATATTTATAGTCTAACTTAGAAATATTTTTATTTTTGATCCCTTGTTCTAAATATATCCTAAGAATATCCTTATCGTATTTTTGTTTCCTTCATTTTCTTGTTTTGCAATTTACCCCTTATCTATTTTTCTTCCTATTTTGATTTTTTTACTCTCATTTTTTTATATTTTGTTTTTAAAAAAAATATCAACATCGATTCGATAAGAAGATTAATCAAGAATTATAAAATCGATGCAAATGCATTGAAGATATATTTTTGAATTTTGATTATTCAAAAATACATTAATAAGATAAAATAGTAAAACAAATCATGAAATAGGTGCATAAATGTTTGAAATACATTGAAAACTCATTTTCTTTATCTATTTTGTTTTTACTTTTATTTTAAAAAAATAGGTTGGATATAGGGGCAAAAAAATAGGTTATGACAAAAGCCATGGTCTTTATTATAAAATTCCTCAATGAATTCAACAATATAAAAGGAAAGACTAACCACTCATATAATCCTTCTTCTTTCTTAAAAGTTGTCTTCCACTCATCTCTTAGTTTGATTCGAATCTTATGATATATGAGCTTCATTTTAATCTTTGTAAAAATTATTGCTCCATATAACTGATTAAACATGTTATATAATTAATGAATTAAAATCTTAAATCTCATGGTTATGTTGTTGATAGCATGATTGTCTATATATTTATACTAACTACCATCTTTTTTTAGAGTCAACAAGGCTGGAACAACATAAGGATTAAGGCTCTCTTGTATCTATCCATTTTTCAAAAACTCATTTAATAATGTGAAAAACTTGAAAGGAGCTCCTAACACAGAATCAATTTGATGTTGAATGTCTTTTATTGATGGCAACCTATCTAATAGTTTATCAAGTATAATCTACTCGAGTTCAGCAAAGGTTTCATTATATTAGGAATGTATCTTGTTTTCTTTTCTACTTTTCCATCCACTAATGCCTTTATAACCAATGCATGAATTTTTCTAATTTCCTATACATTTGCTTGCATCTCAAGTTCTAAACTAGTTATTGTAATGAGAGTCTTTCCCTTTACTTTAAAAGCTTTAGGTGTAGGTTTTCTTTTTAATGGCACAAGATTATAATTCACACCATCCTTCATAATCTTATATAAATTATCATAACCAAAGTGTTTAGCATCCACGTTATATTGCAAAGGTCTACCAAATATCAAACTATACGCATTCATACATACTACATCACAATATATTTAATCCCTATACTTTCTAATGAAAAAAGGTAAATTACATTGTTGGGTTACCCTTATCTCTCCTACTTGCTTAATCCATCTAATTTTATAAGTTTTAAGATGAAGTTATAATTAATTTTTAATTTATTACTGGTATGTTTACTAGTAATATTTTCATAATTTTCATTATTATTAATCAAATTAAACAAGATTTTTTTTTATGGTGCATTAGGTATGAGACAACCTATATGATTGTAAATCCTTACTAATTTTTTGTGTTAGTAGTATCTTTCTAACTATATGGGTTTGTCTCTCATCATTATACTTGTAAAACCCTTCTTCTTTTTCATTAGGCTCATATAATGTTTCCTCATTTTTAAAATGCTCTTTTTAATCACATTAATTGATTTATTTCTTCTATAATAATTGGAACAATGTCATACTTCTTATATTTAAGGCACTTGCTTACCTTTAATCAAGCATAGAGGTTGCTTGGTTTGTTTATTTTAGTTTGCCTTTGTATGCTTTGTCAAGTTTAACAATTTAATGCTTATAATAGACTATTTTATTATTTATACCGTTTTTTTTTTATTAACAATACCAAAATTACTCATTTTATTATACAACCATCTAAGAGGATCAAATATGTTACTATTACTGAAACTCTTTGTCATCAGCATCTCAACATTTAATACCTTATTTCTTACCTCAGTAAATGTAAATAACACCTGCGCTCCAATCTTATCTTTGATTTTTGGCTTTATCCCTCTCATAAATCTTGCTACATGTTATTCTGTCAGCTTTTAAGACTTAACACTATATTTATTAATAGATTTATTTCCTGTGAATGCACATAGTCAAGAGGAAAAAACCTTTTATACATCAATTATCTCATGTATGTCTACAATATAATAGGTTTTCTTCCTTCTCGTAATCATGTATATGTCTAATGTTTTCATCATGAAAAAGCTTTGCCCTTCAGGTTACATACGACCAGGTTCATCATCTTTTCTTCTATGAAATTCATGTATTTCTTAATCGAATCATATTTCATAATCCAATCAAAAACTCTTATATATACAAATATCCATTAAATGTATGAATTTATACTTTTATCTAAAAATCATTTACATATTGTTTGTCTTATATTGCTAAGGCCCTACAACCCCTATTAAATTTCTCTTCATCAACACCCTTCAAATAAATTATTGTTTGTCTAAGTGAATCTTTATGAATAGATTTAGGGTGTAGTTTGCCCCGAGGTAAGTGTTCAGGCGCATCCCTTTCCTTTTCATGATCCCTATGTGTGTCTCACATCAGTTGATCTAGATTTATTATAGTTTTAGATTTGTTATAGTTTGCTTAAGATCTAATTTATGCTCTTAAACCTATATAGAGTGCTATATGACCTCCACTTATGCATTGCAAGATGGGTTGCTACCATCTATATCCATCACAAAAATCAATTTGTTCCAATACCAATTAATATAGAAATTAGCTTTAGTAAAAATTAGGGTTCTCAAGCTTTAAGATTATAAAATGAAACTATATAAAAGTAAAGATAAAGTCTAATATTTTCTAAAAATTTTGTAATAATATTCTGACAAAAAAAAAACTTAAAAACTATTTAAATAGTGATTTAAACTAACATAACCAATGAATCCAGAACTAAATTAAAAAATAATTTAAATCCAAAATTAAGAAGCGAAAAAACTAAAACAACAAAATAACAACTGTTAGGCCTAATTTAGGAAGATCTATGTCAACAATGATCGGCAAAGCAAGTCATCTAAGAAATTAAATTAGTAAAGCATGATCTAATAGTTAAATAAAAAGTTATGGTTGTTTTTGTTGGGATTTATATCTTATGCATATTGACTTTTACATGGATTTGTTTTCGAGCTTCACCTTATCTATTTGATTCATAAATGTATTTAAAACACGTTACATGTCAATATCGTTTTGTATATATTGTAATATAAAAATCTCAATAATATCATTTGGTGATAACAATAACATTCTATTATCTTGATAATATTTAATATAAATATTATATTAAGCTATAGTAGAAAGTTTAAAAATAAATATATTTCACAATAATTTTCATCAATATTAATAGAAAAATTATAATAAAAAACTCCATTCACAATGTGAAATTATAATGATACATTTTTATGTATATTATAAAAATTTGTATGGTTTCATATTTTAAATTTCATAATAATTAAAATAAGATTAGTTTTGTCATTTGTGATGCATTTTATGAATATTGTTACCCTTTCTCAAATATCAATAGTTTCATTGCTAATACATGCATTTTCTCTTCCCTTTTATTATTTTATCATCAAATCAAGCACTTCAATCTATTTAGGAAAATTAATTATTTTGTATAATTAGAAAAAAAAATCTACTTTACTTGTACCTTACTAAAGGATGAGGTAAGAGAAAAGGTAGAGTTTACCTATTAATTACACAACATGGGAGTATTATATGATTTTTTAACTAAGAAAATGGATGAAATATTATGATAAAAGGATCCAAAAATAGTTCCTAACTATAGAGGGTCGGTGCATGTCCAAACTAGGTCTCCATTCAAATGATTAACTCATTCAATCTTAGTGAATTGATTAGTACTTAAAAGTGTATTTTTATCAAGGTTTTATATCATTATTTTGCACTTAAAGTATCAATAACTTCTTAACTAGAGTATGTTTTATAAAGATAAGTTTAATAATATAAGATACCTTTAATTTATGGTAAATGCTCATTTTAAATGCATGTATTCTCACAATTCAAAGATTGATTGTTGTGATTAACTATTTGAAGTGAAAGGACAGAGAAAAGGTTAAGCTTACGAAGAAAATGTTGATTCACTTTAAATTCAAACACTATTCAGTTATCGAATCATATCTAAAGCTATAGATCTTAGATTTCATATTAATTTATATCGCTGAAAAGATAAGAAATAGACCTAAAACTTTCATGGGGGAAATACCTAAATTTTCCATTTTTAAATTCAAAGTTTGGCTATAAAAAAAGAAGTCTGAATCTATGTTGCAATCCAGCCCAAACACTACTCAGAGTTTTACCCAAAACTGGAGTTCTAGAATTCCAAATAATTTGAAATTTGGTGGGTGGAAGGAAAAGATAATTTATAAAAACTTTCATGTAGAGGACCAACTTAAAGTCAGATGGTAGAAATGAAATTTCATCCAGATCAAAGTATGAGGGCTATCCACCACGTTCACGAGCAGCATTACTCAGTATTTTAGACATATCTTAAGCTTTAGTGCTCCAAATGATCTGAAATTTGATGGGTGAAAGGAAAAGATAATTTTTAACAACTTTCATGCAGAACATTTTACCAAATTCTAATTGCATCAATATCAATTCAACCAGCCAAAGTACTTAAATGATGTTGTCCACTAAGTCCACTAATCAATAGTTGGTCACTACATCAATTATCAATTACCGCATAAATAGTTTTGAATTTTAGCCTATAAAAGAAGGCATTTAGCATCCATTTAGGCATCTTATTTTCTATATCAAGATCATGTTCTTGGTCTCTCTCTTTATATTTTTGTGATGCTTAAGTTTTGTTTTCATTAATCTCTTGTTCATCATTTTCATTTCCTTTACTATATTTAGTTAACTCATATAATGTTTATGTTCTTGTATTGTTTCTTTAAGTTTTTCTTTTTCATAATGTCTAGCTAAGCTAACTATGTTAAGGTGAAAAGGTTTCACTAATGGTGTTGGGATAAATATAATACAAACTCAATATAGACTTCAATGCTTATATCCTAAATAACGTGCTATTAACATGTCTTATTATTTTTATCTTATTAATTATTAATACATTACTTGTTAAATGTTTAATCTAGATTTCTATTGTATAACACTTGATACATCAAATACTTGATCCTTTATAATCTTCGGCCGACATCGTTATTATGAGAGGAACTTGATTTGTTGTCAACATAAGTTAACATCATGAATACTTGATAAAATTTATAGGTATGGTGTTATGTAAATAAGATAATTAATATGATCATGTTGATAATTAATATGATCATGTTGATAATTAATAAAGAGTTTATATCTTACTTATCTCTAATACTATTAGTGTATTCTCTAACCTTGACATTTGTTTTTATCATTGTATAATCTTCACATTAATCTTATATCTCAAAGTCCTCTTTCACTTATCTTCACCACCACCATCATTGTTGTTATTATTACTATTATTGTTTTATTATTATTATTATTATTTAAAATTTATATAGTTAACTTTCATGTGGTTCGACCCTAATCTTGCCATATTATTTATTATTTTGACACTCCTACACTTGGGATAAGACATTAGCTCTTTGATTGTGTCAAGTTTTTGGCAACGTTACCAGAGAGGTAAATTCTTATATAAATTATAATATTTATTTTATTTTCACTTTTTATTTTTTTTGTATCTAACTTTTGTTTTTTTGTATTTTGTTTCCTACTACTTTTATTTTTTTTCCTCCTTTTATTTTCTTCCTATACGTATATGAGAGTTTGGTCATATACATTAAGTGGTAGACTTTATAGAGTATCCTAATCATTTTCAGAAAAAATGGTCGAAAAAGATAACCAATCATTTTATAATGAGAATAATGAGAATAACTGAGTTAAAACATTTAGAGACCACATGAATCCTATAACAACAAGTGCACCCTCATGTATAAATTTTTCTATTGATGCATTCACTTTAATTTTAAATTAGAAATTATTCAACTTTTACCTTCTTTTTATGGTTTAGATCTAAAAAATCCATACTTGCATTTGAAAGAATTTGAAGAAGTTTATAACACCTATAATAACTTAAATAATAGCATGAACGCCATCAGATTAAAGCTTTTTCTTTTTTCATTAAAAGATAAAGCTAAAATATTTGAAGAAGTTTATAACACCTATAATGGTCAGGATCCATTCATGTTTGGGATGAAATGCAACAACAAAAGACTCAATTTATATTTTTAGCTAGAAAAGTTATGAAGGTATATACAACCTCATACACCTAGTGGAGTTATATACAACCTTAGGGAAGATCATGATCTCCAAGGTAAATTTATATTTTTAACTAGAAAAGTTGAGGCATTAAAATTAAAAAAGAGTGGTCAATTAAAATTTTTTAAGATATTATGTGTCAAATCTGTGAAACCAATGAACATTCAACCAATAACTGTTCAACTTTGCCTTCTTTTAAGGAAAGTCTCCATGAACAAACTCATGCTTTAAACATTTTTCAAAGGCTCAATCATGACCCATACTCGTAAACATACAATCCTGGTTAGAGAAATCATTCAAATTTTAGTTGGAAAAATGGTAACAATAATGCACAAACTTCACAGCCATTGTTTCAAGCAAACTATAATTTCTAAAATTCTCATGGATATGCACCTCCTTATGCTTCACCTCTTAGAAAAAAATCTTGAGGAAACATTGCATACATTGATTAAAAAGCTTAAAATGCTCAAACCATGGCAAATCTAAAAAATGCTCTTAAAAATTCACATCTACTCTTAGTTTTCAAGAGAAAAGTAAGTTTCCATCTCAACCACAATAAAATCTCAAGGGGCAATATAATGCAAATGCAAGTAATTCTACAAACCATCACATGGATCAAGTCAAATTAGTCATCACTCTTCGTAGTGGTAAGGTTATTGAAAAACCCACTCTTGAACCTTGTGAGAAAGATGATAAGTTAATCTTCAAGGATAAGGAAGGGGTTGAATTTGAATATTGCAAAGAAAAAACTGATTCCCCGCCAATACTTCCATTTCCTCATGTCATGACCAAACAAAGAAAAGTCAATCATAACTTCGAAATCTTTGAAACTTTTAAATAGGTAAGGATCAATATACCTCTGTTGGATGCTATTAATCAGGTACCTTCTTATGTTAAATTTTTGAAAGATATGTGCACTGTGAAGAGAAAATTGAATGTGAAAAAGAAAGTCTTTTTAGCCGAACAAGTGTCATTCTTCAGAATAATAATGCATTGAAATGTAAAGACCTTGGTTGTCTTAATCTAGGTGGGTTCAAACCAAGGTCTGTATTAGAGAACATAAAATTGAAAGAGCTTTACTTGATCTTGGAACTAATATGAATTTACTTCCATATTCAGTCTTTGAAAGTCTTAATCTAGGTGGGTTCAAACCAACTTCTGTAACTCTGTTACTTGCTGATAAATATATTAAAGTGCCTAGAGGAATAGTTGAAGATGTGTTAGTACAAGTTGATAAATTTCTTTATTTTATGGATTTTATTGTCTTAGATACACAACTATTAAAGCATGTTATTTAATTCTTGTTATTTTAGGATGTCCATTTCTTACAACTTCTAACGTATTAATTAATTGTAGGAATAGACTGATGAAGTTATCATTTGGAAACATGACATTAGAGATGATTATTTTCAACATTTCCAAGTAATCTGGAGATAATAATGACTTACAAGAAATAGACATTATTAAAAAATTAGTTTATGATTAATTTGAAACTATTTCCAGTGAAATTAAGATTAATGAATCTGAGAATTTGCAAATGGTTTATTTTCAGAATGAATCAAACACAAGTAATTAGAGATTATAATAAGAAGAGTTGCTACCACAATCAATTGATTCTATATCTTCATGTGTTTAACCATCAAAACCTGATTTGAAGTCATTGCCATTCAATCTCAACTACTAATTCTTTGGAGAAAATAAAACTTATTTGGTAATAATTTCTTCTAAACTTAATGCACATCAAGAAGGTAAGTTATTATAAACTTTGAAAATGAATAAAAATGTATTAGGATGGACTATAGCTAACATAAAAGGAATTAGTCCTTTGATCTGCACACACAAAATTTCTTTAGAGAAAAATGCTAAAGCCTCTAAAAAAAAGCAATGAAGGCTTAATCCTAATATGAAAAAAGTAGTGAGGAATGAAGTTATTAAGCTTCTAGTTAATGGAATCATTTATCCTATTTCTAATAGCAAATGGGTAAGTCCTACCCAAGTTGTACCTAAGAAGTCTGGAGTCACTGTGATAACAAATGAGAAAAATGAGTTAATTTTAACTAGGATTGTTATTGGTTGGTGCATGTGCATTGACTATAGAAAACTTAATTCAATAACTAAAAAAGATAATTTCCTTTTACCTTTCATAAATCAAATCCTAGAAAGAGTTGCAGGTCATGAATTTTATTATTTTCTAAATGGTTATTATCGAATAACTACTTTCATATCTCCATTTAGTACTTTTGCATATCGAATGATGCCTTCTGAATTATGTAATGCACTAGCCACGTTTCAAAGATGCATGCTTAGTATATTCAATAATATGATTGAATGTTTTCTTAAAATTTTTATGGATGATTTTTCTGTTTTTGGTGATTCATTTAATGATTGTTTGACTAACTTAGAAAAGGTTTTGAGCAAGTGTGAAAAGAAGAATCTTGTGCTAAATTAGGAAAAATATCATTTTATGGTAACAAATGGCATTGTACTTGGTCACATTGTTTCATCAAAAGGAATTGAGGTTGATAAATCTAAAATCGAGTTACCTGCCAACTTGCTAACACCAAAATCTGTTAAAGATGTTACATTATTCTTAGGACATGTTGGTTTTTATAAAAGGTTCATCAAAGATTTTATTGTTACATCTAAGTCATTGTGTAACCTTCTAACAAAGAAAAATGTTTTTGAATGGATTGAAAATGTGAAAAAGCCTTTGTTAAACTTAAAAACTTGCTTACTTTTGCTCTTGTCATTCAACCTCCTAATTAGTCATTAACTTTTAAAATAATGTGTGACGCGAGTGATTATGTCGTAGGTGCTATTTTGGGACAAAGAAAAGATAAGAAACCTTATGTGATTTACTATGCAAGTAAAACTTTAAGTAGTACCCAAATGAATTACACCACCACTAAAAAAGAATTACTTGTAGTAGTATTTGCATGTAAAAAATTTAGGTTTTATCTTGTCAACTCATCTATTATTATTTTTAGTGATTATGCAGCTTTGAAATATCTTCTTTCAAAACAGGATTTTAAAGCTAAACTGGTACGATAGATTTTATTACTTCAAGAATTTGATATCACAATCAAAGATAAGAAAAGCTTCGAAAATGTTGTTGTGGATCATTTGTCAAGATTGATAACATATTCAAAATCTAACATCACACCAATCGATGACTACTTTCCTAATAAATACTTATTTTCTATCTCTAAAAATACCTTGGTTTGCTAGTATTATTAATTTTCTTGTTTCAAGACATTTGCTAGCTTATTGAAGTGCCCAAGATAAAAGAAAGTTCTCGAACGAAGTGGAGAACTTTTGTTGGGAAGACCCTTATTTATTCAAATATTATCCTGATTAAATATTTCAAAAATACATTCTCGATAATGAGGTAAGTAGTGTCATTAAATTTTATCATTCTGAGGAATGTAGGGTCATTTTTCATCAAGAAAGACAACTACAAAAATCTTACAAAGTGGATTTTATTGGCGTACCATGTTCAAGGACTCACACATATTCTGCAAGACTTGTAAAAATTGTTAAATGTTAGGATCTATTTTAAAATGTCACATAATGCCTTTAAATCCTATTATTGTCATCGAGATCTTTGACTATTAAGGTATAGATTTCATAGGTTCATTTCCTCCATCATTTGGTTTCTTGCACATATTAGTAACAATAGATTATGTTTCAAAATGGATAGAAGCAATTCCAAGTCAAAACAATGATCATAAAACAGTCATAAAGTTTTTGAAATAAAATATTTTAAGTCGATTTGGAATCCTTCAAGCCATGATAAATGATGGTGGAACACATTTCTACAATAAGTCATTTGAGTCTTTAATGAAGAAATATAGAATCACACACAAAGTTGCCACCATTTATCACCCCCAAACAAATGGACAAGTAGAACTTACTAATAAGGAGATCAAACAGATCTTGGAGAAAACAATGAACCCTAATAGGAAATACTGGTTTTTAAGACTTAATGATGCACTTTGGGCTTATCGAACTGCAACATCATTAGGTATGTCACCTGATAGACTACTCTATAAAAAACCTTGTCACTTGTCTATGGAACTTGAACATAAAGCATATTGGACTATTAAAGCTTTCAATTCAAATCTTGATGATGCTAGTCAGTTGCAAAAATTAAAAATAAATAAGCTTGAGGAAATAAGAAATGATGCATATGAAAATTCAAGAATTCATAAAGCAAGAATCAAAGAGTTTCATGACAAGATAATACTGAAAAAAATTGGATGTTGGTCAAAAAAATCTTGTTTTATAATTCTTGACTCCATTTATTTTCTAGAAAACTAAAATCACGATGGAGTGGACCTTTTATTGTGAAACATATGTATCCATATAGGGCCTATGATATCAAGAATCCAAAGAATGGTAATGTTTTCAAGATAAGTGGACATTGTTTGAAAGCTTACTTTGATAATTTTTCAATTGAAAATAACTTTATTGAATTGGGTGATCCTTTATATAAATATTGATATTTTTTCTCTCTCACATTGATTTTAAGTTTTCTTTTGGTGTGACCTTTATTTTGCTAGGTTTTTTTTCCACCCTAGTCAAATGGCGAATAACGGTAGTTCATAACTTTAGTTAGTTCTTTTAGTTTCCTATAATAACTTATATATTTGTATATATTTGTTTAATTTTTTGCTTTTTCTCCCTTCTTTACATCTCTTCTTATTTGAAAATGGACACCACTCCTGAAAAATTAAAAAAGTATTTTCCTGTTCTGCCTTAGAATGCGATTACAAAAATTTACCATGCTAGATGTGCAAGATTGAGATTGTTAATAAACCATGAAATTCCTGTAGATATTTGCTGGCTAATTGAAGCAAAGGTCTGATTATCAGGTGAGTCCTCAAATTCTTTCATTTCATACATGCCTAGAACAAATAAAAACACTTTTATAAAGAAACATCGTGCAAAACGACTGCAAGTTTATCACAGATGTGCCAGATGAACTTGTAATGCAAAATGTCCTGCTTTAGGAATGGTATCTGTAAATCATGAAGATAAAATACAGTTCATTAAGGATGGTCTGAGTAAGGAGTCTTTAGATAATCTTCTATTGACTCTTGAGACGCACCCTAGTGGAGATGTGCATCGTGCAATTTATGATTTATGACCATAATTTTATAAAGAACATGCTCGATATAGTCTTGGAAATCTGACTAAAAAAGACCATGTTTGCTAGTTTTTAAGAAAATTGGATGAAAAGCCTATCCCCGACCCATAAAGGGCGTTTAAGCCGTTCTTGGATGTAAAACCAAAGGAATATATGACTCACAATCATAACTACTTGTACATACGTATGTTTTTTAAAATAATAATAATAATAAAAGAGAAAGAGAAAGAGAAAGAGACTCCAACTAGCCTACATATAGGTGGTATGATTGCATTTTCACTTTCTCATTTATAAACTCTTCTCTTCCATCCCTTCATTTCTACTCAACCCACACATTCCATAGATATCAAAATGTATAGAAATGGCAAGTTCCTCAAGTCATCAAATGCAAAATATTTGTGTTTTTGGTGGATCTAGTCCTGAGAAATAAAAAGAGTTTTTAGAATTAGCAAATCATCATGGTCAATTATTAGCTGTAAGAAAAATTCATTTGGTGTATGGAAAAAGCAGCCTTGGGTTAAGGGAGGGTGTCAATAGTTGTATTTTTAGAAGGCAGTCAAGTTTTGAAGGTTGTCCCCAAAGCTTTAGCACAAAGGGACATTATTGAAAACACAATTGAAAAGGAACTACAAGTCTCCACAATGTCTGATCAAATGAATACAATGTTTAAACATGTTGATACCTTTATTGCCTTGCCAGGTGGTTTGGGCACATTGGAAAAGATCTTTTATATTTTCTCTTAGGCCCAACTTTACATTCACCATAAACTCATAGGTTTGTTAAATGTTAATGGTTATTATGATAAGTTCTTGTTTTTTCTTAATCACACTGTGGAACAGGAATTCCTAATGTCTTCAGCACGACAAATTATAATCTTTACTGCTACTGCTGAATAATTGATTGACTAGCTATAATCTATCACTTCTATAATTGATCCCTTCATGAATCGTATAAATTGGTCAATTAAAAACAACCATAAAAAGCTTAGATTGGATTTGAGCATTCATTTGTGAAACCTTGTGTTTTCTTATTTTATTTTGTTATTTCTTATATTTGTTTAAGTGTATTTCATGTTTGTCAGTGTTCGTTGTTTCAGGTGATATTTTCTATACTCTATCTTTCTACTTTAGAACATTGAGGACAATGTTTTTGGTTGAAGGAAGGGATAGTAGTTGATACTTACAAAAAAAAACTTTACTAGTTGTGTTTTCTATTTGTAAAACCATTGTTACTATGATGGCAGAGTCAAGGAGTTCTTTTGTTAAAATGACTCTTGAGACACATCCTAGTAAACATTCTTAACAAGGTCTATTATAATACTTCTTGAAATATTCAGGTCTATAAACTCTTACATTATTATTTATTGCTTCTGCTCATATACTCATTAAAACAAGTATGTTTAAACCTTCATTTTTACACACACACTTTAACATATGATTGTGGGTTGCATATTGGATTATTACATTATTTATGTTTTTTTGTTAAAGGTAACAACTAAAAGAAAGGAATAGTAAATATTTTTAAAAAAATAAAAAACAAAATAAAAGCGTAGATAAGTTTGGTTTTGTAACCTCCCTAACCCAAGTAATTAAGCTCAAAGGGGTGTGTCAACACCTAATACCCTTAAACTAATTGGTCTGGGAGTCATTAGCCGAAAGCTCATTATATGGGTTTAAGATGCATTGTGTTTTACGTTATATGTATATAAAAACAAATCTCAACCCAAAGAAGTTAACCTTAAACATTAAAACATAATATTGTTTTCTTCTAACAAAAGCCCCATCATCTATGTTTTCATGCATTGAGCACAAAAAAAAAAGATTTATCAATATCTTGTTTCAACAATATGAAGTAGATATATATAAATTTAATGAGAGTTTGTTTACTTGGATAGAGTAATGGAAGTTAAATGATGAATGTCTTGCTTTGAAGAACTTGCAAATTATTTTTCTATTTTAATGCTTTGATTACTAGGGACTAGTAATAAGCTAGTTGGAGGATGTGATTAGTACTTAAAAGTGTATTTTTATCAAGGTTTTATATCATTATTTTGCACTTAAAGTATCAATAACTCTTTAACTAAAGCATGTTTTATAAAGACAAGTTTGATAATATAAGATACCTTTAATTTATGGTAATGCTTATTTTAAATGCAGATATTCTCACAATTCAAAGAATTGATTGTTGTGATTAACTATTGGAAGTGAAGGAGCAGAGAAAAGGTTAAGCTTACGAAGGAGATGCCGATTCACTTCAAATTCGAACACTGTTCAATCATCGAATCATATCTACAGCTATAAATCTTGGATTTGATATTAATTTATATGGGTAGAAAGATTAAAAAAAAATAGGCCTATAACTTTCATCGATGAAAAGACCCAAATTTGTCATTTTTAAATTCAAAATTTGGCTACAAAAAATAAGTCTGAATTTGTCTTGCAATGATAATTTTTTTAGTGACCTAGTCAAACTAGGTAAATTCACCTAACCCAGAACATATATCACAACTCTAGTCAAGCATGATATTTTATTTTTTAGACATAATAGTATGTTTTCTCTCCTATTTTAAGTTTGGTTAAGCTACATTTAAAGATAGTTAGGCCATTTCATTTCCTCTTTTTTTTCACTTACCTTCTTCTTTTCCTAATAAAGCCTTCATTGCACATGGTTGTTATAAAATTTAGATTGACTTGAAGAGTTAGTATAGAATCAAAAACTAATTTGAATATAAAAAAAATTGTATTTTGTGCATACACCACATGAACCAACATGTGAAAAAAGATATTGCAACATGAAGGTGCGCTCTACTTTCTCTAGCTTATAGAGAGGCTTTCTTTGGTGTTATTAAAGTTATTTTAAAGAGGTTTTCTCTTTAAGAGAGCACATAGTGACTATATAGATTCAACATGGCTCTTGCAACCTATTTTTCGTCTTGTTTTATATAATATTTTTAGTTTTCACAAATTAAAAAATACAAAATTACGGTAATGTAAAAAAAAGCAACAAAAAAAAAGATTGATAAAAGAAGAAAGCAAATAGTGAATGAATAGTTAAAGAAACAGTAAAATAACTAGCTATTTTAGTTTTTCACTAATTTGTTTATTTTAACATTGATGATATGACTAAATAAGATGGTATATCTTATTATAGAAAATTTCTAAAGGAACGCATTTTTGTTATACATGTTCTAGGCGCTGATCTCAACATGACCATTTCATAATCCCACACCAGAAAAATGAGAAGGAAAATAGGGAGAGACCCTTTCTTAATAGAGCAGCTGCTGCTTCTTCTTTCTTTTTTCAATTTGGTGGATGATGTCTTTGTCCTCTAGAATCTCGACAAGTCTAGATTTGTAGTCATTATTTGTTTGATTGCTATATTGACTTATCCACGTTCTAGTGTAAAACTGCTTCAAGTAGTTTCTCCCGTAATAGCATCTCAAGGAGAAATGCTATTTTGAAGATGTTTTTTTTCTTTTTTTTTTAATAATGTAAATATGTTTTTTTATATGCGCTCAGAAAAAATCATTTAGAAAAACCAAATATATTTTAATAAAATTATTTATTAATTAATTATAACTAACCAATATAATTTCAATTAAACTTTTTTTTACATAAAAATATATTAAACAAATTTTTACCACTTTTGACTAGTATTCAACATACAAATGCTATTTTGACTGTTTAAGACATCTTTTTCGCTGGACCAGTAAAAATAAGATACGAAAGATAAAAAAAATTTGTCTTTTTCTTTTGGTTCTTCCCTTCCAGATGCCCTAAATAATTAATTAAGATATGTTGTTAACAAACTCTTACGAGCAAGCTTTTGAACAAAACCTTGAATGACTTCAAACTTATAATTGTTACATCACGTGGACTGCACACCTCGGTCCACAGCAGATATCCATTTTCAATAGAATTGACATATTACATTTATAACATTGAATAGAATTTAGCTTGATACTTGGATGATGGGGTTACGTGGTTGAATGAATCAGTTTTTTCAAATGTTAAAAAAATATCCAGTTAATATATTTTTTAATAAAAAAACTATATAAAAATTAATTTGATATAATTTAATTAATTTGATATGTCTAAAGACAAACAACTAATAAAAATATAGTTCGACTCAAAAAAAATCAAGATAATAACTTGTAGATCGACTCGGGTTAACTTGATAAATTTATTATTCAGGTCATGAGATCCTAATAACCTTATAGAAAGTAAATAGAAAAAAATAGTACACTCAATTCTCAATGAATCTAATATTAAATGATAAAATTAAAAAAATCAATTAAAAAAATGAGTCGTGTCAACTCAGATTATGAGAATAGGATAATAATATATCAAAATAAATTATAAAATTCAATTCTCAATCAACTTAATATTAAAAGATAAAATTAAAAAAAATACAAAAAACACTTAAGTCAACCGACCAAACTCATGACTCATGTCATGTCATGAGACGAGGATAACCTCGTAGAATGCAAACCAAAAAATATCATGAAATCTAATTTTTAATCAATTAAATATTAAATAATAAAATTAAAAAAAAAACAACTAAAATGACCTGCCATTGTAATTATGAATCTTCTGCAAACGAAAGCGTGAGCAGATTCGTTTGACTATATATAGACACACACACTTAGTGTTTTACATATATAAAGAGAAAGATCAACTCTAGTAATACCTTTCCCCTTTCATAATCCTGCTGGGCTGTACTTGATGCGTGCAGGATTTAGAACCAAGTCGTTTATACCATGTCGAAAACTTTTTCTTCTTCTTAAGTTCTTTTTCTTTTCTTTTATTATTTCCCCCCTCCTTTTTGCTATGAACCCCCCCCCCAAATAGTCAATAAATAGTTTTTTTAATTAAAAAAAGTAGCAGTAATAATTAATATCTTAAAAGGTATTTAAAAATATGATAATAATTAATATTCATATTTAAAATCTGTGAACTTGAGTTGTCCTTGAAAGACTCATTAATTAATATTATATGGTGAGTTTTAGAGTTAATGTAAATTAATGGAACGACAAACCATATCACTAGAGTTAATTTACTCTAGCTAGAAACTATCTTTTATAAATAATTGTTTGTTGTATAGGACAAGAACCTCGACAAATGGAAGCAAACAAACAGGCACACATGAATCTAAGACTAACAAACACTAAAGGATAATTAGATCTGTTTGATATTTAGAACTAAACTTTAAAAAAAGAAAAACAAGAAGGGAAAGGAGTTGACCATTGAAAGTCACACGGAGGAGTTGAAAATTAGCTTTGTCTAAATCATTAGTCGATTGGTTAAACTAATATCGGAAGCTTCGTATAGGCAAGAAAATATGTTACGTGCCGATACTCATAGTGAACCCGATAAAGTTACATAAAGTTCAAAACCTTCAACTTTTGGCTTATATATTCAACTTCGTGTTCATATTTTTGTGTTTAATTGACAATATCTAACGTTCTTAATTGAGTTTCTTACCTCCCAAGCCTAGAATTAAGCAAATTAATATCATTTATGGTTTAATTTATAATATTATAAGTAGTTTATTTAGTTAAATTTTAAATTTATTTTTTAATAATTATTAGTTATGAGTTCGAGTCGTTTTATTTATATTAAATAAAAAAATCATTTATGATTTTAACTTTGTTTAAATTGAATCCTCCAGCTACGTTGCGCGTAAGATATGACTGAATTCATAAATTGTGTGCTTTGACATTTGCGGTCTTCCTAGACTGCTGACCGAACGCATTCATGGTCAGCGAAGTTGTCTCATTTGGAGACCTTTCCTTCTTTTAACCCGCAGCAACTTCGTACTGGCTAGTAGTTCCCTTCTGCCTCGATCATTTCAAATTCACTATATAAATGCCAGTCCCTCTTAACATAGTCAAGAAAGCACACAAGGAAACTGTAAGAAGATAACGTCGTACTTGCCTAGCTATACGTACATAGATCAAGCAAAAGCCAAAACCCTTTTGAAACAACAAGATATATTCACTGAATTATCATGGCAGGTCTTGTTAGAGAGCCAGTGAGGGTGGTGATAATCAACACGAAGTACGTGGAGACGGATGTTAGGAGCTTCAAGTCAGTGGTGCAAGAGTTCACCGGCAAAGACTCTGCACCTCCAGGAAATAGTGATCATAAGCATCTAAAGAGAACACTGTCAAGGAAATCGACATCAATGGACGAGATCAGGGAAAAAAGGGCTCGGTTGGATGTTAGTGATAAGGTTTCATATGCTGGTGGTGAGCAAGTTTTGATGAGAGATTTATCGTTTAAGGAGTTTGAAGGATTGCTCAATGAGATGCCATCTATAGATGAGTTATACCGATCATGGGCTGATATGTTCATGCACTAAACACGATGTGTATTTACTTAATTCTACTGATTTATTCTGTATTTGTGTTTAATGTTATGATATTGCAGATTCCTCACTGCTATAATGCCTCATTATGGTCTTGTTAATCTTTATGGCTCCTCTCTCTCTCTCTCTCTCTCCAGTCTCCTTTACTTGCAAATTAAGACACCTTCATTTTCACGGGTAATTAGCATGAAAACTGGAGCTATCAAATACAGAAAGCAGAGTTACAAAATGTAAATCAAAGGCGGAAAAGAACAAATTCTGCATTGTGTGCGTCCTATATTTTTGAACTCTTATCATCCTCGAATTTATGGCTTAAAATGAATGACAGAAATCTGTCGAGGACTTTTTCCTTGCTGGATTTTAAGGTTTGAAACTACCAACTGCTTGTGATCATTTATGGAGTGAGGCCCATCATAGGGCCCCCCCTAAAAGGTGTCGGTAATAATTCGTACCGACCCTGAAGAGGCCCGCTCTCTTTTTTCGCATCACCAATTTACAAAAAATCTCTCTGCATTGTTTTATAAAATGAATTAAATAGTGTTTCTAGTTTCAAATTTTAGTTTATTAGTTCCTTTTATCCATTTTATTTTGTTAATCTTTTATTTAAAAATATAATTAAATAGCATGCTAACATTGATGAGAAAATAAGAGGGTTTATAAATAAAGTAATATTATATTAAATATAAATAATATAGTTCTAAGAACTAATTATTAATTATTTTTAAAAATTAAAATGACTAGTTAATTTATTTTACAAAAAATTAAAGGAATTAATTTATAATTTATTTCCCATTACCATGCAATACTTCATTCACATCTCCACTAATGTTTAGGGGGGGAATACATAATATTGTCTACTTCAGTTCAATCTCATCTCTTTTTTTCCTATTATGATAACATGCTTTTATATATATATGTGTATATATATATATATATATATATATATATATATTAACCATATGTGGATATCCCTAGCAAATCCCCAGCATTTTTTGTGGGATTTGGAAGAGTACCCTTCTTTCTTTTTATCCTACATATTTGCACTTGTTTTTATTCACTTCTTTAGGTAGAATTCAAAAATTAAGCTCATTTTAGTTATAATTATTACCATCATAGTTGCAATTATATATTTTTATTGTTCTCTAATGTCAAAAAAAATTTATTAAGATCTGCCAGCATATTTGGTGGGATTCCAAAAATTATTTTAAAAAATTATTTCATAAACTTTCTAAAATTTCATTATATAATTTTTACTGCAAAATTATTCATAAACAATTAAGGTTGTCAGTTAACAATGTTGTTATTTTTTTTTTTTTTGTTATCCTACAATGTAAAACTTTTATTAAGATACTTCAGCACATCAAGGGATCCTAAAATTATTTTAGACTCCATAAATCATTTTAGAAAATCATCTTGCAAACCCTATAAAATTATGTCCTTGAATAATTAATTTTATAGCAAAGACATAAAAGTAGAATGAAATAAAAAAAAATTCTTATATTAGGAAGTAACTAACGTAACAAAATAATCTCTTTGATAATAGATATCATGGCATAATATTCTGCTTCAGTGGATGATTAAGAAACAATAAATTGTTTCTTGTTTTTTCAAGAAATAATAGAATCACCTAAAAAGATATATAACCCGGTAACAGACTTGTAATATATGAGATCACTATCATAATCAGCATCAGAGCATGCACGTAGCTCCAAGAAAGAAGTGGGTGAAAGTAAAAGACTCTGAAAAACTATACCCTGAAAATATCATAAAATATGAAGAACAGTTGTCTAGTGAGCAATAGTAGAAGAAGCAACAAACTAACTAACAGCATGAATAACATATGCAATATCTGGACAAGTAGTAGTGAAATATACCAAGCTCTTAACAATATTATGGTATAAAGTAGAATCTACCAAAACTAAACCATCAAAAGAATAGTACCTTACATTAACTTCAAGTGTTTATAGTCTTATTATCTGTAAGTTTAACCCGCTCAAGAATATATATAACATATTTCGATTGAGAAAGAAGATAACCTTTAGGTAAGTAAGTTACTTCAATACCTAGAAAATATCAAAAAAAAACTCAAATCCTTCATTTTAAATCATCTAGCTAACTCTTTCTTCAAAACTGGCATACCATCAATGTCATCACCAATAATAATCATGTCATTAATATATAAAAATAGAATGATATGACCTATATCAGTGCATTTAATAAAAAGAACAAAATCATAACTACTAGAAATAAATCCAAGAGATGAGATCACAATAAAAAATTTATTAAACCAAGAACGAGGTACTTGTTTGAGACTATATAATGCTTTCTTAAGATTACATACATGCCTAGAGTCATGCGAAACACTAGGATAAGATGTCATATAAACTTTTTTTTTAAGATCTCCATTTAAGAAGGTATTTTTAACATCAAGGTGTGAGATATGTCATTAACAAACCGAAGTTACAGTAATAAGAGTATGAATAGTTGTCATTTTTGCAACATGGACAAATGTCTCCTCCTAATTCATGCTAAACTATTAAGAGTATTCTTTTACAACTAACATAGCTTTATATCGCTTAATAGACCCATCAAAATTAGTCTTAATCTTATACATCCAACGACAACCAACAACATTCTTACTAGGAGGTAGAGGAACTAAATCTCAAGAACTTGGGTTAATAAATTATCAAAAACCTCAAAAAATAAGTCTATATGAATAATATCAAGTTTACTCAAGCTATGAGTAGTAGACAGAATAGAAAAGAAATGTACATGCTTAAGAAAAATAACATGACAAGACACATAAAGTTTTTAAGTTATTGGCTCAAAATAACAATACCTCTTTTTACCTTTATCATAACCCAAAAGGACATAAATAGCATAATGAGGGGACAACTTATAGCATTGTATATGAGGATGAAGAATGAAACAAGTACAACTAAAAACTCTAAAGGAGGAATAATAATGAACATGTCTATATAACTTTTCAAAAGAAGACAAACCTAAACTATGCAAAAAAAAATTGTATTAATCAAACTAACAACAGTAAGGACAACTTCTTCCCAAAACTCACCAAGAACATAAGTAAATAAGAATGAGCAGTTTCAATAATGTGACTATGTTTTCTTTTAGCAACACCATTTTGCTTAAGAGTATCTATACATAAAGTTTAGTGAATGGTTCCATCTAAGACAAGCAATTGATAAAATTTATTAAAAGTGTATTCCTTACCCAAATCACACCTAAAACATTTGATTACAGTAGAATGTTGAGTTTTCACAATAGCTTGAAAGGTTATATATATATCATAGAGTTCAGAACATTATTTAATTAAATAAACCCAACAATAACTAATATGATCATCTATAAATGAAACATAATATCAAGACCCTTCTTTTATAGCAACAGGACAAGGTTCTCATACATTAGAATAAATCAAATGAAAAGGTGAATAAGAAATAAAAATACTTCAATTATAAGGTAAAATATAAAATTTTACTAGTTTATATTCATTACAATTAGAAATATCACAAGTGTTCAAATTTCCTAAAGCTTATGTTGATGCCAAAAATTTTAAACGAGAAGACAAAACATGACCTAGACGAGAAGGCTATAAATTAAAACTAGAAGATGAAGGACTTAAACGAAAGAAAACAAATCAATAGTAACAGTAACAGTAATTACGACAACTGACACTTTTAACTCATCTAAAATATATGGTACATTCTCCCTACAACCTGTCTCAATCAACTTTTAAAACTGCAAATCTTGTACATAATACAAAGAACCAGAAAACATGATTAAATAATCACTAGAATCATATATTTGACCAATAAAAGCAAGATTCAATTTCACTTTTAGAATAAGATAAACATTAAGAAAAAATAATTGAGGTGTGATAATAGAACCAGTATTTACTAAAGGCATTAAAGTGTCATTAGCATTCATAACAAGAATGGAGGATGAAAGGGACACAAATATAAAAGATAAAGAATCTAGAAACATGTGATGGAAAGCTTCAGAATCTAAGATCCATTTAGAATATGACATACCTGAGGAGCTATAAGGCAACTGACCTATAGAAGAAGAAGTAGACATTGCTTGTGGTTGTAAGGCGATAAACTTTTAAAATTGTTGAACTAGAGTACTAGGATCGATGATATAGCTTGATGCAGCTATTGCTGTAATATTATAGTGTGGCGGTTTATAGCTCTGAGGTGGTCTATGAGCATTAGATTGTGATTGGCTATTATGCTTTCAAGCTTGATTTTGTTATCTCAACTTGGGGCACTAAGCCTTCCAATGACCTTTCTGCTTACAGAAACTACACTCATTAGAGCCAACCCTTATGTAAGGCTTATTCTTATGAATAGAGAATGACTTAGGGGGTATTGCTAGTATATAAGGATTTGAAGCTAAAATTAACTTTGAGGGTATTACTAGTATATAAAGATTTAAAGCAGAAAGAATTTTCTTTTCAAAATAAGGTTAAAGACTTATTTTTTAAGCCAATAACTCACTGACATTAGAGTTAATAGAAAGCAGTGAGAAAATGATGCAGAATCGAACCTCTAAGTCCTTCAAAATCACTGTGAAATGATGTTAAAAACTATATTCATCGCTATTGTTCTCTACACTCAATATAAGTATCATATGCCTTTAATTTTATTGATTCTATAAGTGCCAATTGATTCTAAAGATCTGTCATAACATAATAAAAATCTTGAATACTCATATTCTTCTGATGAAGAGTTTGTATACTATTCTCTAACTGATACTATTTTGTAAAATTTGATTGCATAAATAACCTCTTTTGTTGTCTCATACTTTGTCAATTGCATACCTATTGAATGCTCAACAAAATTATTGATCCAAATAATGATCTTTATATTGTTTGCTTTCTATGTATTTATCAAAATAGCATCCCCCTCCTCAGTATTCTTAATTATCATATAAGTTTCACTAACATACCTTCACATCTTCTTATCCTTAATCAAATTTCTCATTACATAATTTCAATATGAATAATTCTTTCCATCTAACCTTACACTGACATACTAAAGTGAATTATTTTTTTTGATAGCCATAATTAACAAACAAAGATAACCAAAACGTAAAAGCAGTGAAAAACAAAGTACCAAATTGCATAAATTGAACAGATATCACTGATATTTAACAAATTTCTTTTTAAAATTATACAATTACTCCAAACTACAACACAAATTACAGAAACTAAACACAAATACCAAATTACAGAAGATGAAATACCAAAAAAAATACAGAGAGAAAACAAAAATAAAAAATTATAAAAGTCGAAGGAAAGATGAAATGCCGGATTTTGTAAAAATAAAAGATAAAATATCACTCCAAAAAAAATTAAACCTTGTTTCATAAAATCAGCTCTGATATCATGTTAAAATAATTCAGATCAAACAAAAAAAAAAGAGGTTGGAGTTCTTAATAATATGTTTATTATGAGTGTTTAGAATTAAACATAAACACAAAGAAATTATATATAAGTTAAACTAAAAATATTATTTTATCCTTGATAAATAAAAATAAATAAATATTATTTAACAAAGATTACTAATTAATAATATATATACCCACACAAACACATTATATTTAGAAAACAACAGCAAAAATAAATAAGGGAATAATAATAATTAAATAGGTAGATACATGGCACTACAAATAGATAATATGTGAGAAAATAAAAGTCCATGCATTAATAAAATTATCAGGCTGTAAATTTAGAAAATGAGAGAACAAAATTGAACAGACAAAATAAGTTGGAATGTTACAGTTAGGAGTTATGGTTGGAACAAGTTATCTGATTTGGACGATCTGAAATTTATGATTTGATTCAGAGTGCTTGAAAATTGTCTATTCAGCTTGAACCAAGAACAAGGGAAGGAAACGAGGACTGATCTGTCCGCAGCTGAGACAAGAACAAGGGAAGGAAACGAGGACTGATCTGTCCGCAGCAGAAAGAAAAGGAAATTCAATGTCCCTCAACCTCTCTTTCAAAATAAAATGCCCCCCTCTCGCCCTTCAATCACTTCACTCTTGGTGGCCATAAAATGACCTCTTATTCTCTGCTGTGTGTCGCTATTTTGTGGGGCCCTTTTAATTGCTCCACCAGCCTCTCTTGACCTTTATTTCTCAAGCCTTTTGCTCTCTTTTTGTGACTCAGCACAAGGGCAAAATTAGGTTTGCAGGTTAGGAACTTTAAAACTCGTTCAACCAGTAGATACTGTATTTTTGGTGACTGGCATGGGGTTATCTGAAAGACTCATTTTATGATTTTGACTTTCGAGCAACAAACACAAGTCAGCTATGTTTTAAGGAACATGCAGCAGGAGACTTACACTGGAAAAAGGATTGGTAATTTATTCTATTACTGAATTTGTTTTCTGTTTTCTATTTGCATGTTATTCCTGAAACTCATAAGAATTGCCCATTTTATCTTCTTTTGTTTTATTTAAATAATTAAATAATATGGTAAGATTGATGAGAAAAGAAGATAGTTTATAAATACAATAATATTAAATTAAATATGAATAATATTGTTTAAGGAACTAATTAATTATATTTTAAAACTAAAATAACTATTTAATTTATTTTAAAAAATTAAAGGGATCAAATGTATTTGAAAGAAAAAATTCATAATTTTTTAATTTTTTTATTAACTAATCGACCAGTTCACATAAATAGATCAATCGATAGATCGATTGAGCAAGAGAACTGTTAGTAAGGCTAATTCCCCTCCCAACAACAAATTTTCCCAATATCTAATTCTAAGAAGAAAAAAAGTTTCTTTTGAGATTTATTATTTACTTTGTTAATCTAACATTTAATTTAATTAATGGTTTAAGGGAGTTTAAAATTTTTAAATTTTAACAAAATTTAGACAGAATTTCCCCTATATAAAAATTATGCCCAAAATTTTATTTCACTTAAAAAAATACAAAGAACCATATTAATCAAAATTAACAAATTCTCACCAATCTCAACAAATTCTCCTATTTTATAATCATATATAGCCTCATGGATCCAAAAAAAATATAAATATATAAAAAATAAATCTTAAATATTTAAATAATACAACATTTAAGTAATTGAAATCTCAAAATATATAAGCATAATTGATATACGCCTGCATCATCTACTGAATTATTCGGGTTCAACAATAGCACAATTAGATCCAACTCATGCCCCTGCCTGTAGTCTTATCATCTATCACTACTTCCTTAAAATTTAACCTCTTTTTATAAGTTTCAAGTCTAGTATGACAAATACTAAACCACGAGATGTATTGGTGTATCTTTTGTTTTTCTTTGTCAATATTATAAAGCATAAATATGATCTCTCAACACTACCATAGCATGATGCCAACCTAATATTAATAAAAATTTAATGTTAAATTTAAACATCAATACATAAAACTCAATGTTTAACATATATTAATTATAAAAATATTTAATTACTTATGATATTTTGAGTCTATTATATATGTTGCTTGTATTACATATATCCAAGTAAAGAAACCTACTCAAGATTTAAAGTAATGACCCGAGATGTGATAATCATGTAACAAATCAAATACTCATCATTTGTAATCATGTGATGCATCTCTGTAAATATTCCATTACTCTATGCATTCTACTATGATATATAACCTCTATTATGAATTAACCACTTGTAATCATTATTTTTACCTAGACAAGTTATGGCGGGTAAAAATTCACTCTTATCAATATCAATTAGGATGTTTTTTCTGTAGCCCAACTATCACATTACTTGATCTAAGTTATGTAACTTGACTATCTAGAAAAATATCAGCAAGACCACTGATATTCATATGTCTACCTCATTAGTGCAAATAACAGGAGAAATTGTTAATCTTTCATTTGAATAAGACATTAAATGCAGAATGAAAATTTCTTAAATATTAAACAGCTACAATTCAGTGAGGTCAAGTTTTTTATTTAACAAATAGCTTAAAAAAAACATGGACAGCATGTTGCTTATCTAGCTTGCTTTGATAAAATGTCAATATATATGTTGAATTATTTTCAAGTACTCTATCAGCACACCACCTAGCATTACAAATATATAAGTTTAACCGTATTTTTGTTTTAGAATTTATAATTAGACAACATAAATATAATTGCAAAATAACTTTGCAATACCTATATCCTCTTAAGAACTAAAGTGTAGCCTTTATAGTCTAGACAATCTTAGACGGCAGTCTGGATATCTAAAGTCGACTCATATAAATATGCTCTCAGGACCATGATTGTTATTAAATAAAAACAAGTTATTTATTGCATTTTAACAACAAACATTTAAATTATAAATAATTATTTAAAACTTTTCAATTCATACATGCAGAAGTAGCAAACATTCCCCAATTTATTTGGCCCCCTTCATGTATGCAAGATATATATATATCTGTATAAGATTTCAATATTATAGATCATCAGTTATATATAGAAACGATGTCAAAGTCGTCCATAAGTATCAGATAGATCAAAGGCATATATCTCCCTATGAAGTCTACGAACAATACATCACCAAATAGATGCAACATATATACTCTGGATACCTACATAACACATTAAAATTATCGAAAGAATTTATGAAAACTTAACAAATAATCAACACATTCAAGTCTCATTCAAATCATAATTTAATTTGTACATCTGCAAGACCTCATCATCTTGTCGTAAATATCTCATCAATCCATTTAAAACGTATATCATCTCTTTCAATTCAGAATGAGGGGGTGTAAATCCAAATGATTACTTATATAATGCAATCTATTATAAATGCTAGTAAATATGATTGTTTGTCCATCAATAAGTAGTCCAAGCAAAGTCTTTATGTCATGTAGTGTCGATGTCATTCTTTTATACCTAAGATGGAACGTGTATGTCTCACATCTTAATTAGTGTATGGATCAAGTCATGGTCAAGCTTGATACGGTATAGACAACGTTTAAAAAACTTGTCTAGAACACATATGGCGAAATCTGCTCATATAATCTCATCTGACTATATATACAACAATAAATTATGGTCACATCCTTCAAATCAATTTAAATTATAATTACATATATATAATACCTTTAATGTTAAATAAATTAAAAACATATTAAAATTAAATATTCTTATAATGTCAACGAATACATCCTCCAATCGATGTCAATCTTGCAACCGCGGGATAAAAATATTAGCAGGACTGGTAGGCATATATTATGACTCATGCTTTCAATAATCATACCCATGTTTTGTATGAATGTCATTGTTATGTTGTGTAGAAATATTATTGTTATAATGTGGATACTCAATATAAGCAAATGATCTGTCACCTTAAATACATAACATCCTCTATAATAATACATGTGCTTCAGGTGAGATTATATAAGTTTACTGTACTTAACAAAAATATAATAATTTATTATAATATGATTAAACAATATATAATATTTTTTTGGCATTTAACAAAAATATAATAATTTATTATAATATGATTAAACAATATATAATATTTTTTTGGCATGCATATGTTATCGATTAGAACATGTTTTCCTATCATGACCTATGTCATTTCATATGTAATGCTTATAAAGTGTATGACCTTCTCTTGTATCCATCTTTTAGTGCAAACAAATAAACATTTAATGATTATGCCTGAATTACCATCTATATAAGTTTGCTTCAATTCGAGATCTAATACAATCACTTTATTCTAACTCATCTAGTAATGGATGGAATGACATGTCATAAGCTAATTTATAACTCTAAATCATGTAATGATCATTAGCAAATTATATAAAGTCGTGTGTGATCCTTGGCATGACATGCAAAAACTTGTGAACATAGATGTTAGAATGCCTATCATTTACCACATATGCATGTTTTATCATTCATTCTAACTGTCTGTCTAACTTAATTTACAACACCCAGTTTAATAAGGGTGTTGACCTTGTAACACGTATCACATATAGTCAAAACTATAACTATCATAACTGGTATCAATTACGCTAACCAAAATAATAAGATCATGATCAAAAGTTGTAGAAACTAGGTGTTTAACAGTACTTTTTAGATACAATGGAAGCTAGAAAGAATTACAAAATCTTATATCAATTTGTTCCCTAACTTGTGTATAACCTCTTTGCATATTTTGCTAAGTGATAGGGTATCCTGTTAAAAAACAATCTCAACTAATAGCTAAAGCAATTAGACGAGGTCTTAAGATTTAGTTTATATTATTTTCTAACACACTCCTTAAGTGAGGTCTTAAGATGACATGTGTGGTCAATGGAACTCCGATGTGGCACTGACAATCTTTGATTATTTTTCCTTTTCTTATGGAATTTTATGCCTAGACCTTGAAATTTGCAAATGAGCCCTTCAATTTCTTTTGTCCATTTTTTTATTTCTATTTGTTTTATTTTAATTAATTTCTTAAATTTGATTTTTTTTTAATTTTATCCTTCTTTACTTTTTTTAAACTATTAGATTTGATCTCTATTCTTTTAGTTTATTTTTTTTCTATTTAAGATAGTTTTTGAAAAAAAAAATTAATTTCACCATTCATTTTTTTTCTTCTTGGGTTTTTTTATAAAAAATTTCACTCTTAAAGCTTGATTTCAAGGGTTTATTTGTAATCTTAAGGGAAATTTGGTCTTTTAATTAATATTGATAACCATTTAAAAAAAACTATTTAATTTTTTCAATTTCATCATTTAATGATGAATTAGTTAGAAAATAGACTTCACAAATGATTTTTTTCCTGTTTTGTATAGGGTTATTAAGATCTCAAACAAAAATTTATTTTAGGATTGATGCTCAAAATTGCTAACATTTATTTTTTTATCATATAATTAAGTAAAAAATATTTTTTTTAAAAAAAGTAATGAAACTCGGTTGATCTATAAACTGAGTCGCTAGATGGCTAATAATCAGGGTCATTTAATATATCATCATTTTAATATTTAAATATATATATTTTTATCTAGAAGTATTTTATAAGTTAAATTATATTTTTACTAGTCATTTATGTTATTTTTAAATCTATAAAATTAATTTATTATAAGTTAGGTTAATTGATTGTTTTGGTACATACTGGGTAACATTTCTAAACATACGCATTTGCCCCTCCAATTTCTCAGCCTTCCTCGTTTTCTCCCTTGGGAACATGATTTCATTGAAGCCATCTACGCAGACCCATCCCCTGGACAGTTCTCACATAATTCTTTCAATAGCTTCTAAGAGTATTTCTGTAAGCATTCTTTGGATGTCCATAGAAGCTGTTATGATGCCATGACCAATTTTATTGCCATAGTGGCATCGATGTGGAAGATTGAAAAGCAAACTGATCCTTCCACAACCCATTGCAGCACCCTAAATACATTTCAATTCCCTCGTTTTCGATTTCATTAACCTAACCTCCATCTATATCAGGAACACGCTCCTTCAGTAAAGAGGCTAATGATTGAATTGTCAAAATGTTCCCTAATCCCTAACAATGCCAATTTTGCTGCCTTATTGAGCATGGTAAGGTTGCCTCGCACCTCCATGGTAAATCGCCTGCAATTATGTGAGGAGTCATCTCATCCAGAGGCTCCCTAGTATCTTTCATCCATCTTTATCTTTCTTCTTTCCTGATATCAAGCAACGACCTAGTCACCTAGAGGAGGTGATATGAAGAGTTTAGGAAGGTGCAACAGAAGCTCATACTCTGACCGAAAGCGTTCTTCTATAGGCAGCATGTCCAACTCAGATCAGGATCGACGGAAGAAACTCCTTTTCCAGAAGAAGGTGCCGCGAAAAATCCTGACAGAAAACATTTCACAAATCCGCGGATGCGATTTCTATCTTTTGCAGGGGAGAAAGATTCAAGATTTGTAGCCCCAAACATAGAAAATAGAAGAGGCTAAAAACCCAATCCCAAAGAAGATAACAACAACAGCAACAGCAAAGTGTTGGTCCCAAAATGAAAGAGGAAAAGAAGGCTCATCAACACTTTGTTGATGGCAAGTACGCTCAGTGGGAGTCCTTGGTTGCCATTCTTTATGACTGGCTTGCCAATCACAACCACGTTGGTCCATCTCTCTTGCTGGTAGGGTCAGTCATTCGAGCAAGCTACTCATGAGAAAAAGCGAGCAACAGCAGAGAAAGAACCAGCAGAGAAGAAGCCAAGATCCGAGAAGAAGGTGGTGATACAAGAGAATTCTGATGAGTCTATGGTCTCCCTAGCTGAGAAGACTGGATCATTGTCAGTCTCTGATGGGCTCGAGAGTTCTTTTTCTAGTTTGAAGAAGAAGAAGCATATCGAAACTAGTTTGTTGGATGAGGACTGTGAACAAAGGGTTAGGGAGCTCAGAAAAAATTTAACAAATAAAGAAAGGTCAACAATCTATTGCTGATAAAAGGAGAGATAAACAAGTAATCGACATGATTAATTCTATGGTTCCATGGCTGAACAAGAATATCATTGACATTAATAAATTTATAAAAGAAACTAGAAAAAGGAATAGAGAGTGGGGACTTCTAATGGATGAGGTCCATTTCGCTCCTGCACATATGTTTTGTAAAGTTATCAACCTCACTAAATCTCATTGCAAGCTTGTGCTTACTCGGGATTTTAGGCAGTCAGATCGTGGGCTTACCAAGATACTTCGTGGTATAAGAAAAGAGAAGAGTAATGCAGAGGACTTGCAGCGTTTAGAACAATCTTTACTCCATGAACAAGTAGGATTCTTTGGTAGGCAGGCTCTATTCCAGAAATGATTATGTGAACAAAGTAAATATAGAGAAGAATGAGGATGAGATCGACGAGACTTTTAGTAAACCGCGTGATTCGGAGTGTGTGGAGCTTGCATATAAAAGATGGGCGGTGCTAGTTGAATGGGAATCTCCGGCAGAGGAAGAAGCAGCCTGAAAAGACCTTGCCATGATGAATCTGCAGTTCCTGGAGGTCGACTTGTGGACAAGGATTTTTTTTGAAGGCGGGAATGATGAAGACTAACAGCATGTTTTAACCAAACCAAATGTGCAATCGAATTTAATTCTGTAAGTAATTTTAATTTAATTAATATCTTATTAGAATTCCGATGGCAGGTGAATTCAATTGAAGTTTTATTAAGATTGTTATGTTTAGAATAAATTACTAAATCACGGAACTAAATTCAATTATATTGTTTACAATACCTGTAAAAATAAATTGAATTAATAATTTTAGCTATTTTGCACGGTAAAAGCTCTTATTGAATTAATAACAATCTTGTATTATGGACAAATTTTGCCCAGGAAGAGCTCTTATTGAATTAATAATAGTCTTATATTATGGACAAAAGGAGCTGATGAGGATGGTCTTCTGCAATTTCTTCGCAGCTCCATGACCAAACTCATCAAGAGCTCTCGCTGATGCTTTGTAAGCAAAGTTAGGGAGGACCACTAAAAGGCAGCAGCTGCTCTAGTCGTAGAAGGAAACCCCTACCGTTCAATTCTTCCTGGATATATGTTACAGGCGAAAGAGGGTATCTGCAGCTGCTGCTCTAGCCGCATAAGGAAACCCTAGACCATCCAGATGTGCATGCATGATACAATCATTTCCAATAAGAAATTATTTTCTATTTAGTTTGGTTTTTATTTATAAAAATAATTAAGCTAAAAATTTATAAAATATATCAAAAAAATCAATCTCAACCAATTCGATTTAATTATGTTCGGTTTCAGTTTGGTTTGGTTATTTTACATTAAAAACTGAAAATTATATTATTTTGTAAGTGTTTTTTAAACTTTCTAATAGGTTTTTTTGATTCGATTTGGTTTGGTTTATTTCTTAACTAAACCTGTTAGGTTTTGTTTTTTTTATTTTAAATTTATAAAACTGAATTCAAACCAATTTTTTTAAAAAAATATTATAATTAGTTTAATAAGTTTTTTTTCATACTTTGATTTTTTAAATTGTCTTACCAAACATTTGGTAAGTTTGTGAGTTTTGTTCTCATCTCTAATATAAAAATTGTTATTTCGTCACTTATTCGTATATCCACTTTAATACTCAAATAAGATACTGTTAAGCTGATGCAAAAATCAAAAAAAAAAAAATACAAGACCTCATGGTTCGAAGTGCTATGTCAACAAATATTATAATCAATCATTTTATGCATTTGCATTTCAAATTGATCATATGAAACTTCAGGGCAATCAGCTTCCAATTTCTTACACATTAATCGAATCAGCATGCCAACAGCTTCTCCATAATCAATTATTTACCCCCTTTTAAATTACCATGCCAATCCTCTTCTTTAATTACAGACACAGTTTTATCTTCCTTTACCTCCCGCTGCTTTCACACCAAAAAAAAAAACCCACTGATATCGTAATCAACAAAACATTGTAATGCCAAAAAGAAAAAAAAAGAATTTTATTTATTAAAACAAATCTATACCAAAAATAACTCCACGAGGTGTCACAATACGATTACTAATAACCCTGTAATAGAGTGGCGAAAGAAGAGGTGTAAATTAAGGTTAAGGTTTATATATATATATATACACTAGCCCTATCCCCAGCGGCGGAGCTGGGATTACCTACCAGGAAGGGCCAAAAATAATATAACACATTAATATATAAAAATAAAATTATATATTAAAAAAATTGATATATAAAAGAAAATAAAAAATAAAAAAAAATTATTAGTTCTAAAAAAAAAGAATTAAAACGGGGGTTGGTATTTTTTAAAGAATTTAATTTGGCTAGAAATATGATGACAAATTTATTAGGTAAACTTATTAGACATGTGAGAAAAAATTGATAATTTCAATGATTTTGCTAAAAATAAAATAGAAAAAAATTTAAATTTAATCAAAACAAACCTATAAAATATATTTAATTTATTAGAAAAAATGATATTCACTATAATAAAAAATCAAAAATAGTAAAACTAGTAGGTTTAGAAAAAAAAACTAGCAGAATTATATATATATATATATAAACCTCATGAAATTCTTAACAAACATAAAAAAAAAATTAAATTTGGATCACTAATTACTTTATTTTGATGAATAATAAATTAATTGACAGTTTTATTTTAATTTTTCTACATTGTTTTGTATTATTATATTTTTTGGTTAGGATTCTAAAAAAATAATAATAAATAATTAAATTTAACAAGTTATATTTTTATTTAGGTTATATTTTTGTTTTTATAACTTGGATGAAGAGATAATTTTATATTTAAAGATAATTAATTAATGAAATAATAATTTATTATTAGATAAATTATTATTTATTATATTTAAATACTAAATAAAAAATATTTAGAATATTTTAGAGGGGTATTTTGCAGCGGCCGAGCTCCTGCTTGCCACCTCTTAGTTTCACCTCTGTTTAAGCCTAAATTTAAAAGGAAAAAGAAGATTATTCAACTCTTAAACTAAATAGGAAGAATAAAAATACCATAAAAAAATATTTTTTAAAAATAAATAAAAATAAAAATAACTACAAAAAATAACTTCCTCTCACAATCTTCATGCATCAGTTTTTAATTATGACCAAGCATGCAAGGCCTTTTTCCTAGCTAGACGCCCTTGACTCTTCTTTTTATAACGCTCCTTCAAATCTTTTTTTATTCTGTAATATTTTTTATAAATGTTTATTAAAATGATAGTCAAATAATTATCCAATTATATCAATATTTTTAAATAATATTAGAATTTTTATGGTAATACTAACAAGTACTTTCCAAATAATTATATATGAACATGATATGATATGCATAATTTTCTAAAAACATCACTCATAAATATCTAATTTTAGTGAAATATCTATCTTATGATTTTTATATAATTTTTCAAAAATTTATTCTTCTTGTATTTTTTATTTAATTTCAACATGTCAAAGTTATCAATTCATAATTTTATTATTATTAAAACTTGCTTTTAAGATTATGATAAGTTTTTATTTAAAATACAATAATTGTCATAAAAAAGACATGTATTTTTTCAAAAAAAAAAAACAATGCATAAATAGGGGAATGGAGTTATGGTTAAAGATATAAATTTTTGTCTGCTAATTTCAAATCATTAAAAAAAAATCAGATTTTTATTTTATTTATCTTAATTTTTATTCAATAAACCACATAGCTAAAAAATTATGTTTTGTTAAAAATAATAAGAAAAGAGAATTTAGGCTGAAAATTATATTTTGTTTCTATATAATTTAAATCATTACTTTTTTATAAAAATTCATTTTTATTGGAATATAGTTAAATAAAAAAACATTAAAGACCACCTTGAAGTAAGAAATAAAATATCTAGAAGTGCATCTATCTTTATTTTTTTAATTGAGAAACAAAACAATATTATTTAAGTTTAATAAAATAAGTCAAAAATATATGAAATGATAAATAAAAAAATTATTAATACTAATTAAATAATTAAATCACAAAACTAATACTCCTGGTAAAAACAAAAGATATATACAAATGTAAATGTTTTATACCGTTTTTATTTTATATGTCATCAATTATTTTGTGTTAGAAGTTCTCATTGCTAATAAAAAATTATAGTTATTTTTATAAATGTGTCATGCAAATATAACTTATTCATATAAAATATAAGAGAAAAAAGATATCAAAAATTTATAATAATGTTTTCGAAGTATTATGAAATTAAAAAATATATAAAATGGTTAAACTCTATTTAAAAAAATTAAACTAAACAATTTAAAAATTAAAAAAATATTGAGTGAAAAATATGATGCTAGGCACTAATAATCTAGCCATGCCTGACTAACCATAAAAAAATCCACACATCTTTGGCAATTTTTTTCTAAAAGAGTAGATGATAAGCCATCCGCTTCATTTCTTTTAAAATGGATGGCAGATTATTTATTGTGGCAAATGACTGCTCACTTGCTAAACAGTTTTCTTAGTTTTTGGATATCAAGAACTTATTTTTAATTTATTTTAACTTAAAAATATTTAATTTTAAAATCACTCTTAAAAATTCAAAAATTAAATAAAAACATTATAGATATTGATTTACTTTTTTTTGGAGATAGTTACATGTAAACAGCACCTCTGTTGAACTCCTTGCAAGAAGACAAAATCATTTACATAAATATCAAAATTTGACCATGCAAGCACTTTCTATATCCCCGACATATTTTTATAACTTTTTCTCTTTTCTCACAATATCTAGAGGCTAGAAAAAATGAAGTTTAATATTGAAATGTGAATTGTTAAAAATAATAGGAATCAAATAATAGAAAAAATTAAAACTTTTGGGATCAAAGCTCCAAAATCTAAATAAGATATGTTTTATTGTTATTACTTAAAGTTGATCTTTCTTTTTCTTTAATTTCTATTCATATTTGGATAACCCTAAAAACTAAGCACATGAGAATGAGAATGATGTAAATTGAAAGAAATGTAAAAAAAAATTACATACTAACGTTACTTGATTGGAAAAATTACAAAGAATAAAAATTTGATGACAAAAAAAAAAAAAGATTTGTTCATATTAATAGTATAGTTCATGGTAATCTATGTCTTGTATTATAGTGGGAGGAGCTATAGTGATTTAGTTTACTAAATAGTTATTGGATCCATGTCATGGGTTGAATATTTTTAAAAAAAAAAAAGTGTATGTGTAGATATTTATGACATGTTTTTATAAATAAAAAAAATAAATCGAGAACAATTTATACAATAAAAAAATTTATTAATCATGATCTCAACCTACCTAAAATTAATAAGCTAAACTAAATTTTTTACATTTCAACAATTTTTTTATAGTTTTTTAATCTAAAATAAACACTTATAAAGTCAAGAACTAACAAAATATCAAAGTGATTGGAAAAAAAATTAAACTAAAACAAATTATGTTACTCAATTAATAATCAACTAAATATTAAATGATGAAATTAAAATTCAAAAACAAAAAAAAATATTTCTAATGGATAAATAAAAAAATAAAAAAAAAACCTGGTCTCTTAAGCTAGAAAGGCCTAGAGTTATGTGGCCTCGAGAAAAGGGTTTAGACACCAAGGCTTGGAGTAGCCCACACGCCAAGGCTTTTTTTAATTTTTTTAAAGAAAAGAAAATAGATTGTTTATTTTCAACCATATTTCAACCAAAAAAAACTAAACATATTCTAAAACATTTACATAACCTCTAACAACCTAGAAATTACCTGTAACACCTATAATTAACTCAAAATAAAAAAAAAATAGATTCAGATTTATCATTTCAAACAAGTTTAAAAAAAACACCTTGTATAAGCTTTTTCTATCAAAAAAACCCATTAATATCACTTGTTTTTATGACTAGAATGAGTCTTAATTCAAATTTTCTTTTTCTATTACTGAAATTCGATTATTTTCTCTCTTTTCTCTCAAATCAATAATCAAAAATAAAGTTTTGGATCAATATTGAATTTCATAAGTTGCTAAGAATTGAAAGTTTATAATTTAAAAAATTAGAGAATCAAAAAAATTACGTGAATTTTACTTTTTTTACTTTTTTTTCATCCTAGTCTTCTATCTATGAATTTTATCCTTTCTTAATAAAGACGTTGTAATTAGCTAGTAATTTGGGCCAAAAAAATTAAGAAAGAGGAACTAAAAAAAGACAAACCATTGTGGTAATCCATGATGATTTGTCGCTTGATGAACAATTACGTGAGGAATAGCATTTCTTGCATGACATTTAAAGTATTTCTTAATAATTTGTTTCACTCTTTTCATTCTGCTTAGGGATTCATTATTTTTTTCGCAAGCATTGCTTTAAAATTAAAGTATTTTTATTATAATTGAGTGTCTGTTGCTTTTCATAATCTTGTGTCCTTGAGGTAGCATTATCGTGGAAGCTCTCCTTTCTCTCTCGCACTATAGCCCTCACAAACAAGGCAGCCCTCACAAACAAGGCCACTTTTGATGTTGTTGGTGACACTTTCACCGTTGGAAGCATCCTCTTTTTCTTGTGTTCTTGTCTTTTCTCTCTCTCTCTCTCTCTCTCTTCCATATTGTGCTTTTTCTGTAACTTTCACATTTGAATTCATTTAGACTTCCCATGTTTTTACATCCTAAAGCCACTTTTGATTATTATTGTTGTTTTTAGTTCCAGAGCCAGAAATTTATTGTTGGGGTGGATAAATATGCTAGGATGAGAAGGCTATTATTTCATTTAAAATACAGTAGTTTTCTTGTTTTAAATCTAATTTTTCATAGATTGGGAATAGATAGTTAATTCTCATTAGATAGAAAAGGTACAAATTTATTAGCAGTGGCTAATTATAGAAAAGAAAATACAACTAATAATAATTAGATTTATATGTAAAAGAAATATATATATATATATATAGAATAAAGAAGAAAATGGAGAATTTAATAAAGTCTAATTATAGAAAAGGAAAAATGATGAAAAAAGGTACAGAAAATCTTACAAAGAAAATAAATAAATAAGGTATTAAAATTACTAAGAAAATTAATAAGCAAAGGTATTAAAAATTTTATTTTAAAAATTAAGTTAATAAAAACTTAAGACTATTTTATTCAAATGGAATAAAGTTTGTGTTTTTACATATAGTTATAAAATTTAAATTGTATATTTAGAGTAATAAGTAACATTTTAGTTTTAAATTGTCAATTTTGAACTTTAGGGAACTCTCCTAGTAGACAACTATAAGCGTATTTGGTATTCTTGTTTTTCTAAAGCATAACTAGCTTTTATCTATTATTTTCTTTCAATTTTTTAATCTAAATGAGTATTTGGTTAAGGATCATTTTGCTTTAAAAGTAAAGAACTTTGTCATTTAAAAAAAATCATTTACTTTTAGTTAAAAGAATAGTATCTCCTTTTAATATAAAGCAAAGCACATGGAGTATAATATTTTCTTAAAAAATATATAATTTCTTAAAATCACAAAAACATGTTATCAAATACTTTTTTAGACAAACATTTTTACTTTAAGGAACCTTAATAAGAAAGTTTAGTATAATCTTTTAAAAGTATACTAAGTATTTGTTTATTTACACAATAGCAACATCTTTAAAACAAATAACAGATTTAGGTTATTTAACAATGATAAAATATAATTTATTATTCATACAGGACCAAACAAATTTTACTAAAATTATAGGTTTGGGGGAAGCAACTATCAGCTGTTTTCCACATACCTGCGAACATAATAAAAAATGAACTTTATTGTTCACATAAACAATGGAGAATGTGAACAGTACAAACACTTTCTATTATTCTGTCAATTTATTTCAAAGTTAAATGCATTGAACCAAGTCCGATCTAGTTAAAAAAAATTAATTATATTTTTATTTTTATTTTTAATTATGTTTCATTTAAAAAATTAGAAAGAGATTGTTTGATGACATAATATTTACAGAATTTGATCGTAATCTCAAATTTGTTCATGATAATATTTTACATGATGTTATTATGTGCTTGAGAAACCAATAAAACTATAGTTCTTGTTGGATAGATTTTGTACGTAATAAAATTATAGATAGTTTAATTAAAAAATAAAAAAATATTTGATATAAGTATTATTTATTGTATGATGTAATAGCAGTAGTAAAACCTACAATATTTAAATTAAAAACCATTAATACATATATATTATTTTATAACCTCATTTTAAAAAATATTATTTTAACCAAACATATTAAACTACTATTTGTTCAACATCAATTTCAACCACAATTTTAACCAAACATATATAAATATAAAACCAACCTTAACTAAAAATAGTTTTTTATAAAATAATTTTTTTCAAACCACAATCATAAAAGCTACTAAAATACCAAACACACTCTAGATAGAGTATTAAGGCTTAACCAAGTGTTAGGTAAAAATAATTTTTAAAGAAAGAAAAGAATATGCAGATATTGTTAGCATGTCTTTTAGATTAAGAAAAAGTTCAATCTTGAGAATTAAATCAATGTCAAACTTATTCTTAACATCACTTCGTGCATAACAGGAAAAAAAAAGTTGAATATTTATTTTAGTTTCATATGTGATCTTTAAAGTTTCGATTATTTTGAATTAATAAAACTAAATATTTTTTCAAATCAAGTATTAAACCAATATTGTAACTTATTTTTAATATTGCAAGAACCTCATCAAGTCAACCAAAACAAATCATCAAACTCATTCTCAAATCAACTAAATTCAAAAGGATAAAATTAAAAAGAAAAAGAAGAAGTTAGATGACTACAAAAACTTTAAAGGACCAAAATACACATTATAACTATTACAATACTCAACTAATTGCATCTTCCTTTTATGTTGTATTTTCTTCATTTTCTTTCTAATACCTCTTCTATCTCATATTTTCTCACATCAAACAATATTCCCTGGCTTATCAAATGTCAATTGTGTGAAACCCAACAATAATTATTGCTATAAATAATTAAGAAAGTAGAACCAAATCTAACATCTAAAAAATTTGATAGGCCATTTAAAATTTGAAGGGAGTCAAGCATGAAAACCAAAAAGAGATAAAAAAGAAAAAAAAACAAAACATAACAAGTCATCAAAGCTACACTGGAACTTCCAGTGTCCATGCACCATTTTATAAGAAAGATCTTGTTGAGATGATTGGATGTACAATAAAAAAAACCATCATTGGAGATCTAAGGATGTTGCGTATGTCTCTACATTGCAATGGTCTCTCTCATATACTAGTACCTGTGATACACGTCCCAACCATCTTTTCCTTTTCTTTCATTTTTAGCCCTTGATTTAGGGGGAAAAGGGTTGAACATTTATTTTCATTTTAAATTTGGTCATTAAAGCTTTAATTGTCTCAAATTAATAAAATTGTATTTTATTTTATTAAATCAAGTATCAATCTAACCTTATGATGCTTTTTTATCATCATGAGAACCTAATATCAAGCCAAATAAAATAAATCATCAAATCCAATCACACATCAACCAAGTGTGAAAAGACCAACTTGAAAAAAGAAAGTTTAGAAGAAAAAAATGGTATGAATACTTAGTCTTTAATTTGGTAGAAAAGGCATGAACATTTGTTTAAATTTTAAATTTGATCTCCAAAGCTTCAATTATTTTCAATTAATAAAACCCTATTTAATTTTATCAAATTGAGCATTAGCCAAGCTCCAAAATTTTTTGTTAATATCGCAAGAACACAACATCAAGCTAACAGTAACAAATTATTAAGTCCAATCTCACATCAACTCATTATAAAAGAATTAGATTGAAAAAGAAGAGGAAGTCAAGTGGCTAATAAAAATAAAAATGTAAAAAAGCATTATTGATAACTATTAAAATTCACAATATTTTATATGTTGGTCTACAGTAAAATCAAATATATGTTTTAGTTTCTTTTAAAAATTAAAAATAAAAGGATTAAATGTTGTTACAGAAACTTTGTTTTACCATTACTATGAAAAAAGATGTTACCTTTCAAGTAACAAGTGCAAATATGGCAAAACCATTTTTATTTCTATTTTTATCATGTTATATGATAAGTCTATAATTTTTACTCAATATTTTTATGAATGGAAGAGCCCACACCTATAATATGGTAATAATCCAGTCAAACATAGGTATGACAAAGCAACCAGACTCAATATCATTGGGTTCAATTGTACGTTGAGCTCATATCTTTATAAAATCTAGTAAGTTGTCATACCCGATATACTTGGGTTCATCCATAAACTAAGTCCAAGGTATCATGGGTCTAGCATCTTGTCAAACCTAATATATTTGAATTTAGCTATGAGTTGAGCTCAAGTCACCATGGGTTTGGCAACTTGCTAAACTTAATGTACTTGAATTCATCTATGAGTTATCCCAAGGTACCATGGATATGGCAAGGTATCAGATCCACTATACTTAGGTTCAGTCATAAATTAAGCCTTAGGCATCGTGGATTTGGCACTTTAAGTCTATCCATCAGCTGAGCTTCAAATACCATGGATCTGACAAGATTTTAGACTCAATATACTTAAGCCTCGAAATAAGCCCAAGACTTCATATGTCTGATGAACTGCTAAAATCATCTCCCCCAAGTGTGGATGTCAAACTCAATTCGTCTTAGAGATCCATGTTCAAACCATAAAATTTTATCTTAAGATTATTAACCTAACCTATTCATGTAAAAAATAATTATTTTTTTAAACTTATATGTGTATGTATGGTCTTTCAAGAATATACCATATTTTCATCTCACTAGTGATATGTAAAATGATTTTTCCCCCTCATTAAATGTCATCTAAAGAAAATAATTTTTCAGGCCCTCCATTCCATCAAAATGACAAGGTTCAGGAAGTATAAATATCGTTTGAATCACCCGAGTAAAAAGTTCACAACTTTCTATTATCCAAGTTTATATACTTGAGCTTTTAAAGCATTGAACACACAAAAAACAAACAAAAATTCTTATTCTTGAAATTTAAAGCTATTTTTTCATTTATTATCCATTTAAAGTTAATAATTTTATCATTAGAGGGCCTTTGAACTCTATTGATATTAATTTTTTTGCAAATGCCAGGACTTTTACCTTTGATTTTGTACTTGTTAGACCAAGAAAAAGGAAATATTGACATGAATATTTGATTAACCACTACTCATACACTAAATAATCTCACTTCTAAGCATATTAAATTGTAAAACATTATTATTATTCAATCAATATCTTGTATTATCTAGTTTTGTCTAATTTCATCCAATTGATAACTCCATATATTTTCTATAAAGGTTGCTAAGGTTGCGAGTGAAAAAATCTAACAAAATTTATCAATGGGAGGAAATTAGGAAAAAAATGAATATAAAGGTATAATTGAACAATGGACACAAATACAGGGATAAAGTATCATCCTACTAATTTTCTAATGTGTTATTCTAATGGTCACGTGACTGTATACCTTTCAACAATTAAAAATATTATATTTATTTGAATTAAAAAAAAAAAAAGGAAGAGGTTTTCTTCCAACTGAAGTTTGTACACGACATGAGTTGAAGAAGCCCATGGTGCCGTATTTTGGTGCACCAAATAACGGTTCCACTAGCATTTCTTTATTGAAAAATAAAAACCGTTGCCTTTACCTCCTAAATACTACGAGAATAACATAATAATGGTACACGTATTTGGATATTATTCAATGTTGATAAACCTGAGTGAGGTGTTAGAGAGTTTTGGTCAACCAATTAGACGGTCCAATATCATAATGATGCTAATGCCGACAAAAAAATGACCATTTACCATGGACCACGTGACTTACTTTATGGAGAAATGAAGTATCATCCACTCGGGTTCTTCGACCGTCAAACACGGTTTTCGCAGCAAAATAATAATTTTATTTTTGGAGTGAAAATATGAAGCTGCTTTCTTCTTTGAATGGGAGTGGGCCTCGCTTGGAAAAATTATTCACTTCATTGATATATTATTTTGTAAAAGCAACATGGTTCTGTGTTCGTCAGCGGGCCTCGTACGTTCACTAAGGTCAATGTGTAAATTCAGCTAAATGTCCATGGATATCTGCAATCCATCCAACTATTTGCTATCTATTTGATAAACAGTTTGTTTATTTTTATATTTTAAAAGTAATTTAAAAAATTTTATTTTTTATTTAAAATTAATATTTTTTTAGTATTTTTGAATTATTTTAATGTATTAATATAAATAATAAAATATTATTTTAATATCTTTTTAAATAAAAAATATTTTAAAAAATAATTATTATCATGCTTCCATGTTTAAATATATATATATATATATATATATTCATTAATGGGAGCATTAATTAGTCTCCGAAGTCACAATTTGGGCATTTTACTTGGAAGGTTTAGATTTCAATTTTAGAAAAGGTTGAGTAAATTTAGAAATATAGATAGGACATGGTTATTTTCTATTGTTAAATCTAGTTCTTTAAATAAAATAATTAAAATAAGTACTATATAGTCATTTGGGCGGTGAACTGAATGTAGTTGAATGGTTGGGTGGCTATTATTATTTAGGAATTTACCATCAAATGAAACTGGCATCATGGATGTAGCGCTCTAGCCTTCTAGGCTTTGGACTTTTATAAGTGTATTTACTTTTAGCCCCTACTAGTTTCCTTACGCACGCTATGGGGTTAAATTAAAAATAAAAAATAAACCTCAAAAATTATAAAAAAAATTGAACCTCAAAAAATACCCATATTTATAGAAAAATTTAAAATTTTAAAAAATTTCAACTTAATTTCTTTTTTAGTTTGGTTTTGAAATTAAATCATGAAAAAATACATTAATGTAACTCAATTAGATTAATTAGTTCGAAAATAACTTTAATAATCAGTGAAAAGCTTAGTTTGATTTTAAAAAAAAATTAAGACTATATTTTTTAATATTGAGATAAAATTAACCCGAGTTTCATAGTTTAACTTATCAAACTTTTAACCTAGATCATAGACTTCATTTGGTTTAATAATTTTTTAAATTATTTTTTACTTAATGATATAATAATAAAAATAAATGCTTATAAATTTAAATGCCAACTAAATGTTGAAATTTTTGTTTGAAATTATAATAAATTCATAGAAAATAAACTAAAATAAATTATAAATATTAATTTAAAATTAACCAAATATTAAAAAATAAAATTGATAATGAAAAAAATCCAATAAGTATTCAAATGAAAGAAAAAATTGACAAGCAAAAAAAAATTTTGATATTATTATTAAACTCGACCTAACATGTCAGCTTTAAAACCTTTCAACCCGACTCTTTACTTACCTTGAGTTTAAAATTAACCCATATGGAAGTTAATTCTAGATGATATAATTGAATTAGCAGGTCTAAAAACAACCAAAATGACCTGTAAAAATATATTTGACTTTTAAAAAATTTCAACTTAGACTTCGCATTTTAACTCGTAAAACTTGTGATTTGAATCATGAGTTCTATTTGGTTTAAATAAATTATTTTTTTATAATATTTTTTATATTTAATGATATAATAACAAAAATAAATGCTTGTAAAAATTGAACACTAGTCAAATACTGAGATATTTATTTAAGACTATAATAACTATATAGAAAATAAATTATTACAATCAATTCAAAATCAATGAAAAAAATTAAAAAATAAATTTAATTTTTTTTTAAAAAAAAAAAAACTAAGTTACTTGAATCACCACAGGAGTAGTAGTAACTAATCAATTGTGTGTGTGTAAAGAAAGAAAGCATTAGGAGTTGGCAATAACAGGAGAGGAGAAAATCAACTCCTCTGGTGTTAAGCCTGCATGCACCTCCTGGATTGTATTATTACTTCATCTGTTCATTAGTTTGATGTAAAAAATATGTTTTTAAAATTATCTAAAAAATATTTATTTTGAGTTAATTCATAAACTCATTCAAAGATATTATTATACTCGAAAACATTAATACTGTCATGCATGAATTATATTAATAAGTAATTCAGATAATTACAAATAATTTGTTTATATTAATCACAACAAATTGTTGATTTTTTTTAAACAAATCTTTGGTTGGGAAAATATGTGTACAATGAGTTGCAGTTGTTTTTTTGGGAGATAAAAGTATCATTTGTTAATTGATGAGGATAATTTAATAAATTTATGTTTTTTATACAGTGAAATTACTTTGTCATCTCTGAAAGCTAAGAGAATAGATATTTTATCCAGTGCTTTTATGTATTTTTCAACTTTATTTACATTTATATTTTTTTTTACAGTAAAATAACATGTCTAATCTTTAACTTCAAAAAATCTAAGCCTGACAAGGGATGGTGTTTTCGTTCGTTGACATGTTTTTTTTTTTTGTAATATTAGGATTCTCCTAGAGGCTTTTTAATAATTTGAATTATTAAAATAGTAATAAATCAATATAAAATGTCAATGACCCTCATCTTTTTAGTAAATTAAATTATTAAATTATTAATAAATTAATATTAAAGGTTAATATTTGTTATGCACATGTTATCTTGTCAAAAAAAATAAAAGAAGGTGATGGGACATATTAAGACAACCAAAATCTATCAACCGTCGTATTATCCAATGTGTCAAGTAACAGCGCAACTATTGTTGTGGCGTATTTAGTTTGGTTGGCAGCAGTTCAACAATGATAAAAGTTTTTTCTTATTCCTTTTATTTTTCTCTCTTGTGTATTATTGGTTTTTATATCAAGTTTTTAAAAAATTAAATGTGTTTTTCGGTTTGTATTTGTTTTAAAGTTTATCCTTATTTTTATGATTTATATTTGTTTTTATTTTAAAGCTTTTTAAATTTTTTTTGTTCAATTCCATCCCACTACATTTTATTTCGTGATTTTTATATCCAATTTAGTTATTATTTTTTTATGATTATTTTTTTATCCATTGCATTAATTTTTATTTTATTTTATCCTTTATATTTTTATTTTGTTTTGTTTTCAATTCTAATCCTCTTTTTTTTAATTCTCTTTTTTTTATATTTATTTTTTTTCATTTTAATCCCAAATTATTTTCTTTCAATTACCTTTTTGTGCATGATTTAGTCCTTATTTTCTTTTTATTTTTTTATAATTGAGAATTGTGCTTTATTATTTTTTCATGTTGCCTTTTACAATCATGACCCGGTTTACCGGTTCCAATTATTAGCTTATTTTAAGTTTTGTTTTTTTAATTCTTTTTATTTTTTTTATTTTCATCATTTGACATTGACTTATTAGGCCTTAAGTTTCATGATTTTTTTTCTTAAGTTATCCATATCTCATATCTTATATCTCAAATCATGAGTTATTAGAGCTAAGTTGGTTTTACTTAATTTTTTTTGTTTGATCATTCAATATTTTTTTTCACTTTCGAGGGACTTTTCTGACTTTTTAAGAGGAGCACAAGTTGCCTCGGGTTTTTTTTTAAAAAAATCCTTGCTAGATTTACCTTTTTTTAAAAACAATAATTAGATTAAATTAATTTATTTTATCTTTCAACATTAAATTAGGTTAGTATTGCCTCAATTTTTTTATGTTCTTTGTTAGAACTTTCTTTTTTAACAAGAATTTTCTTTTAATTAAATTAATTTATCTCATCTTTCAATATTAAATTTATTTTGTATTGAGCTTTTTTATTGAGCTTAAGTTTGAAATTTAATGGTTTGTGATTTTAAAAGATTTAGCAGAGCTTAAAAGGTTCGTCTAGATGTGCTTGGTTTTTTTCCCTTTTTAAGCTCATTTTTTAAGGTTTGAAACAAATTGGGGTATGATTGACTTGGTATAATATAGTAAAAAATAACATTTACCCGTAACCTAATTAGCTCTGAATAAACCTACTAAAAACTCTCTTATTTTTTTAGATTTTTTTAAATGATATCGTTTTTATATGTTTTAAAAAAGAGTTGACCCAGGTCAAACAACCTGACTTCAGTTAACCCACTTAACTCATGACCCATGTCTTGTCCTGAGTTGACCCCTAAATTGCTTTTGAAAGCTATGCTATAGATAACTTTAAAAAATCATGACACGGATCATCATACATGAGAAAACCGAGAAGTCAAATCCTCAATAAATCAAATGTCGAATGATAAAATTGAAAAAAAAATAAAATAAAAACATTGAAAATAAAATAAAGTCATTAAAAGAATGAGGATAAAAATAAATAAATTAGAAGGCATGAACAATTCTTTTATTAAAAGGTTCAATTGAAAACAAAAAAAAATATCAAAATGAAAAAAATTAAAAGTATAAGGACCAAATTAAAAAAAATATATAACAAACTTGGATTGAATGATGAAATTGAAAACCAGCAAAACTCTAATAAAAGAGCCGAAAAAAAAACTATAAATCAAAAAAAGAAAAAAATTAAAAAATATTATATATGACACATTAGAATTGAGAACTGAAGTGAACAAAAAAATCACAAAAAGGTCTGGTAAAAAAATCAGAAATCAAAACAATAAAGACTGAATGGGAAAAAATTACCAAATTAAAATTAAAAAACTAAATTAAAAATAAATAAAACTTATGTAAAAGGGTTAAAAAAAATAAGATTAACACATACCTAATGGAAGAGAAAACGGTTACACATTTAATGAGATGATGAAAGCGCTTGTTTGATAATTGAAAAGCACTGCACATGCTGCCTAAAAAGCATGACGCCTCCTACGCGTTAACATTTAATAAACACACGCCAACAATTTTAAATAATAAAAAATTAATATTTCAAGAAAAAACACCAAATTACTCCTTATGAATATGAGATTCACCATAAAACCTATTTAAAAAAATAAAAATATCTTTGGGTGAACTGTTTATTTCTCATTGACTACAAGGGTATGTCAAATAACTATATTAACCCAATAATTTAAGTTGTTAGGTGAGGTCTTAAGATATGATTTATATTATTCTGCAATACACTCTCTCAAATGAAAGTTTTTTGCGCTTAAAACTTACATATACCCATATTATCTTTGCTTGATTTTTTTATGAAATAAGTAAGAATGATAAAATTTGAACTCATGATCATTTGATCATCAAGACTCTGATACCATGTCAAATAACTATTTTAACTCAATAACTTAAGCTGTTAAGTAAGATATTAAGATATGATTTATATTATATTCTAACAGGATAAAAATGACTATATTTTTTTAAATTAGAAGTAATTAAATAATTTAACTGTTTAAAAATTATAGAAAGAATAGAAATATTTTTATTGACTATTATACTATAAAAATAACTAAAATACATTTAAAACAAAAACTTGTGATTTTTTTTATAAATGATAAAAACATCATTTTATTATAGTGGTAAATAAAAAAAATATGGGCATGGCTACAATAGTTTTTTTAATTAAGGAAGGAAATAATCGTTACTAGTACTTTAATTAAAATTAGTATTTGTGATATAATAAGTCAAAGCAATAAACGTGTGGCAGTAATGGAAACCGAGCAGGCAATATCTCAATTTTTAAGGCATTCCGTGTCAAGAACAAGACACGTCTCCTCCTTGTTATACAAACAAAGATAGAAATTAGTTACATCCTGTTGCTTACCTTCTGTATCTACTAAAGAAAAAACAAATATAAAGTGAAAATAGGAGATGAAACTCATTATTTCTTCTTAAAATATTTTTATTTATATTTTTTAAAAATAAATACAGAAAATAACTAATAAATTATTATTATTTAAACCTTCATCACCATAAAATTTCTTGTTAATAATTATCAAGTTGAGATTAATACTAAATAAATTTCTAGAATATATTATGTTGATACTAAAGATACAATCTTTAAAATTATAAGAAAATATTTAATTTTTTTTACATATAATAAAAAACCTAAATTTGCTATTATCATTTCGATCAGCACGTGTATTACACGCGAACATCATAGTATTGCAAAACACATGGACCCACTTAGTTGAAACTTTGATGGATGATCTTTGATTCTTTTCCTCGTTCAGTACCCTACCCTTTCGTGCCTTCCCGCTCCACATCATTCTTTCATTCTCTTTTATCTATCGCCAAGCACTCTAAGAAAAAGAAAAAATAAATTTATTTGGTCCCTCAATATTTATTTTTTTGATGATTTGATCCCCTACTATTAATTTTTTGTCATCACATCCTCCAGCACCTCATGTTTCTACTAGTCATGGGAGAGGATTTTAATTTTAAAAGTAAGTCTCCATAAAAACAAAAGAATTATTATATCTTACAGAAGAAGTCTTAGTAATATTAATAACAATAACTTACAAAGCAAAACTTATAAAACGAAAAGAAATAAAAGAGATACCAAATTAAAATAAATTGGAGAGTCAAGGGACCGAATTGCATTATTAACAAAAAAATCAAAAGAGATAGTTGGATCATTAAAAAGAGAGACAGAAGTCACGTATGTGTATTCTTCAACGCCCAGACGCATATTCGATGAAAATAACAATAATTACAAGTTGAAAACAAATTAAAAATAAAAATAAAAAGTGAAAAGGGAAACTCTCTCTCTGTATATAAGTATAAAACAGAGAAAGTTCTGATTTTGTTTCTCTTGTTGCTACAAATCTCTCGATCTCTCCATCTCTCTCTCTCTCTCTCTCTCTCTTTCATTTCACGTTGGAGATCTCGAACGGGTTAGTTCTTAATGTGAATTCTTCTTGTTTCTTTCATTTTCTGTTTCTTGTTTGAATTTTGGAGATTAACTGTTAGCGTTTTTCTTTTCTTTTTTATTTTTTTATGGTGAACTTTTGATCTTCGTAGTATCTAGGGCTTTGGAGATGTTTCGAAATATAGCAAATAGCAAATTGTGCTGTGAATTTGTTACAGTGGATGCTTTTATGTGATGAAGGGTTAGGGTTTTGAATGTTGTGATTGTTTGTTTGTTTCGTTCAAATAGTAATTTTTGTTGCTTCTTGTGTTTATTCAATTCTTGCAGGTTTTTGTGGTGATGATTTTGTGCTTTAAATTGGAAGTCAATGGAGGGGAAAGTCTATTTTGTCTTGAGAGAATGAAATAGGGTTTTAAATATGGATAATTTTTTGGTGTTGCAGATTAATGTATTTCAAATAAGTTTACCGAGATAGTGATTGGAAGAGAAATGCTTTTCTTGTTATGGTTAATTTGTTTTTTTAATTGAGAAAACAAACAAAAACTGAGTAGAAGGGAATTCTTGGGAGTACTGGATGGGGAATAAGCTGGGGAGAAGGAGACAAGTGGTGGATGAGAGGTATACAAAACCACAAGGTCTCTATGTTCATAAAGATGTGGACCATAAAAAGCTGAGAAAGCTCATTCTCGAATCCAAGCTTGCCCCTTGTTTTCCAGGGGATGAAGACAGCTGTAATGATCATGAGGAATGCCCAATCTGTTTCTTGGTCTGTATTTCTATCATTATCTTTGTTTCCCTGTCCTTTTTCCCTCAAGTTTATTATGACTTTTTTTTGCTCGGTTCCACTGTGTTTAGTTGCTTGCCAATCTGAAGAAAAAGACAGGAATTGCTTTTTGTATATTCTCATTAATATTTTCTTTAGAAAATAGCATTTGATCGTTTCTTTCCCCTCTTTTTGAGAGACCCATGGAAATTATTTTAAGATACCATGTTTTTTCCTCTCCCTTTGTTTACTCGTTGACCAAGGAGAAATAATTGATTTCCTAAAGCTTAGATTGAATGGTATTAGATGCTGTTATATATTGTTGGAGTGACCAATCTGGCACTTTTGTTTTGTTTCTTTCTTATTAGTATTATCCGAGTCTCAACCGATCAAGATGTTGCATGAAGGGCATTTGTACAGGTAATTGCCAATTGATTTCTGCAATTTGAAATGCAAAGTTGGTTATTCATATCATGTACACAATTTGATCAGTGTTCTCTGTACCAGAGTGTTTTCTGCAGATGAAGAATCCTAATTCAACTCGTCCTACCCAGTATCCTTCATTCTTTATTATTCTTATTATATATATATATTTTAATTTGCTTGCATATTTGCTTAATTTGACTGTCATCATCTTATTCCTCATGAAGCCATATTTCTATGCTTGCGGTGCTTAATGTTATCAGATGTCCATTTTGCAAAACCTCAAATTATGCCGTGGAGTATCGAGGTGTGAAAACAAAGGAGGAAAAGGGTTTGGAGCAGATTGTAAGATTTGATTGGCATACAAGCCCTAATTTTTGTTATTTGGTGAACTGTGTGCTAATATTTTCCACATGTTGGTTGAGATTTATATGCATTTCTTCATTTTCTGCAGGAAGAACAGCGTGTTATAGAAGCGAAAATTAGGATGCGACAGCAGGAGCTTCAGGATGAAGAAGAGAGAATGCAGAAAAGACTAGATGTGAGTTCGTCAAGTGCTATTATTGAACCAGGGGAGCTTGAATGTGGGCCAACAACTGGTATTGTCTCTTTGAAATTCTGATATCCACTCCCTGTATGCTTATGTCATCATTACTGTGATAGTTATACTTTTTATTCTCCTCTCCAATCCTCTCTCCCAGTTCCATCCGATACAACTCCTGTGGAAAGTGGGGAAATCGTTTCGTCTCAATACTCAATCAGACGTCCTCCGCACGCTGGAGCGAACAGGTATATTGCGTCTCTTGTCCCCCCCTGGATATGATTTTTTTGTTTCTTACCTGTTCCTGAATCCTGGAGCTCCTGTGGTGATGGAATGAAAGGAAGGAGAGAAGATAGCAGGGTCACAAATGCTTTGCACTGTTAAGTCTCTCTAGAAAAAGAAAAAACAAAAGCTTCAATGCATGCTGTATCTCATTAAGACTCAGAGTTTGTTTTTTAATCAAGGGAAGGCATAGGTTAGAATAACTGTAAGTTTTGTTATGGTTTATTGACTTCAAATTCTAAATCAGATGTGTCAACAGTTCCTTATTACATGATGTCAGATAGCTTGTTCATCAGATTGTTGTCTTACCATTTTTTATAGATTTGATCAGTACCAGCACTCAGAATAGCATATGTAATACCATATTTCCAGTTCAGCAGCTTGCTATACTAGGCTCAATAACATTCTTAAACTGATTTTGATTTTCTTTCAGATTGCCATTGTTCTAATTTATATATCAAATGTTTATTAAATTTATAGGGATGATGAATTTGACCTGGATCTCGAGGATATTATGGTTATGGAAGCAATCTGGCTTTCCATTCAGGTAAATAGTCTTTGATTGATTACCTCCAACTTACATGAATATTGACCAAGAAATTTCAAGTGTTTAAACTAACATTTTAATTTTATGACTTTCTTACCTCTAGTATCTGATTGGATTTTTCACATGTATTAGTCTGGCATTTTCCATGCACCATTCACAACTGTTTGCATCTTACCTGTCTAGGGATTGGATGTGATTATGATTTCCTGTACTCCAACTTTAGGATCACCCATTTATAATTAAAACCGTGAGAGTGTCCCTTCAAATCAATTCCCGTAAGGTAGTAGAGCTTCGTTAGAAACCTCTGTAGTTTTGGCATTTGATGGGATGCACTTCCAAAATTTTCTTGTTTGACATTGCTGCTCGAAATGGATGCTCTTGACTCTTCTAGAACTTGAACAATGTCCCTCAGCTGTTGTTGTTGTGATTTAAGTCCAGAAGTGAATGGTCACATTTTTGTCTTGTCAATCTAATCTTTATGCTAATTTGGTCAGGAAACTCTTTATTTTCCAGATTATGACTCGGCATGAGTGCATGAAATTTATGATGAACAACAATAAATTGATTATTTGTTTGAAAAATGAGCACTTTAGAGGATTTGGACCTTTGTCTCTTCAGGTTTTACAGAAATTTTTAACTTGCCACTTTACCATCATTTCTTTGCCCTTTCCTTTTCCTTTGCCTATGTCTAGCTTAATCTTGCTCATACAGTTGTGCTAGAAGGATCCTGGTATTTATCCCTAATAATTATTATAGCATATGTATCACACATGGATTACTTGTGCTATATGAAAATTTTGTCAAGGCTTAATGTAGGATTGAAAACTAATGTATTTTATTGAATGAAAAAGCTTTTGGAAAGATAATTTGAATAAATGTACAAAAGACACTTTTAATGTAATGAAATAGAGGTATGAAACTTTATATATTGAGTTGCCTACCCAGTAGAATTATCGAACAAACCTTTACCTAAATAATTTAGCTCTGAAGTCATGAAGGTTTTGTTTTCAACTATTTCTGTTGAAAGAAATAAAATTCTAATTATGCACGTTAATTAAGTAGCTAACATCCTCCCCTTAAGAATATAGAGGTATCATATCCAATAGAAGTTTTCAGTAGAATGAATTTTAGATTAAATTGTGTGTAATTTTGTGAGTCAGTTATGTTTGGGGTACTTGTGCCTAATAAGCAGAATCTCTGTTATTATTAGAACTAATTTTATATCATTGTTGCAGTTTAGGGGGCTTCATATTAAATACAAATACAATGGTACTGTTAAGAACGAATCAAATGAGATGGGTAATATTAGGGATGTGCAGATTTTAAATAATAATAATAATTACAAGAAGAGATGTGCAGATTGAACTTTTCTTTACACTTTAGAGAATATCATCTTAATCTTTAATTGAAAATTTTAAAAGATGCAGAATTTAATGTACAGCATTTCAAAGGCATCTTACAGCATTAAACACCATGTCTATGGTTTAAGGTTTCTATTTATCAATATTTTTGTGTCTATTCAAGTCTATTATTTTTGTAGCTTATATCTAGTACGCCCAATGAATCAACCATATTTCATTTCCTGATTACATAGATGGGTTAATTTTTTTTAGCATTTCTTTCCTTTTTACTTTGGATATGTAGAACTCTTATGATATAAAGTCTAAAGCCAGTCACTTTGTAAGATTGTAAAAAAAACATAGCCCAACACCTTAATAGAAATCATAATAATAATTACCCATCACCTAAATTTGTTAGACTAGAGAGATGATTATTAAAAATGAAAATTCCAAAGTGGGGAGTAAGTTAGATATATCAAGTAAATGGATGCTCTTGCCTAACAACTCAATTATCTGTCATCAGTTATAACTAGTTTCAAACTGAAGAAGTTAATCTCTCTCCCCATCCACCATTGCATTATGTTTCATCAAATACAATCACCTCGAGCTTTTCCTTGTGGCAACATTTCTTCTCATCTGTAAACACCTTAAGAAGGCGGTATCCATAGTCAGCCTGTCTTTTATGTGATAGCAGGGTTCTTATGCATATGTGCATCTAGATGTCAGCCCAGTGAACAAAGGAAAATTAGAGATACAATGAAATTGGAAGCATTTAAAAAAGATATGCAAAAAAGATAGAGAAACATGACAGTACTGATAGTGTGTAAATTTAGTGTTCCTTACCTCAGCAGAAAAACCAGTTCTGTTTTTAGAAGTTGATATCTGAAATGTAAGCAAATTGAAGCTATCAAAAGAGTTGCTGCTTACCAATGTCTTATTGGTGCCTAAAACACTGCTTTGATGATTTTTTACTTTCCTCTTCATGAAAATTAAAATTGGTATTGCATTGTGTATTTTTCCTTGCTGTGATATTGAATACACTTTGCACATTGTATTTTCATATTTGTCCTAGAGAAGCTCGGGTTTGGGAGTCCAGTTCTGTTCTCTTTTTTTCCCCTTTATTACAAGCACAAGTATATTTTTGTCAAATGAAGATATCTTGATAGTTCATGCTTTTATTTATGTATGAGGTTGATAGGCCTTTTCTGTTTGTCTAATATACATGTGTATGCTCCTCCTAAGGCCCAGCTATGGCAACTAAAAATTTTAGGTATGCAGACGTGTATATACGATGCATGATCTAAAAAATGTTCTGTTTGCTATTTTAGTAACTGAACTTTTGTTGTCTGATATGGACCTGGGAGACTTGACACTTTTTTATTCCTGGTCGTGACAAATGATTTGAGCTTGTACCTTGCTCCAGGAAAATGGAAGACAGAAAAATCCACTTTGTGGTGATGTTGCACCACCTGCACAATATACCATGGAAGCACGCTATGTGACTCCAGCGATGGCACCACCACTGGCTGGATCTTCATCATCCCCTTCTGGAGGTCTTGCTTGTGCTATAGCTGCTCTCGCCGAGCGTCAGCAGGCTGGTGGGGAATCAATTGTTCACAATAGTGGAAATATGCCATCATTCAACATGCTCCCAAGCACCAGTAGCTTTTACAACAGGCTTGAGCAGGATGCAGACAATTACTCGCCTGCACAGAGCTCTAGCAATGTATTGCCAGACTGCAGGATGATTGTGACAAGAGATGATGGGGAATGGGGTGCAGATCGTGGATCAGATGCTGCTGAAGCTGGGACCAGTTATGCAAGTTCTGAGACTGCAGAAGATGCCGGTGGAATTTCTTCCCTGTTACCTCCACCACCGCCTACAGATGAAATTGGAGGAAGCTTTCAGAATGTCTCTGGACCCATCCCAGACAGTTTTGAGGAGCAGATGATGCTGGCCATGGCTGTTTCCCTTGCTGAGGCTCGAGCTATGACTAGTGGGCCCCAAAGTGCATGGCAATAGATTTCGGGTATAGGTGAAAAAAGTTCGAACAAATGATGCTGGCTAAGGCTTTGCAGCTAGCTTGGTACTGAGCTAGGTCCAGTGCACAATGTGTGCCTGCAACTGGCTAAATGGTCAAGGTAGCGAAGATTCTCTCCTTTGCACTTCATATCACTACATATAGCTGTTAAAAGGAAAAGGTATTATTTTAGTGAATGAAAGGTTGTTTGATAATGATATAACATAACGATTTGAAGTCTCGTGGTCTTGGTCGTGGTCGTTTCTTTTCATGGTTCCATATCATTTCTTAGCTTGTTCAGGATTCGCAGGGTAGCAAAATCAGTTAATGATGGAATCATCACATTCACTTGTATAGAATTTTAGGTGGCATCCATCTTTTCTGTAACGGTTTCATTCTTCCAAGATTAATGAATAGATGCGCTTGCTCAATTTATTGGAGTGCAGACCAAAATGGAAGACTAGATTTTATTTGGTTTCTCAGCTTCTAATAGTGCCGTAAAGGAACTACATGTTAATCTGCTCGCCAGTGATGTGTCTTCGTAGAGGTGATTCTGGATCCTTGGGTCTCAAGTAACCAATAATCTAATGCCATTACTCTCTCTGGAATTTGGGAAGGAACACGATGAAAGATTCAAGCAGTAACTAGAGGGATGGATTGATGGAAGGAAAGGAACTGCCTAGCCCATCATTTGCTTCGAGTGCCAAAAACGTAGCATTAATGTGATTTTTCGACGCAACTTCCCACACTTTTTTCGAGGCCCCAATAATCGAATTTTACAAAAACATACGTGTTTATAAGATTTGAAAGTATTAGGGGTTCAAGAATATGAAACATACAGAACAAATCCATTAAAGTGGACGCCTGGTGTGCAAATGGCTTGGGAGGCGAGGATTTAGATTGAAACGAGGTTGCTGTTGGGAAGAAATCATCAAATCTTTGTCCTCGTGAAGGGATAGCGGGCATCCCATGAGATCAAAATGATACGAATAGAGTGCAAGAGAATTAGGGAGTCATCCAGCTATGCGATCAATCTTCTAGTAATATATATATTCCCTTTGCTCTTCTTCTATGAAATTGGAGAAATTAATACATGAAAGAGTCTCGTCACTTGTACTAACCCTGCTGATGATGTTTGGTTTGTATATGAAGGATAGAAATTGTTTCCTCCTGAAATCGCTGCCCTATCTCTTTTCATCATCCATTCTCATCAGCTAACGGAACACGCCTTTACCATAAATTTGGCTGTGGCTTTCTGATAGATATCCAGGGATCGTGGTTTAATCTTATCAGACATGCTCAGGCTCTTCTTTACTGCAGTAAGGCCATGTAAATCCCTTCACTCTTCGCGTGTGAAGGTAGTCAGTGTGAGTATCCTGGTACGAACGACTTTGAAGCTTCATGTAGCCTAATATATATTGAGATCGAGCATCGACCATATGCATAGAGATAGCATTCTTGTGAATCAATGCAATAGAAAAACGTGGAATAAGTTTAAATAATGATTGCAACTGTGATTTTGACCAAGGACTTGTGTATCTCCTCCAAAATAAGGTTAAATTGTACTACTTCTTGAAAATATATTTGCTGGCACTCAGTCCTCAAGATCATATGTTCATGACAGATCCAATCATGACCATTGGACCACGAGCCCCAGGCATATTCAAAGATGTGGGTACGGTCAGTGTGAACTAACAATAATAAAAGGAGATTTATGAGCTAGGGCATTGGAGTGGTTGAAGATGTATTAACAATCATTTAAACCCCACATGGTATGTCTCAATAATAGTCAAGGGAGGCTCAACTTTCTCTCACAATTACAATGAAATGGCTGTGGCCAAGATGGTTAAATGAATGACGTATAATTGGTATGTTTATATGGTCTTTAATCTATTTTTTTCCCGCTAATATTAATAGTAGTCATGGATCACATGCTATAAGTTTTTGCAAGTTTTATTTTGAATATAAAAATTTAGTTCAATATAATTAAGTTGGTCTGAGATACTTTATATATTAATTAATTATTGGTGACGGACCACATGGTATAAGTCTTGTTATAAAAAGATCTAGTTTGATTTGTGTAGACCGGTTCAATATATATATATATCTTGCACATGGTTTTGATTGACATGGACGAAACTTGTTAGCATTAGGGAACCTGAGCTATTCATTAAATGATTGATATTAGAGGACCGTATTGCCTCCATTCGCCCATAGTGTAATTAGTAATTACATTAATGATAAGTTTACGGTCCAATATTAGAGTGAGATTAGAAAAATAAATTAAGTGATTCATCCCACCGCTAAGTGTGGGCATTTTTTTTAACCCCAAATCAATTCAAGTCCCCCTTCCATAATATTCTGCCCACCTCGATCGACAAGCACAGGCATACTAGACCACCTTTTGCCCTATCTCATTTCTTTACAATGTTATCAATTATGCATTGATTTTAGGGGTAGGGATTTGGGATGGGAGGGAATTATTATTTCTTATGTAGCTCATGATTCTCTGGATCTACGCTCCGATGAAAGAAAATACTCTGAAGTTCTCTAGAAAAAATTAGATTAAGGGTAGGAATAACATAACTTATGCTAAATATTTGTTAAGTTTAATAGTCCTATTAATAAAATATACAAAATGGCCTTGACCCACACTTTACTTAATGTCATAAAAATTTAAGAAATTGAATTTAATTACCAAAAAAAAATCAACTTCTCGTTTCTTTCTTGAAGTTTCATTTATTTATTTCAAATTACTTCTAGGATACTTTATTTTTTGATAATTATTTTTTTTAATTTTTTATTCATTAGTTCAAAGGGTATTTTGGATATTTGTTAATGAATCTCTTAGATTTAATATATGCAATTGACAAAATTTATACTTGAGTAAATATATAGTTCTATCAACTTATCTAGTTGAAGTATTTAACAATTTGCAGGCTTAGTTTTTCCGGTTTAACTTGTTTTTTTTTTTTTAGTTTAGTTTGATTTTTTTAGTTTCAAACTTATAAAACTAAAATCAAACCAAATTGATTATTTTTTTTTTAAATTCTAATTGGTTTTTTTTCATGGTTCAATTTTTTAGATTATCATTTTTTATTTTCTTGGTTTAATGAATTTTTCAGTTTTTTTACTCATCCCTATTAATTAATACTTAAAAGTGTATTTTTATCAAGATTTTATATTAGCATTTTGCACTTGAAGTATCAATAACTCCTTAACTAAATGATGTTTTATAATAATAAGTCTGATACTATAATATACCTTTAATTTATGGTAAATGTTCATCTTCAATGTAAGTCTATCATATAAATTGAAAGATTAATTAATGAGTTCAATTACTAAAATTAAGAAGACAGAGAGATGGTGAAATTTAGAAAAGAGATGCTGGTTTAGTTCAAACTGTAACACTGTTCACTTATTGGATCATATTTATAGTTGTAGATCTTGGATTTCAATTTAGTTTATATAGTTAAAAAGCTAAAACATAGACCTAAAATATTCATTGAAATGCAAGACTCAATTATGCTATTTGAAAGTTCAAATATTAGCAACAATAGAGAAGTTAAAATCTATTCTGCAGTCCAGACACTGTTCAATATCCAGCTTATATCTCGAATTTTAAAAGTTCAAATGACCTTATTTTTTTATTAGAAAGCTGAGACAATTTTCTAAGATTTTTATGAATCACGTCTATTCAAATTCTGATGTTAGCAATAATGTTTTGTTCAGATAAGAAAATAAAAATTGTCACCAAGTCAAGATGTGGTCACCCACTCAATAATTAGTTAAAAAATCAATAATTTTTAATTTTGACCTATAAAAGAAGGTATTTGTCATGCATTTAGACATCTTGATTTTCAAATCAAGATCATGTTCTTGCTTTCTGTTTATTATAATGCTTAAATTTTGCTTATATTATCTCTTATTTATACTTCTCATTTCTTTTCATTTACTTAGTTAATTTTTATCTTATTTTTTTATCTCGTTTATTCATGTTTTTCTCTTTTATTATGTTAAGATGAAAATGTTATATTAATGATATAAGAATAAGTATAGTATAAACTTAACATGGACATTAATGTTTGATACTAACATATTTTGTATTTATTATCTTATTCACTTTTAATATTATACTTGTTAAATATTTAATCTAGATTTATGTTATATAATTCTTGGCACAATAAATATTTGACAAAACAAATACTTGACACTTTCATAGCTCAACTTATGGTATCACCTACATCTGTACTATGAAAAAAACTTGATTTGTTGTTAACATAAGTTATAATTATGAATACCTGATAACATTTACAAATATTTATATTATTTAAATAAAATAACTAATGCAATCATATTAATAATTTATAATCCAATTGGAATCTTCTTTGTATTTGGTTTCTAGTTAAATAATAAAAAGAGTTTATACTATATTTATTTGAAATATCATTAATAGATCCTCTAACCTTAATAATTATTTTATTTTTGTTTAATCCTTATATGAATCTTACATCTCAAAGTCCTTTTCAATTCATCATCATCATCATCATTTATAATTTATATAGTTAATCTTCCTGTGGTTTAATTTAGGTCTTACCGGGTTATTTATTACTTCAACATTTCTATATTTGAGAGAAGACATGAATTTTTTAGTCATGTCATCTATTCCCAACATCACCTATTAATTTTTAGAAAATTACACTATGTATTCTTAGTCAACACAAATTTTCTAATTAGATAAAAAAAACCTAAACTACCCTTGCATATAATATATGGGAAATTTAAAAAAATAAAATTTTTCTCTCCTCCAAACACAATTCTTATCTCATAAAAAATTAAAACCCAAACTAAACTTAAAAGGAACATTATTTTTTTCAATTATCTTATTGATTATCTATAAACCCAAGTTGAATTTATTAAAAGTTGCATCCAACATTTTTTTTTAAAAAAACCAACTAACTAGGCAATTATAGGTATTATCTAATTGAATCAAGCTAATTAGGCAAATTTAAGGCCTTTGTTTGCTTTTAAAGAGCTAGTTAAGGCAATAAATGGGTTTTCATCCTAAAATCTCGTGGAAGAAGGTGGATTTGATTTTATATTTTGATTTTTTTAGGGGTTAAGAGTTAGAAGTATTTGAGTTTATTATTAAGAGAGATGAAGGTGAGCCAAAATATACTTACGCTAATGTAAAGAGCGACAATGGGTATAGACCTATTAGTTGATTTATTTATAATGATGGATTGTGATGTACATAAGTTTACAAGTGTGTTTAACTTTAGCTTGGTAAAGATGGTTGTTTAATACAAGGAAAGCTAAGGTCTATTATTGTTGTGGAGAAAAAGTAATAGTCGCTTTCAGTTGTGGGTGATGGTTTATAAGATAGGAAAATGGTGGCAATGGCTTTTGATTATGAGTGGTGATTTGTGTAATGAAAAAATGATGATAGTTTTGATAGCAGGGTGACTTTTTTTTTTCATAATGGATTGAGAGAAGTGGTGGTTTGGTATTATGTTGTTTAGATAAGAAAAGAGACTAATACAAAGGTATAATAAAGTAGTTATAGAGGTGATGTATTAGCTAGGTTTTGAGTTTGTGGTCTTAATAGCTAGGGTTTAGTTGTGGAAGATGATGAACAATGTTTTCTTTCAAGCCTTTCATCTTTTTTTTTTAATTTATTTTCTCTGTTCTCATCATATTTAAGAAGAAAATGTTTGTTTTCTCTTCCTTCTTTTTTTTCCAAATAATTGTTAGTGCAAGACAAGAAAAAATTTGCCTCTATTTCAAATCTCTATAAGTAAGAGCAAATGATTGAGATTTACTACTTAGAGAAAGAGATCTAGGTTGAATTTTTTGTAGGAAAAACAAGAAAGTTAAAGATCTAAACAAAATTTAGTAAAAGCGTTTTAAAGCCTTGTTTTTGAAACATAATTAGGGTACTCTTTAAAGGGACTTCTTGCCTTAAAATTAGGTGTTCTTGCCCTAAAATTGGATCAATTCAAATTCTTACAACAATTATACGGTAGATACTTGGCTTAAATCAAATGTTACGACTCCTATTTCTACTAGATTGGTCATTTCATTATTCAATTGTTAGATAACTGAAACTGCTACAATGAGAAAAAAGTATAAGGTTGGTGGATAAATTTTTTTTTAATTTGATGGAAAAATTATAATATTTAATATATGGTCATTTTATTTATTAAATGAAAAATAATGACAAATTTGTAAATAACTAGGTAAGTTTTGTTGGCTTTTAATATAAGGTCATTTTATTTATTAAATGAAAAACAATGACAAATTTGTAAATAACTAGGTAATATAACATCATTCTTTTTTAATTTTATCATTTAATATTTGGTTTATTAGGGATTGAATTTTATAATTTATTTTAATTTTTTTCTTTGAGGTTATCTCTATTTTATTATCTAGGTTATGAGTGACAATGACAAATTTGTAAATAACTAGGTAATATAACATCATTCTTTTTTAATTTTATCATTTAATATTTGGTTTATTAGGGATTGAATTTTATAATTTATTTTAATTTTTTTTCTTTGAGGTTATCTCTATTTTATTATCTAGGTTATGAGTTTTCTATATTAACCTTGGTTGACTTTAGTCTTTATTTTTGATATTTTTTAATTGATTCTCTCAATTTCATTATCAAGTTATCTTGATCTCACGATCCAATTTGTGAGTTTTCTATATTAACCCTAGTTGACTTGATTTTTTTTTAATTTTTTTAATTTCATCCTTCAATGTTAGGTTGATTAGGAATTAAGCTTTGTAATTTGTTTCCATTTGCTTTCTTTAAGGTTATCCCGGTATCATGATCTAAGTCACATGTTTGACAAGTTAATTCAAGTTGACTCATTTTTTTGTTTTTTTTTTAAATTATTAATTTTTCAATTCCATCCTTCAATATTTGATTGATTGAGAATTAAACTTTATAATTTATTTTAATTTATTTTCTATGTAGTTATCTTAGTCTCATGAACTAAGACATGAGTTAGACATGTTAACTCGGGTTAAATCAGGTTATTTTTGTTGTTTTTTAATTGAATTTTTTTAATTTCATGCTTCAATATTTGGTTAATTAAAAATTAAGTTTTACAATTTGTTTCAACTTATTTTTTATAAGGTTATCATTGTCTTATAACCCAGGTTAAATGTTTAACAAGTTATTTTAGATTGACTCAAGTAGTGTTTTTATTCTTTTTCTAATTGATTTTTTTCCTAACTTTGTTCTTCAATATGAGGTTGATTAAGAATTAAGCTTTATAACTCGTTTCTATTTGCTTTTTATGAGATATCATGGTCTTATAAATCGAGTCTAGAATTTGATAAGTTAATCTGGATTGACTCGAATCGATTCAATAAATTCTTATCTCATTATTTAAAACAAAGATGTTAATATTTTTTAGTTAAATTATGTTTTTACTAGTAATTCAAGTTGTTTTTGAATTCATCAAGTGGATCGAGTCAACTTTATATAATTTAATTTTTTTCACTAGAAAAAAATGTTAATAATGTCTTAAATCATATCCATGACATACTTCTAATGAATGATATCGTATAATAATGATAATACATTAAGGCCCCGTTTATTTCACTGAGTTATTTTTACTATTATAAAAGTTGATCAATGAAAAATATTTTTTAGTCAAAGAAAAAATTGATTTGATTTTCAGAAAAGTATTTTTTTTTATTTTGAGTGGAAAATATTTTTTAGAAGTTATGAAAAATTTAAAAATATCATTTTATTTACTAATTATATCAAATTTGGTTCTCAAATTTTTAATTGCTATATATTTTGTTTTGAATCCTTTTTTTTTTTTTTTTCAATTTCACTCTTTAGAATTTGATTTAATTTGATTTTTATATCAACTTTGGTCTTTATTTTTATGATTATTTTTTTTCTTATCATTTTTTTAATTGAAATTTTTTATTTATTAGATTTAATCATCATTCTTTTATTTTTTATTTTATTTAAAATAATTTATGATATTGTAATTATTATTTTTTATTTCATAATCTTTTAATTTCATTCTCATTTAATTTTTTAATTTGTAAGATTTATTCTTTATTATTCTAATAAACATGAAAAAAATTAATAAGTTATTTTTTAATTATTTTTTATGAAATAGTCAAACATTAGAAAGCGTTTTTCAACTTATTTCATGATACTATTAAATATCAAAAAATAATTTACTTTTGAGAAATTTATTTTTTAAAAAATGTATTTAAAAAAATTATTTTTCACTAAATAATCAGGATTAAGTTAAAAGTGATTTCAATGCAAAAACATTGAAAAACCATTAAAGGCTTTTCCAAATGACTACTGAAAATTGATTATAAACAAAACAATCATACGCCCCCAATATTTATAATTATTGCGTGTTTATAAAAAAATGGTTGAAGTCACTTGATTGTATAAAATAAAAATAAAATAAGCTGCTTTTATGCAAACAAACTCTTTAATTTGAACATGCGAGGATATTAGAATACCTTTCTATTTGTAAAATAAAAAAAAATTCCATCTTTATTCGGCTTCCGGTGCACTTCAAATTATAAAATCCTCTACATTTCTCATGTAATGCTAGCTGAAATAAACCCATGAGTGTAAATTCTTCTATAAATCACAAGTAAACAGAAATATTAATACTTGATCACTTGTTTATTCTTCAAGACTTTTCTACTAAATTTTCAAACTTAAGTCGGAGAACATGATAATCAAATGCAGGCGGGAAAAAGGATACGTTCTACAAGGACTTGCTATTGAGAACAGTAATGGAAGTGGAGTTGAAACAAGGCAAAAAAAAAAAAAAAAGGTTTGAACTTTGAAAAGAGACAAAAAAAGACAAGAGTTCTTAGAGAGGTGAGATAGAGGTTGGATTTCCAAAGATTCACCACTATCTTATTGCATTTATTATCACTATATCACACTGCCCACTCGTCCTTTCCCCTTAAAATTACCCTTTTGTCACCTTGCTTCTTTTTTTTCCCTTCACTTATTGGTACCAGCTTTCTTCCAAACTTCAAACTTCGGTCTTCCTCTCTCTAACTTCATACTTTTTATGCTACCACTCCCTTGTCTTTAGTGTTTGTGTTTGAAAAAAGGAGTATCGTAATTTTGACATTAAGCAGCTCCCTCTACACCTGTTAACCAAAGGGTGTTTCATGGAATCATTGATTATATGAATACTCTGTCTCTCTTATGACCCACAAGAGGAGCTGACTGGTTTAAGGAACAGTTCTAGTTCTTCATTCAGACAGATACCAAGGTGAGTTTCTCATTTTTTTGTTTTGTTTTTGAGAAGAAAAGCAATTCATTTTTATGTAACAATGCATGTAGGTGTAGTTGATGAACGTGCAAAACAAAAGGAGTTTCTTTGGATCTCATTGTTATTCTTCCTTTTCCTTCTGTTTTTCTGTAAATCATGTGTGCTAGCTTGGGGAACTTTTCTTCTTCTTCTTCTTTTTTTTTATAAATATTTTGGTATCGACAAAGTACCATTGCCCTTGTAACTATGATCCATTTGGTTTTCGAGAGAGAGAATATAAGAAGAGCGAAACTTTGGAATCTCATCACTACGCAGTACCCACAATCCAATCTGTTATAAAATTCAAGCTTTAGTCTGTCCATGTTTTTTCTGGGCAACCAAACACTTATTTTACACATACACCTGTTTTGGGTATCTATAATTTGTATTTTCCCATCTGGTCATTTTAAGAAAAAAAAATGTTAAGAGATGTTAAATGGGTCAAACATGCGAATCCATGAATGCTGTTTCAGATCTATCCGGGTACTTTGATTTGTTTGAATTTATTTCTTTGGTTTTAATAAACCAAGAGAAAAAACTTGTGTCTTGAATTATTGAGTCAACACTGTCACTATTTATTACTATTTTTTCACTTTAAAAATGTCTATTTTTGAGGTTGTAATACACCAACACGTGCACGGTGGCGCGTGTGGTGGTATGTTCCTTTTCTTCTCTTTAGAAATATTCTTGGGCAGAGCATGTCCCTCCTCCTCTGACACCTTCCAGTCGCTTATTTAACGCTTCGTTGTTGTCCTCCTTCACCTTCTTTCTGTAAAAAAATGAGTTGGAGATATGGGGCTGAAAGGACAATAATGCCCCTGCCAAAGTTGAGATTCGAAGCTCTCTTTTTTAAAAAGCAGTTAAGGCGAAATGTAAAGCATATTTTGATTGATGGATGTGGATAGTGAAAAGGAGTGGTTAAAGGATTGCGTCTGCACTGTCCAAGAAAACAAAGCTCACTGGCAGGATATCGCGGTCTTGGTGCTTGTAAAAGTTGCAATGGATGGTACTTTTTTAAATTGTATAGCCCATTTAGTATTCAGGAATGGACTGCGAATAACATGGAATGGAAATCATCAGAAAAGAAATCATGTGACTATGGAAATCAATTAAGTCAAATGATATGAATGTGCTTTGCTCCGTAGGCTGGTATCATGTCATCAGCGTTTCCAGTAAAAATTCTGCCATGCTTGGCTTGGCATTTGAACTGTATGCTAGGTCCTTAAAATGGCAGGTCTCGATCATTATCATAATCAAGTGGTTTGAGAGCTTATACTTTACCTATAATTATTTGAAGTAAAGTTGATATCTTAACTGCTCCCATTAAAGGGTCCCAGTGATAATGATTAACAGGCCCCTGATATGTGCATATTGTGGACCTGTGGAGACCATGTGGAAAGTAAAACTGTCACCTCTTTACCAGCTTTTCCTGCGAAATAAAAAGATGGAGAATCGTGTCTGGGGTGGTTGGATCATCTTACTTCTTCATTACTTGTGTCTAGTGGATGTAATGCATGATTCTACATCCGTTTCTCTTGATGGACCATGAGATATTAATAATGCAACACAGTACTCCATTTATTGTTTCTTAACTCTAGGTTTTCCAGCTTTTGGGGATCTAGATTTCTCGTTGCAGTGTTTTTCTTTTTATCCCTGAGAAAATCTAGTGGTGTATTTGGGGCAACATGTCGAGTTAGGCCAGGTCTCTGTTGTGGGGGCATACTGTTTTCATTATTATGTTTTCTTACATTAAAGTTGGCGTAGCAAGCTTAAGTCTGCATTATTTAGTAATGATCATTTCACAGGCTGTTGTATGTCCTCAAGGACGGAGGCTCATGTAATGTTTACCGTCACAAGAAGTTGGCTTTTGCAAATGCTATTGCTACTCAAAGTTATTTGATTATATTTGTGATGCTACACTCGTTCTTCTTGAGTGTGCCCCCTAGAATATAGCTCATGGAACAAATTAAGATGTGAAGCCAGGATTTATTTCATTTCACGGGGGAGTTTTAAAATGCTTCACAAGCCCATGCTTTGACCTTTTACGGTTAACTAGGAAGAGTTGAGTTAACATCCTGTAAAAATAGCTTGGAATATAGCTTGCTGGAGCTTGGCTCAGACGTCACTGGATTTTTTTATTACAAATTGCGAATTAATTCTTACACCTATAATTGGACTGATATTTTGTTCATCGTTTTCATTATAGCCTCCTTTTTTCCTTTAATTTTTTGAAGTTTCCCTTTTGTTTACATATTAAGTGCTGAGAATACAAATTTCCAATGACAGTTGCTTCCAGCTCTCTTGAACAAAAATTGCTTTAGGTGCTTCAATGCCGAGATCAAGGTCAGAGAACATTACCCTGCTATCATTTATCAATATACTGCTTTTATATCACATGCATGCGCGTGCCCTGATTGAACTGTTGTTTCAAGTTATTTGGATCAAGGGATTTTACTTGCTTCATGCTTATAACATGCTTAAAGAAAATTAAAAAGCTACAGGCATGTTTTTCTGTTAGAGTTTATTGATGCCTTTATATGTACTTTCAGATGTGATTGTACTTACAAAATTCTATTCTTCTATAGGATCTCCAAATCTACTATCATTTCATTCAGCAAGGTTAAATTATTATAAAACTCTTGATGTATGCCAGAATCATAACATGAAGCATCAGTTGTTAAACCAGTAGCATGGTTTAAACCATTACAATACGTTGATTTATCCCTCAGGATCTAGGCGTCATCGAAGAAGCCTACTTTATTTCAGTTGGATGGCATGAAATGCTCCACCTAGTTTCAGGTTGAGGCTTTGTTGTTGTATGGTATAAAATGATGAAATCAACCACGAATCAAGTTGAACGAATTTATATTATATAACAATTGTTTGACTTGGCTTCCTGATTGCATGCAGCTGCAAGTAATATCCGTAGTTTAGTAGGGTTACTCAACCTGTCCTTTAGATGCTCTATCCTCAATCACTGTGGATTCGATCTATCATTTCCTTGTCAATTGTTTTCCTCAATTTAGTCTTGAATCAATTCAATTTACAATGAACATCGTGATTGTCACGTTACATTACAAGAGGCATGCATTAACGGTCTAAATTCTTTTTTTGTATTGTTTTTTGAAAATGAAGTTGCTGTTCATTTTGATTTTGGCTATAATATTACCAGTAACTTATGAATTCATTGTGTCAAAAATGTCTGATGGCTATTTTGGTTTCCATTTTCTGTTTCAATGATAATTAGAGGATCAGAAATGCCTCAAAGGCAGTCTCCTCGAGGCTCACATCCACTTAGGACATCTAACTCTGATTCCGACCCACTGCATCATAGACCTATAACTGATCGAAGAGAGAAGCTGGGAGACCGTTGCTCCCCAAGAGGCTCCCAGCCTGACTCATTAAACCAAAAGAAGCTTGGAACCCGCATTGCAGATTTAGAATCTCAGCTTGGCCAAGCACAAGTAGAGCTGAAGACTCTAAAAGAGCAGTTGGCTTCAGCTGAAGCCGCAAAGAAAGAAGCTCAAAAAGAATTGGAGAAAAAAGCCAGGAAAGGTGCTGTTCTAGAGCCAGAGGTGGATTTCAAAAAAGCAGATAGCAACTCAGCGGATGAAGTTTCTGAAGACATCCAGCTGGAAACTGATGTTTTTGAAGTTCCAGTGGAGAAAAAGACTGTTGAGCCCAAGGTTGATCCTGGTGAACTGCTTGATCAGGTAGAAAAAGAAAACAACCCAACTGATATACCGGCTGAACCACTAGTGATTTCAGAGCCAGAAAAGCTGTCTTTTCATGACCTGGCATTGAAGGATGATGAGATAAATATGCTAAAAATCAAGCTAGAAGAGAAACAAAAGGACCTAGAGGTGTTTGGTGTGGAAAATGAGAACTTGAAGAATCAACTGAATGAAGCAAATTTGTACATCTCATCTGCCAAGTCCAAGGAAGAGGAGGTGTCCTTGAAGCTGGGCCAATTGGGAGAAGAGCTGGAAGCAAGTAAAGCAAATGCTGCCCAGTTAAAGGGGAAACTGGAAGCTGCCGAAGGAGCAAACGAAGCATTGGAGACAGAAATGAAGAAAATGAGAGTGCAGACAGAGCAGTGGAGAAAAGCAGCAGATGCTGCTGCTGCAGTACTTGCTGGGGGAGTAGAGATGAATGGAAGGATTCCAGAGAGGTGTGGCTCTATGGATAAGCACTTTGGTGGTGTATTCGAGCCACCAGCAGGAGGGTATGCTGGTTTCGTTGGATCACCTGGAATGGCTGATGATTTGGATGATGGTTTTGGTAGCGTGAAGCGAAAGAGCTCTGGGATCAAGAAGTTTGGAGACTTGTGGAAAAAGAAGGGCCAGAAATAAGATGTTATGTTGTTGAAATCCCCATGTACCCTTTTTTTATTGTGTTGGTAAGGAAATGGTTGCTCGCCATTTCACATTTTGTTGTCAATGTTTATATATGAAGTTACGTTATCTAAACCTTTTCAGGGATGATTTTGTAGCATGTTGTTGCTTTGGTGAAACTGGGAATCCTCCTAACTTTCACAATAAAATATGTGGAGACCTCACTCTTTTTGAAGATACTTGAGCTTGAGAGGATACGGCTAAGTGCAAACACCCAACTACCCCTTTGAATGATTGAAATTTTATGGTTTTCTTGGTGAAGTGTCGGATACAATGACAACTCCGCAGGTTTTTGAACTTCTTGATTGATAAGGGATTTGGATTTTGATATAACATGAGATTCTACCAGTAAAGCTACTCTGCTGCAACAAATTAATTTGGTAGTATTTGGTTGATGTTTTATCTAAAATAGATGGATACCTATAAATTCAAGAAATTGGAAAAGAAATTAAACGGTAACAAATTATGTTAAATTAATAATTAACCAAACACTTAGTGTTAAAATTTAATATATAATTATTATAATGAATAAAATAAAATAAAAAACGTAGTTTTTTATGCTAGAAAGATTTGAAGTTTATAGGTTTTTAGAAAAATGCCTCTCATTATTCAAACCTGAAGCAGTCAACTTGTTTAGATTTTATTTTTGTTTAAGTTTTATAAAATATTATTTTTGTTTAAGTTCTGTGAGATAATTTTTTTTATAGTGTTATTCTATATCATAATTCAAGTTTCAAGTTTGACAAGTTAATCTAAGTTAATTTAATTTATTTTTTTGATTTTTTTTAATTGTGTATTTTTTTTAATTTCATTATCTAACAACTTAATCTTCTTTCTTTCTATTTAATTTTTATTTTTAATTTTATCTTTTAATATTTAATTATTTAAAAATTAAACTTCATAAATTTTTTAAATTTGTTTTTGAGAGAATTTTTCTAGTTTCAGAGATTTATTTATTTATTTATTTATTTTCTATATTTCAACATTGAATATTATATATATATATTACAAATGGAGTTTCATAATTTTTTATTTATTTTATAAGTTAGCTTAGGTTTACTTGAAGTTTTTTTTAATTGATTTTTTATTCAATGTTTTAATATTAAATTAATTAAAAATTAAGTTTTGTAATTTTATTCAATTTGCTTTCTATAAGATTATTATAATTCAGGTTATAAATTTTATAGGTCAATCTAAATTGACTCAAATAGTTTTTTTTAATATTTTTTTAATTTCATCCTTTTAAATATGTTGTTATCTTATTATTTTTTTAAAAAATTTTTCAATAAATCATCATATTAATATTTAAAAAAAAATACCATCCTATTGTTTAAAGTGTAAAATACCCTTATGAAGTTATGAAATTTGAGGGGGAAAAGATTCTTGAACTAAAAAAATTCCAAAATCATAAATAATATAATTTTTTGATTAAGACTTTTATTTAGGATTTTATTAGTGAGTTGACCAAAAATACCCTGAAAATCCTCACTGTTCGCTCTCTCCGTCCCTGCAAAGTAATAAAATTACAAAAACACAATAAGGAATAAAAAAAAGAAACAAAAAAAAGCTAACACACACACACACACACACAATTCCCTCTCTCTCTCTGTGACACATTTTTCACCACCAGTGCTTGCTTTTACCTCTTTCCGCCGCCGCCACCATCACATGCTTCCTTTACCATCTAAATTTTGCTTACAAAGAAAAATCAGAATTTTTTATATTCAAGAGATTATTAGTTTTCTCATAAAAATCAAGAAGGCATTTTACAATTTAAAACCTATTTATTTTGCATAAAATATTTTGTTTTCTTTTTTTTAAATAGTAACAGCGTAGGACTTTATGAAATAACTGAGATGGGGTGAGTGTGATGGAAAAAAATCATGGTAGTAAGATGATGATGGTAAAAAGATATTGATGATGGAAGAGATGGTAATGATAGTGGCAGACAAGAAGAAGATGATGAAAGATAAAAACAATAACTAAATGATTTTGTAAGTAAATTATTATTTGTCAAATATTTTACTGTAAATAAACCACGTTTAAAAATTAATTATAAAATATTTTTTATTGATTACTTTTACCATAAAATATTTTACAAAAAACAAAAACAAATACAAGAAAATGTTTTTTTTTTAAACCAACATGGAAAAATTGAAAACTATTTTGCAAAACAAAGGGACCTGAACTGACAAATATTTTACTTCCCATTGTACTTAGCGGCCATGGCTTACTGCTATAATTGCCATCTACACCGATGCTCATCATCAAGCAAGTCAGAACCATTAAATCAAACAGAATCTATAATTCCAAGTTGATTCAAATAGAGCCTGTCTCTTCTACTTTGCAGAGCAGAATCCAAAGAGCGAACGCCTCACATTGCACACCCAGAGACGAGCCATAGGAAAACTGCTTTCTAACGGCCTGGCATTTGCTTTCAAGTGGCATTTTCTCATACTCGACAGACAAAATATTCCATAACCATTGCCACTCGAGCGAAAGAGATTTCCAAAACTATATCAAGGAAAGGAAGCTATGTTGTTATACAACAATACCATTTACTAATCATCCTCATCATCACTGTCATAGTTCTGGAATAGGGATTGAAGCCCAGTGCTTGTATCATTGCCTTTACTCTCCTCCACTTGTTTATTCTCCACTGGCTTATCACTGTCAGAAGAAGCAACTGGTTTCTTTATCACAGATATCCTGATCATCGGGGATCCAAAACCGGGTTTACGATCATTCTGAGTCCCTGAACTGCTTGAATTTTCTGTTGACAACCAAATAAAATGAGTGTCAGACTCACCTAGGATTTCATAATAACAGATCAATGTAACAAGTAAAACAACAGGTAACAATCCTAAGCTGAAAACTATGATCTTGGTAATGTAGGAAATCAAATTTTCTGACATCAATGTTTCTAAATACGCTAGCATTTGAAGGATATTCTTTTACATAGAGCATTGATAACTTCTATTTGGGACACCAACACACGTTTTTTCTTAATACATTAGACCTGTCATGCAGACCACCGGAAAGGCAGTGAAACATTTTGATTATTAAAATATACTTTTTGCAGGATAAGTTTGATATTTAGCAGAAATACACTGAACATTTAGCCACAGAAGTGTGTTTGAGAATATTCTAACTATATATGCTGTTCCTGCCTCGTAGTTGTCACATTATTCAAACACCATAGTCAATCTATCGATATTAACAAATGAATAGCTCCATTCAATGTCAACAAGGAGCTTATATATAACTCATCTTTGCATTCCTTGCTTCTAATTATGAACTCTAATCTAACTGCACTTCAAGAATTTTAGTTCAGTAAAAATTAAGAAGGAAAAGGTAACAGACAGATATAGAGTACCTTTGTTATTTGAGCTATCTGAAACACTCGCTTTTGTTAATGAATCTGTTGGTTTACTTGAAACTTCATCAGCAACTTTCCTCTTCTGCAATGCATGCAGGCAAAAGTTCAAGTTAAGGAACCTTTAATCTCCCATAAATTGCTATATTGGAAGTTTAATACATTGCAAATGAAAAAGAAGAGCAAATATAAATGGTTCAATTATGCTCATGATGAGTGCAGTAGATGAAATACTGTATAAAATTGACAAAGTTGATGCATGACAGCGATGTATCCAGACACAATGCTTGAAGAATGTAGAAGGTCACACAGACAGACTGTATTTCTGATAAATATGCATTCAGGTAAACTGCTCCTCGTGCCTGAATGAATAAGGATTCGCTTAATTAGCATGCTCCAAAAAGTCACTATCATAACATTTTATCTGAACTGGAATTGTAGAGATGTAAAGGTTGGAAAGCGGGGCAGTAAATGGAGGAATAAAACTATTTTTTTTATTTTGTTTTTTTGGTAAAGTGAAAAAGCACAAGGATGGAAGATAATTTTAGGAACATTAATATTTTCACAAGCATGGGCATGGTTGTGAAATATTCATATATGTTCTATATCACCCCTTATTAATAATCTTGACCCACCTGTCATAAATATGCTTCCCTACTGCTATGTGTCTTTGCAGTTGCAGGTTCAGCTACGGCTATATGATCAAAATTCAGGACCAGTGAGCCAAAAGGACAAGATTTAATACATACACCTTCGCATCCCTTTATCTATCTGAGTTCTAAACTAGAAATTCAATCCAAGAAAAGTTGATTTCAGTAGGAGGGATAGATTCTTGAAGTATGGAGCTAATTAATTGAATATTTCAGTTTTTCTATAGGTAAACTCTAAAGCATACACACTAGCTCATTCCTACAAAGGGCATCTACATATTTCTTTCCAAATTCAATGCATCCAAAGCTCCGTCATTATATTTTTTAAGTGATAAACGCAATCAAAGGGCAAGGCCTCCACAGCAACAATACTTAAAGGGGAACAATAGTCATATTTGCAAATAAAAGTGACGATGGATTTAGCTTTGAGATTAATCATTCCTTTTCTCTGGAAGAAGTAGAACATGTGTTCTATAACCATTTATATTTTGAAATTATACTGAAGGGGAAATTGCCTGGGGTAAAGAATGCATGTGAAAGTTTACAACCACATTTGATTCATTTTCTCATAATTTCCTTTAATGATTACACCAACTATATTCTGTATCATTCATATTTTTTTCATATATCCAGAAAGTAACCAATAAAAGGAATAAATAGAATTACAGGATTCTCATACCTTGAGCTTATCATTTGACATGTTGAACTCTTCATCATCATCAGAATCTTCATCAGAAATTCTTCTAATAACCTCCCTTTTGCTTTGCTTTAAATTTTAAACACAAAACAAACCATATGTGAGCAACCAGTCATATAGACGAAGGTAAGGAAAGGAAGGGGATTCAAAAGAGCTGGTTAGGAAAAACTAGCAAGTACAGAGATTGAGCACTAACTTGGAATATTGATTTTATAAGAGCTTCATCCTCTTCTTCCAACTTCTTCTCCTGTCAGCACATAAATCCATTGCCGGTGTCAGAACAAAGGCAATACAACACAGAGATAAAAAAGAAAACGTTCCCGGAAGAAAGCAAGCACTATGCCTGCAAGAATCTCTATTTTGAATTTCACATATTCACATGTAAAAGCACAGAATGCACATACGTTTCTTTTCAATGAAGTAAGAGAGAATATATCGAATAGCTGAAACTCCATACCTTTTCAGAAGCAGTGTGCTGCAAAGCCTCGAGCATTGCATCTACACTGACAGTTGCATGCCGGGACTGCAAACCAAAAACAAAAGTCAGTACAGGAAGACAAAAATCACCAGAGCATAATTTTAACCAATAACATCAATCCAAAGCATCAAAATGCCAACTTCCCACAAACCAATTACCTTCATAGACTTCATTTCGTCAAGTGCAGCAAGAATGTCCATCTCTCTTTTAGAATCCAAAGTTCTATTCTCCAACGATTTCATGGCATCCCCCATCTCTTCAGCATCCCTCTTCTTCTTCTCACTGTCCAGCACCTACCACCACAAACAACAGCATTATTTTCCAAACAAGCAATCCTAACATATAAACAACAACCAAAGTACACCATGGTAGCTAATATTTTACCTCATCCTCGGCACGCCAAGGTTCAAAATTCCGCGTGGCACCACTCTCAACTGTATAATCCGAGTTTTGAGGATCCGTCTTCATTGCTATCTCTGCAGAACACTTGGTACACTTGAAGTAAAATCTAAATATTTGTATTCCTAGATACGTCTGCAAAAAAAAATAAAATCACAGCCAAAACCCAAAATAAATAAATAATCATAAAAAAAACTACGACAGTGAACTGGGACAAACTAAATCCTGATTTTACCTCGCCAATTACGTCTTCTTTGCGAGAATTAAACTTGGTGCCTTTATAGATGTAATTACCACAAGTATTGCAACGAATGCTCATGGGAAGCATCATTCGGACCTTGATTTGCTGATTCTTGGGTCTTCGGATCCTGGGTAATTTTGATGGATCAAAATCTGGTGGGTAGTACTTGTTTAACACCTTTCTTTCTCCCATCTTCTTTGCTTAGTTACTTGCCCTCTTCTTCTTCGAATGAAATAGAGAGAAACAAAACCCAAATTACTGCAATTGATTGAAGATTGGGTGTTCAGATCGTGAGTAATCAGAGATTTATTTTGACTTGATCTTTCAAATCGGAAAGCCGGAGAGAGACGCAGCGTGATAATAATGAACTAGATAACCAGCCTCGGCTGCGGTTCCGAACAAAATTGTTTTCAACGTAAAATATATCTCAAGGCATTCTCAGAAAATGTCACTAGAGCGTGTATAAAATTGGAATAAAGATTATTTTTAAATTTTTTTATTTAAAATAATATTTTTTTTATTTTTTTATATTAACACATTAAAATAAAATAAAAATATTAATTTAAAATTTTTGTATAAACAATTTTAAAATTTCAAAATGTTAAATAATATCTTAATCTAATTTGGGTTTAACTTAACCAATGTAGAACATATTTATTTTTGTGATAGCATTATGCTTTTCAAAAAAAATTAAAATTTTATTTTGTTTTAAATTAATTTTTTAGTATTTTTAAATAGTTTTGATACGTGGATGTCAAAAATAAATTTTTAAAAATAAAAAATATGTTAATATATTTTTAAATAAAAAATAATTTAAAAATTAATTGTTATCACAATGTTAAATATTACTTTAATAGGTCTAAAAACAACATTAACAAATAATAAAAACATGATTTGATTTAAAAATAAATCTAAGATTATTCATTCTCTAAAATTGAGATCCTTCACATAATTTGTTTTAAATATTAAAACCTTATTGGATCGATTTGAATTTCATAATTTAATATGATAAAGTTGCAATCCAAGCTATGACTTGAACTAGTTTTAATAAAAAAATAAAATTATTTTTTATTTAATTATAAAAAAATACAAGTAGTCACTCATAAAACAAAATAAATTATAAAGTTAATTAAAAATAAATTGTGTTGTAGGATAAAGTTAAAAATATCAATATAAACTCAATATTGAAATATAAAATTAGAAAAAAAATAAAAGATAAAGGGAAAAAAGCCTACGCCTATATTTCTAGGCCATCTTTTTTTTTTTCAAGTTGAATCCTTATATCAACTTAAAAGTTAATGAAGTGCAAATATATAATTAGATTTTTAACGAGTCAAATTACATTTATTAGGGACCTAATTGATGAAAAATTAAGTTCAGAAACCTAATTTGAATGTAATTGAGAAGATTGGAGTTTTAGAGGACCAAATTTAATTTTTAAAAGTCATTTTAGTGAAATCAAGGAAAAATTGTTAGAAAATCAAAGTTTTGAGGATCAATGGGTCAAATTTAAGAAATTCACAACCAATAATCTTTTAAAAAAGAAGCTAAACTTTAAGGACTTCATTTGGTTAAAAATAAGGGTGAAATTGAAAAAAACTAAAAGTTTAAAGGTCTATTAGAAAATTAAATTGAAAATATCCAAGACCAAGAACTATTTTGTAAAAAAACATATAAATTTAAGAATCCAATTGTAAAAAGTCAAGGGTGAAATTACAAGACAAATAAACTATTTTGTCTTCTACCATAATAATGTGTCAAAACAGATGCTGATTTTCAAACTATTGTAATTATAACTAGAATATCCACTTGTTAATAGTTAACACAGAAACTCCCCCTAGAAGTCTGCAGGATCTCCAAGTCTTTATTAAACAATTCTTATCTATAATTTTCTTCACACCCCACTAATATGTCAAAAGTATATGTTGCGAAACTCTATATAACTCTTTAGCTGATTGAACACTCTTACTCCGCTATAAGTGCTGCTCTACCTAGTGCTACTCTCATTTTAATTCTTTTGATTTTCCTTACTTAAATATGCATCCATGTGATAAGGATAAAAACTTTCAATAAACATTATCTTTAAGCCTAACAAACTACTAATTATGTTTCATGAAAACATTTTTCTAACTTTTGAATAACTTTATATCTATCTTCTTTCAATAAAACTTATTTAAGCTTTTTATATAATTTATTCAAAAAAAATTAGGTAATTACATAAATAATAAACATGAATAATTATTTATCTAATTTGGATAGACTAATAATCTAAATAAATTCATCTTTATCAATGTAAATAATCATTCACTAATAAATACCAATAATTTTGATAGCTATAGTTTCTCTTTTTGGCTGATTTATGACAAAACATATTAAGAATGAATTAACATGAAATTAGTTCAAATAGTTCAATCATAAACAAATACTTCATTAAAGTTGTAAGCACAATTAAAATAATATTATGTAGCATGAGAACTTAATTTTCATGCATTAACATCATATCAGTTTATAACATATTTCATGCTTACAATTCATAATTTATTTAAAAAACACTTTATGTAGCATGTCACATAATTAATAGTTCATAATATTTTGAAAAATTATTATGCAACTACATACATCAATTTTAGTGCATCAAGTATTTGACATATATACGAAAAAAATATCCAAGTTATTATAGATAAGAATATTCAATATTCATTACTGATTAAAAATCAATAAAATTTCATAACAACAAAAAAATTCTCTGATAGAGCTCAGGGCTGATTGTTGGTTACCTGTATGGTTGTGTCTTACATCTTTGTCTTCCTTTTGGTTTGACATCAATCCTACTCTTTATGTTAACCAATAACATATTGATGCACTTATTTGACATCTAAGTTGAGTTGAACAAGTTTGTTATTAACTTGCATAATATTTTGTTACATATATGTTATCAACTCCATCAATCCTTCATTCCTATTTACCAGTAAAATTATCAAACTTGTTTGATATTACTTATAATTTTTTATTATAAAAGGGAGTGGGGAGCGAGTTTCAGAAGTTTTAGGTTAAAAGAATATAGACTTTTCAAGATTTAACCTTTTTTTTACTAACCATAACTTCAGATTTAACAATAGTTATGACTAAGATCTTTCCATAAATCTTTATTATTAGGTCATTATCACACAAAGGTATCCTAGCCATGATTGTTACTCTAGATGTCAACCTATTAAAAGATAAACTCACTTTCTTTTTAATTGTAGCTCTTTGTATGACATCAACAAAGTAAATGGCTAGGTCAATACAAACATCAATAGTAATAACATGTATGAACTAAGTTTTTTTAATTGTTAGCTCAATTATCTTTTAATAGGTTAGAGGTTTGTTAACATAATTTTTGCTAACAATCGATAAGGATGTAATGTAGTGTTCATAGGTAGTCTATATGCTTTGATAGATCATTTTGGTTCTTTAAAGGTAACAAACAGATCATTCATATGAGTTTTTGAAAGGGCTCTTATTCCTTTATAGGGAAAGCCAAGATATGTGATTTCATATAGCTCATATAACTTTCTAATAATAACATGAGACAACTCAAAGTTTTGATCTATAACAATAGATGTAACAAAGTGGTCTTCAAGATGGAAATGCTTATAATGTGCATAAAACTCCTTAATTACTTCACCATTTGGAGTAGTTGCTCTTTTAGTCAGTTTACCCTATTGTCTTTTCTTAAAGATATCATTTATAAACATAAATATGGGATTAGAAAGATCACTTATTGAAGTTTTTTTTTACCAATATGTTCTTTTTAAAGAAGTTGGTTATATAAGCTATCTCTACAGTAGAGGAAATAAAGTAGTCAATTTTTCCAAACTATATTGTAAATTTAAAGGAAATAGTCACTACTTTACTATTTTCTTTTATATTTTGAATATTAAAGGACTAGACTAGAGTCTTTTTAAGGGATGAGGTCTCCCATCCTTTTTTATTGGTAGAGTTCGAAGAAAGGGTTATAAACTGTTTGTAAATTTAAAGGAAATAGTCATTATTTTACTATTTTCTTCTGTCTTTTGAATATTAAAGGACTAGACTAGAGTCTTTTTAGGGGATGAGGTCTCTCATTCTTCTTTATTGGTAGAGTTCGAAGAAGGGGTTCCAAGTTTCTTTTTAGCTTTTACTTTATAATATCCCTTTAACAAGAAAATGAATTTGTCATTTTTAAAAACAATAAACAAAACAAATTTGTTCTACAAATATAGTGCATAAATGATTGTAAAGATATATATTAAAAAAAAAACATTCTTAATAAATTTCAAATCAAGAGAGGATATCCTTATCATTTTTACATAAATATTAAGTGTAAGATGGAAGAATAAGCAGATGTTGTGTCTAAAAAATTTCTTTTATATTTATCAGAAGATTGTAAATAAAGATGAAGGAAGAGATTTTCATGGAAAATCACAAGATAGGTGCCTTAAAATAAGAAATAAAAAGGGAAAGAGAATGATGATTGTATTTTTTAATAAACAAAACCGTTAAATCAACCATGAAACATTTGTTTTTCTCTTATTACTTATCATAACAAGCTTTATAATACTAACCTATAACCTCTCTTGATATGTTAATGTTATGAAAAAGATAGAATCCTTAGGTTAACCTTTTTTTTTTTTTTTGGTTTCACCAATCAATAAGGCATATCAATTTCACTTGTTTTTCTCACAAGTATATCTAATTATACACTTAGATAGAGATATGGACCTACATAAAATAACTTAATTTCTAGCATAAAAATACTTACAATTAAAATTTTGAAAGAAGATATTGATTAATGCTTAAAAGTGTATTTTTATTAAGATTTTATATCATTATTTTGCACTTGAAATATCAATAACTCCTTAACTAGAGCATGTTCTATAATAATAATTCTGATGATATAATATATTATTAATTAATGGTAAATATTTATTTTAAATACAGATCTATCACATAAATCAAATGATTGATTGATGAGTTTAACTACTGAAATTTAGAAGATAAAGAGAGGGCTAAACTTAGAAAAAAGGTTCTGGTTAAATTTCAATTGGTACATCATTTGGTTATTGGATCATAACTAGAACTGTAAAACGTGGATTTAAGTTTGGTTTATATGGATAGAAAGCTAAGACATAGGTTTAAAACTTTCATGAGAGTCCAAGATTAAAAATAACTGTTCAAATTGTAACAATAACATAGTAATCAGAATCTTTCCTGCAGTCTAGATACTATTTAGTGTTTAACTCATATATCAAGTTCTAGAATTTCAAATGACTTCATTCTTATTTTGTTGTAGAGCTGAGATAAGTTTCCAGAACTTTCATGAAGACTATCTATTCAAATTATGATCTTAGCAACAACGTTTTTTGCAGACAAGAAAGAAGGATTGTTATCAAATCAAGAAGCGGTCACCCACTCAATAATTAGTCTTCAAATCAATAGTTTCAAATTTTAGTCTATAAAAGGAGGTATTTACCATGCACTTAGGCGTTTTGGTTTTTAAATCAAAATCATATTCATGCTTTCTTTTTTTATTTTTTTATAATGTTTAAGTTTTGCTTTCATTAATCTCTTGTTTATAATTTTCATTATAATTATATTTTTATCTAGTTTATTTAAGTTTTTTTCTTTATAATGTTTAGCTAAGTTTATTATGTCAACTTGAAAAGGTTTCACGAATGGTGTTAGAATATGTATAATATAAATTCAACATAGACTTCAATGTTTATATCTAAGAAAGTTTGTTATTAACATGTCTATCATTTTTATCTTATTTATTCTTAATACCTTGCTTGATGAATGGTTAATTTAGATTTATATTGTATAATACTTGGTACAAAAAATGCTTAATCCTTCATTGTCTTAGGCCGACGTCGTTGTTATGAGAGGAACTTGATTTGTTGTTAACATAAGTTAGCATCATGAATTCATGACAATATTTAAAAGTATAGTGTTACTAAAATAAGATAATTAATATGATCATGTTAAAAATTTATAATGAACTATTAAGGATAAATCATCCGATTAGAATCTTATTTGTTTGTAGTTCTCAGTTGAGTAATTAAAAAAAAGTTTATATTATACTTATTTAAAATATCATTAGTGAATCCTCTAACCTTGATAATTTTTTTAACTTTTTTTAAATCCTTACATCAATATCACATCTCAAAAGATCTTTTTAACTTCTTTTCATTTATCATTTATAATTTATATAGTTCATCACCCTATAGTTCGACTCCGGTTTTGTTGGGTTATTTATTATTTTGACACTCTTGCACTTTTAATCGTGTCACTTACCATATTAGTCAATCTTTATTTATAAACACGTATCTTTTTGCTTAACCAAATCAAGATGTAAGTGTGTGAATGAGAAAAACAACATTTCTACTTTAAAATTTCATTTTTTATCTTATTATTTTTTATCTATGACATGCTAGCAAGGTATGAGTATATCTTCAAAGTCAAACTTTATGCCAAGACACAAAAGATCTTTAATCCTAACATAATATTTGATTAACTCTATCATTTTTATTATGTAATTTATTTTTTATTTTCATAGTGAGCAATTGACTTTTCCTTTAAATAATTGAAAAGTAAAATAGATCTATACTGAAATGTTCATTTATTTCCACAATGATGTGAATACTTGACTTTTTCTTAAAGATATGTTAGGAGAAATGTCTTAATAACTTGTGTATTCAATTAGCTTTAGTCAATTCAAGGTTACTCTTCTTTAATTGTTAGCATACTTGTATTTAACTCAATTTAAATTTTGCTAATAGGTAGTAAAACAACTTGAATTTCTTACAGTACTTAAAGATAATATCTTTATTTGGCCTTTTAAAAGAATAACATTTAAAAAATAAAGACCATACTAATAAGTTTTGCCTTAGCAAAATAAAATTTATGAGATTTAAAGATATAGTTAGATATAATTACAAGGTTTACTTTTATGCTTCAGTGTCAACAAGTTGTTACCTTTGTGAAAAACATATAAAAACATAAACAAAACTTTAAATGTATCTATTTTTGTTATTTATAAATTTTATCTCTTTTAAGAATTATGATATTTCATATACACAAATGACTTTCTTAAGATATTTAAATTGTAGACCATCTAAAGGCTTCCTGAATAAGCTAGCCAATTGATTTTTGATGTTCACATATTCTAATGATATAATCTTTAATTTAACTAAGTCTCTAATGAAGTGATGTGTTATATCTATATGATTGGTTCTTGAATGTTATATAAGATTTTTAGATATAATAATTGCATTGAAATTATTATAGTAAATAGTCATTATATCTTAAGAAAAAACATAATCTTTTAGTATCTTTTTCATTAAAAAAAAGTTATGTGTGGTAACTACCTGCTACAATATTCTCGACTTTTATAGTGGATAATGAGATTGGATTTTATTTCTTACTAACCCATGCTACTAAGTATCCATCAATGTAAAAACACCCTTCATAAGTGCTTTTTTTTTATCGTCAACATTACTTGCCCAATCAACATCTAAATAGCTATTTAGACTCAATTTTGAATCTTTTGAATACCATACATCATAGTAAATTGTAAAATTAATGAATTTTAATATATTTTTTTATCTAGTATAAAACGTGATTCTTTAAGATTACATTGAAATCTAGTACAAACACTAGCATTAAACGTAATGTCAGATCTACTTGTACTAGAAGGCTAGACTAAAGTTTTTTTAAGGGATGAGGTCTCATGTTCTTTCTTATCGTTAGAGTTTAAAGTAAGGGTTCTACGTTTCTTCTTACCTTTTACTTTATAATTTCTTTTCAACAAGAAAATGCATTAGCCATTTTCAAAAACAATAAATCAAAACAAATATGTTCTGTAAATGTAATACTTAAATGATTATAAAGAGAGGATATCTTTACCATTTTTATAGAAATGTTAAGTGCAAGATGGAAGGATAAACATATACAAGTGCAAGATGGAAGAATAAATTGATGTTGTATCTAAAAAATTTCTTTTGTATTTATCAGAAGACTATAAGTAAAGATGATGAAAGATATTTTCTGAAAAAATTGCAAGTGTCTTGAAACAAGAAACAATGAGAGAAAGAGATAGAGAGAGGGGGGAAGAATGATGATTGCATTTTTTAATAAACAAAACCATTAAATCAACCATAAAACATAATTTTTCTCTTACTACTACAAACAATAAGCTTTATGATATACATGTATACCCTTCATAGACACATTAGTGTCATAAAGAAAATAAACTGCTTAGACTAACCATTTCTCTTTTTGTTTCATAAATCAATTAGAAATATCATTTTCACATGTTTTTCTCATAAGTGTGTCTAATTGTACATTCAGACATAAATATAAACTTACATAAAATAACCTAATTTTCTAGCCTAAAAGTACTCGGGACAATTTAAAAGGAGATATTTATCTTATTGGTTAATAATTATTTATGAACGCATATCTTTTTAGTTGACAAAATCAATATGTGAGTGTGTGAGTGAGACATACAATAGTTATGCTTTAAAATTTCTTCCTTCATCTTCTTCTCTTTAATCTATAATATGCTAGCAAGATGTGTGCATACATTGAAAGTCAAACTTTATAGTAGAACCTAGATACGGAAGATTTTCACTCTTACATAATATTTAATGAACTCTATCATTTTTATTATGTAATTTCTAGTTTATCTCCATAATAAGCAATTGACCTTTTCTTATCAAAGAATTAAAATGTAGAATGGATCCATATCGAAGTGTTCATCTATTTCCATAATGATATGAATACTTGATTTTTTTCTTAAAAATTTGTTAGGAGCAATTTCTTAACAGCTTGTGTACTAAATTCAACTAGTTTTAGTCAATTCAAGATTACTCCTCCTTGACTGTTAGCTTACTTGTATTTAACTCGATTTGAATTTTGCTAACACGTAGTAAAATAACTTGAATTCCTCACAATGCTTTAAGATAATATTTTTATTTGGTCTTTTAAACAAATAATATTTGAAAATCAACTATAGTACTAAGATATTTTAAGATTTTTTTAACTGTTGTAGGATGTGATTCTTTAGGATTATATTGAAATCTAACACAAACATCAACACTAAAAACAATGTCACGTCTAAAAACAATGTCACGTCTATTTGTAATAATGTAAAGTAGACTCTTTATCATATTTTTATAAAGTGTAGAATCAACATCTTTACTTATATAATTTGAGCTAGTTTAGACATACATGCTCATAGGTGTATGAGCATGACTCTTTCCTTGCTTATTAATTATATTTCTAGCATACTTAGATTGAGAAATAAAGATTCAATTTTCACTACATATGCTTAATTTGTATGCCAAGAAAAAAGTTTAACTCACTAATCGTACTCATTTCAAATTCAGATTTTATTTTTTGAAAAACTTATGAGAAAATGAATCACAAATAACTATAAATATAATGTCATCAACATAAATCTAAGAAATGAGTAGATGTTTAGTAGTTTTTCTTATAAAAAAAAAGTCTTATTAGTTTGTTTTCTTTTGAAATTGTTATCTAATAGATATTTTGTTAATTATTCGTATCATGCTCGTTTATTTCAGACCATAAAGAGCTTTTTTTAACCTATACAAATAATTATAAAATAAATTATTGGTGAAATCTTTGGGTTGTTCTATATAGACCTCTCATTGTAAAATTCCATTTAGGAATGCATTCTTGATATCCATTTAATACTATTTAAAATTTAAATGGCAAACAATTGTAAGTAATATGTAAACAAACACCAAAAGAGATACTAGTGTAAATGTTTTATCAAAATCATCCCTTGGACTTGAGTGTATTATTGTGCCATTAGTTGTTATGTTTTTTATGATTATTCCATGCTCATCTAATTTATTTTTAAAAATTCACTTGATTCCAATTATCTTATGACTATCAAGACGAGGAACGAATTCTCATAAATCATTTCTTGAAAATTGATTTATTAAATTTTTTCTTTTATCGTTAACTCATTGTACAATTTATAAGTATACATTCTAGGTGTTTGTTTTTATTGTTTTTTTGTATGCAGCTTGCTGGCTACCACGTTGACCGGCACAAATTCTTACCGACTTGGTAGCAGAAAATTATTATCCAAGAATTAACAATATAATCTCTGATCATGGTGAGGTTTATCTAAAGTATACATTCCTAAATGGGAAAATTCAAATCAAATAGGAGTATGTGTGTGTGAGTGTCTTTTGATAAATTAAGTATCTACAGACAAAGGCCTTAATTGAGATCCAGTATGTCTATATTTTCCAAAACTTTTACATAAAACCAAATTGATTATGGAAACTGGGAGTGAATTAAGGAACCCATACTTATCCTATATGATGCACTAATTATAATTGGGAGGTAACATACGTCACAATTTCTTCGGTTGTGATTTATAATATGGTAAGTCGACTCCAAGAATCGAAAGGCCTTTTAATTATTTACCTTTTTATGATTTCTTAAAAATATTTTCTTGTAATAAAGGTTGAAATACGGTGAGAATTAAAATAGAGGAACAGCAATCAAAACATTTCCAAACATACTTCCCTAACTATGTCAACTTAATCAATATCATGAAACCGTATCGACTGAATGCAAAGAAATCAAAGCATATGCAGAATGTTAGTGATAATAACAAGGTAATAGAACGTTTTTCAACCGTCAATATATATATATATATATATGCACACAATCTCATAATTTACAAGAAGCAAAAAGTTTATTAACATTTTGAAAAAGAACAGGTGGAAAGATGGGTTTGATTTTGGCTTTTGTTAGGGTTTTGTTTCTTACGTTACTTTCGGTCTGGTATACTGATGCTGGAGCTAGCAATGGCTACAAGGTTTTTAATGTGAAGAAATACGGTGCAGTCTCCGATGGCAAGACGGAGAATAACAAGGTAATAAATAAATCATTCATTAATTTGATATTTCTGGCCATTTCAGATGATCATGGTTCGTAGGCATAACTATCACTTGATATCTTAAGGGACGATTTAGTTGGTTTATTTCTGTTTTCATAGCTATTTCATCCTGGGGGACTTTGCAAGTGTTAAGAGGTAGCTATTAAAAAAAGAAGAAGAAGAAGCAACCTCCCTTCTTTGAATTAATGTTCTTGTACTGTTTCATTTCAAGTTTAGTTGCTTTATTTAGGGCATGCTTGCTGATCACTGCCTTAATATATACTAGATTTTCTTGTCTTTTTTATAAAAAATAAGCACATGCTTATCCTTCAAATCAATGGGTTTGAGTTTAGGCGTTCTTGAAAGCATGGAGTGAGGCATGTCAATGGCATGGAAAGGCTATGGTTTTGATCCCAAGAGGAGTATACATTTTGGACTCGGTGCTATTTTTAGGTGAATGCAATGGTTACGTGGCATTTAACTTGAAGGGGATTTTAAAGCCAAAAGGCAGTCTGCAGACTTCTGATCAGTGGATTACTTTCCGGTATATTAAGCGGTTCTTTCTCGGAGGCGGTGGTACCTTGGATGGGGAAGGATACAAGCATTGGAACCGCCATGATTGTCTCAAAAGCCACAACTGCCATCCTCTTGCCATTGTAAGTTCGTAGTAATATCAATTCAATTAATGCCACAACGCTCTAGATTCCCATGTATAAGTTAATTTGGAACAAATTTATTGTCTTCCAAAGGAGGATTTCATTGAATCCTTGAATTAGAGGTGAAGTATATGCTCGTTTATTAGTATCTTGAGTTGAATATGCGAATCATCTAATAATTTTTGATATCTTGAATCAGTCATTGAGACTCGAATTTATCCAAAATGGGAGGGTCAGCCATATAAGATCAATCAACAGCCAGAACGCCCATATGTCACTCTTTGGGTGCGTCAACTTAAACATGTCTAATCTTAGATTATCAGCTCCAGGTGATAGCCCTAACACTGATGGGATCAAAATTGGGAGTTCAGAAGAGATTAAGATTTCCAAAACAAGAATTGGCACCGGCGATGATTGTGTAGCTATACTCTCTGGAAGTAAGAACATTAATATTTCTCAAGTTCATTGTGGCCCTGGACATGGAATTAGTGTTGGAAGTATGGGAGGGGAGGGTAGTGTGACAGAGAGTGTGGTGGGAGTAACTGTGAAGGATTGCACCTTCAACGGTACAAGTGATGGTACAAGAATCAAAACCTGGGCTTCCTCTACTACCGGCGTTGCTTCCAATTTCATATATGAGAACATTCGAATGATGAATGTAGGCAATCCTATCATTATCGATCAAGATTATTGCCCTTACCCTCCCTGTGATATGAAGGTACTATCTTGTTCATAACCAAGCTTATTTTACAAGCTCTTTCCACCATCATGCATGACTCTTGCCAAGATTTTCCTAAAATCCCTTGTATTATGTTGTTTCAGTATCCATTTTTGGCGTAGGAGTTCTTTATTGAGTTGATATGCTCTTGTTTCATGGGAAGCAAGTACTTTGCCTAACCTTTGTATTCTTTTCCTTTCATGTTCATAGACGCCCTCACGCATTCAAATCAAAGACATTACTTTCAACAACATTTGGGGCACTTCTGAATCGAATGTTGCAGTTACTTTAAATTGTAGTCGAACCGTTCCATGCAAGAATATACTGCTAAAAGACATCAGTTTTTTCCATGGTCGTGGAGGTTCTGTAAGGTCGTTATGTTCTAACGCCAGGGGAACTTCTTATGGCCGTCAAAGACCACCCTCTTGCTTCTAGTACCTGGATTTAGCTTCATTGCATATAGTTCTTCATTTTGCATGTTCAGATTTAGAACTCTGGTCTACCTAAATAACGTACAGTATCTAGTTTACTTCAGTGATTTAGTGACTTTTGACGGTCATAGATGAAAGTGGTTTTTATCCATATTTCTTTGTAATATCACTGAGGTTTAATGATTTTCATTAAAAAAAAATTAAGGTGGTTATTGAAGGGTTTTTTTTTCCTTCTCTCGAAGCCTTGTCTTGATTTTGTGTATTGGGTTGAAATTAGACTTTCTGTACATAAATCTTGTCTTTTTTTACTCCTACTTCTATGCATGCATGATGTTGTGGATTTATAGCATTGCGCAATCAAATTAAGACACCTTCGGCATGAGAATATATAGACAGAATTTTGTAGTATGAATAAAATGAACTCGATCCCTTGCTTTATCTAACCACAGAAATTTCCAATAATTTATTTCTCTCAACAAAAACTGCTGAAAAATCTACATATTATTCGACAACCTAAAAATAAGATTTAGTTTCACATATGGTTGTGGTACTAGTATGTAGTCTCTTATGGAGGAATGCAACTGCAAACTACTAACATTTGTTATTTTGTTTTATTGTTGTTGATTTTAAATTTTGAATTAATTTTAATGGTTTGTAATATCTGGGATAAATATAAGAACTTTTATGTTGTGTAATACTTTTAATTTGAATTTCATACATATGCATTATTATTTAAATATTAATTTAAAATTTTTGTATAAAAATACTTTTTTGATCATGTTATAAATTGTTAGCATTTTACAAGTTATGAATTGTTAATAACACTCCACTGAAAATTGTTCGTATACTAGCTGTGTCTACAAGAATTTTTGTTTAATTTAAACTTGATACTTACTAATCCATTTTTCTGTGTTTTGTCAAAAATCAAGCCAAAGAAGAAGATTGTAAATATCATTTTGCTGGTTTAGATTAATAAAGATTCTTTTATGATTAGTAAGAAGATAATTCGTTTAGGATAGAAGTTTATGAAGATTTTTTTGTAATTATCTTATTAGTTTAGTTAATATAACAGATAAATTAAGATAAAAAAAATTATCCAACATAATATAAAATAATATTATCAGTTTTATAGTAAAATACATTTGTTACCAATGTAACAAACTAGAAGACTTAAATATTATCTTTATTCTTATCACATAAGATATGTATATAAAAAAAGTTAAGTCTAAAGAAAATGATGCTTTAAAGAAGAGTTTCATAACATGAAGGTGCCAATTATGTTGAAAAAAATGTGCTAACTAGCTAAAAAGTTTACATAGAGATATACAATATATATTATTGACTTGGTTCATAAAAAGTTAAATAACCTGAAGATTAGTATAAGGAGTTCCTAAGTGAATTGTTAGCAACTGGATATTTCAGTTAGGATGATAACAATTTGAAAATTGTTTAGTGTATTGACAAGTTACTATGTTATAGACATAAAAAGTTTGTGGTTAGTGATATTTCTCTTGTAATTTTTCAAATTATTAAAAAGTTATTTATCTTAGGTTTGGCTGCCATAAAGGTTTTTTTTTTATGTTTTGAAGAGTTATTCAAAAGGTTTTCCCTTTATAACCAAATATTTTATGCATTTGATTTTTTTGTGTTTTTTATTTATTTGGTTTCTAATTAGTGTATTATTAGATTATTTGGTAACAAATAGTAAATAGAGAAAAAAACTTTCTATATACATACATACATATATATATATATAGAAAGAGAGAGAAATAGTTAGAATTGACTTCCTATAACTTAACCCACTTAAGCTTGGGTCCTTCTATTAGATTTTGTAGAGTTTTATCAATTAATTAATGAATTTTTGCATATGAAAATCATGAAATGTAATTTTTAAAAAATATTTTTTTATTCTTGCATGCTAAACAACTTTTGAAAGTTTTATTGTTTATTTTTTCATTAATTTTTATTATAATTATGGATATTTATATTAGATTTTAATTTATTTTTTATTCAAAAGTCAAAATCATCCAAGAATTCAAAAAATAGGTCAATAAATTAAGGATTTAGATCAATTTGTGCCCAGGTCACATCACTTTTATATGCAAAAATCCTATAATTAATTAATGAAACCTTATAAAATCTAATAAAATGATTCAATTTTAAACAAAATAGAGATGTAAAAGGTCAATTCTAGCTTTTTTTAGTAGAAGGACTAGTTTATAAATGATTTAAAGTTTTAAAAAGGTTTAACCCATTTAGCTTTAAAAGATTCAACACTATCTAGAGTCAAAGATAATCTCTAAACTTTTTATGCAAATCATATAACGTCTAATTAGTCCTATATTCCTAGAAAAAAACATAACAATGATAATGGCATTAAAGAAGCCTAATGGCTGGGACACTTGTTTAAAGCATTAAGAGTATGATTATATAGAATATTAATACTTCGCTAAAACTAAACTATATATCAGAGTGTAGAATGAAAAATCAATTTAAAATGTTGATTGAGAATAAAACAGAGAATAGTCAATGAGTTAAAATCCAAAAAATAACATTAAAAAAAGCAAGAATAACAAGAAAGAATATAAGTAAGATGTAAGTTTAAACTAACATGCTATGAGACTAAAATAACCTTTTACAATAACAATTAATGAAGCTATAAGTGTGCAAGAACCACATCAATTCCTAGTTAAAAAAGACTTTGAGTAAGAAAGCAACAAATATCAATCACTTATCTACAACATTAATTGTTAAATATCATTTTCTAGGCTCCAAGCTTAACGACATGTTATGCATAATGAGTGGAGCTACTATTTTTCATAGATGAATCTTAAGAGTGGTTATAATCAATCACTTAAATGCTTCGAATTGAGTAGAAAACAACAATTAAAACAATGGATTATCTATATAACTGGTTGGTCATGTCTTATATATTATACAATACACTAATCACTTTTACGTGAATTATGAGAAACATCTTTTACCTTTTTTTAATAGTTTTTTGTTGTTTATTTAATGACAATATTGGTGTATAGAAAATCCAAAAAGGAGCACCTTTTTCCACTTTTAGACAATATAAAGAAAATTCACTTTCATAAGCTTTTATGGTGAATTTCGAGGTTTTATTATATCAATAAAGGGTATGGAGGAAGATCCAGATAAATATAAGACTATTCTTGAATGGCTAACACCAATCACTTTTTATGTGGGAAAGAGTTTTGTTTTTTAAGGGTTAACTAAATTTTATAAAAGGTTTATTTAAAATGTAAGCACCTATCATTAACATGAAGAAATGAAACTTGTTTTATATATATAAAGATCCTTTTTAAAACCTCTATGAAAAAAATGATAAAGACTCCAATTATAAAGTTATTTGATTTCTATCAAATACTTATAATTTCTTCTTGTGGATAATAGAATTGGTGATTGATGAGTTTCAAAATTAAAAATGCTTAGATATAGGGTTCTTTCATAATTGAATTATAGGTTAATCAAATGTTCTTATAATTACTTATATTTTTCACAGTGAAGATAACTGATGGCTTGATGCAATGCTTTTAACACCTATATAAAAAAAATTCATCATGGTGAATTTAGGAACCTTTAAATGTTTAAACCAATATCTTTATATAGGAAAAGTGCATTAAATTCTAAGAAAAAAATTATTTATTCTTTTTTTTTATATGCGAATTAAGGATATGTAAGAATATGATATATGTATGTTGAGAATGAAAGCTTGTGAACCTTTTACTTTAATAGTTTAAGAAGTATATATCGCTAATGAAGCTTACCTTTTTGCATAAGTGGTGGAGCTAAAAAGTTATTCTATCTTAATAACATTAATGAAAAATAAATATCTCTTATATGTTTTTTAATAGAAAATAAATATCTATAACATAAACATTAATAAGGGATAAATATTCTTTACATATGTATTAATAAGGTAAATGTCTCTAACGTGAATAATACTAAAAAAAAATATCTCCTACACATGAATTGATGAAAGGAAAAAGTAATTGGGTTTAGGTCATAAAATTAGGCCTAAAAAAAACTAAGATGTGTGTTGCCTAAAAATATTTAGCTATGCTTTTGGGCTCAAACATGAGTTTAGAGCCTACTAGGTGCAGACCCAACATCTAGGCTCGAGTATTTTACCAAAGCACATGAGGTGCTGGGTGCACACCTAATATCTAGGCTCTGGTATCATGCCTGAGTCATAAGGGCATTGAACATAGACCCAATAATTGAGTAAACGAGTCATAAGGGCATTGAACATAGACCCAACAATTGAGTAAACGACTATGATTTAGCTCTAAATTATTTTTCAAAGTTCATTCTAGGTTTACGCCTATTAAAGATGAAGACTTTGCCAAACTTGTTAATTAACTAAGAAAGAGCCAGGATTCTGGTCTCTATTTCTCATTCCACAGTAGTTGATTTGTACTTAAAAGTGTATTTTTATCCAGGTTTTATAATATTATTTTGCACTTGAAGTATCAATAACTCCTTAATTAAAACATGTTTTATAATAACATATCTAATAATATAAGATATATTTAATTTATATTAAATATTTATTTTAAATGCAGGTCTATCACATAAATAAAAGGATTGGTTAATGAGTTTAAGAACTAAAATTGAAAGGACAAAGAGATGGTCAAACTTAAAAAAAAATATTGGTGAAGTCCAAACCAGAACATTGTTCAGTAATCGGGTCATATCTAGAGCTATTGATCTCAGATTTAGATCTATATTATATGGATAGAAAGGTAAGACATAGGCCTACAACTTTCATGCAGGGCTCAAGATTTAAAAAAGTCATTTTCAAGTTCAAATTATAGCAACAACAAAGAAGTCTAAATCTGTCCTACAACCTGAACATTGCTTAGTGCTTGACCCATATTTAGAGTTCTAAAAATCCAATTGATTTCTTCTTTTTTTTCTGGAAAGTTAAGATAATTTCCTATAACTTTCATGTTTTTAAATGGTTTCAATTCTGATGTTATTAATAATGTTTTGGGCAAACAAAAAAAAATAAGAATTGTCACCAAGTCAAGAGTTAGCTACTTACTTATCAATTAATCATCAAATCAATAGTTTCTAATTTTGGCCTAAAAATGAGGTATTTGTCATGCATTTAGGCATCTTAGTTTTCAGATTAAGTTCATGTTCTTACTTTCTCTCTTTGTATTTTTTGTAATGTTTATGTTTTGTTTTCATTAATATCAAGTTTATATCTTTCATTTTATTTTCTTTACTTAGTTAACTTTTATCTTATTTATGTTTTTATTTTGTTTATTTATTTTTCTTTCTTTCATTATGTTTAATTAAGTTTATTGTATTAAGGTAAAAAGATTACACTACTGATGTAAGAATAAGTATAGTGTAAATTCAACATGGACCTTAATGTTTGATACTAACATATTTTGTATTTGTTATCTTGTTCACTTTTAATATTTTTCTTGTTTAATGATTAATCTAGATTATATTGTATAACACTTGGTATAACAAATACTTGACACTTTCATAACTTATACTATATAGTATAACTAACACCTGAGTTATGAAAGGAACTTAATTTGTTGTTAACATAAGTTATAATTATGAATGTCTGACAACATTTACAAGTATTAGTATTATTCAAATAAGATAATTAATGTAATCATGTTAACAATTTATAATAAGAGTTTATATTATACTTGTTTGACATACTATTAGTGAATCCTCTAACCTTGATATTTATTATTATTATTGTTTAATCCTTGTATTGATCTTCTATCTCAAAGTTCTTATCAACATTTTCTTTATTATTATTATTATTACTACTACTACTGTTATTATTATTGTTGTTGTATTATTATTGTTTATAATTTATATAGTTAACCTCCCTGTGGTTCGACTCTGGTCTTGTTGAGTTATTTATTATTTCGACACTCCTACACTTGAAAGAAAACATCAACTTTTAGTCGTGTCAGTAGCCTTGTCGAAAGCCCTAGTGTTTAATCCTTATATTGATCTTTTATCTCAAAGTTCTCATCAACATCTTTATTATTATTATTATTATTATTATTATTATTATTATTATTATTAGTACTACAACCACTGTTATTATTATTGTTGTTATTATATTATTATTGTTTATAATTTATACAATTAATTTCTCTGTGGTTCAATTCTGGTCTTGCCTTGTCGAAAGGCCTAGTGTTTAATCTTTATATTGACCTTTCATCTCAAAGTTCTCATCAACATCTTTATTATTATTAGTAATAGTAGTAATAGTACAACCACTGTTGTTATTGTTGTTGTTATTATATATTATTATTATTTATAATTTATACAATTAATTTTATTGTGATTCGATTCTGATCTTGCTTTGTTATTTATTACTTTGATACTCCTATATTTAGAAAAAGACATTAATTTTTAGATCATGTCAATAACCTTGTTAAAAGCCCTAGTATTGGATTGTTAAGATCAAATTAAAGTCATGACAATCTTTATGGCCATAAATCGCTTCTCAAAAATTATATATGAGGGGTTGACTACATTATTATACTAGAGTTTTTTTAAAAAAATAATAATATATAAAAATATTATTTTAATATATTTTTAAATAAAAAACACTTGAAAAATAACTTTCATTTAGAGTATCATTTAACTTTTCATAGTCCAAGAATACCTGACATGCTATAGGAACCTCCTTTGAAACATGCTACTATATACCATACTAGCTATATGACATATACTTTGTTGTGGATCAAATATTTTTATATTTTATAAAAAAAATTATTTATATAAATGTTTTAATATATTTTGATAGTTTAAAAAATATAACAAATCAAAAAAATATTTTCATAACAATAATAGTTATCAAATCCAGCCAGGAGATTAACTCAGCCAAAAGGCTAGATCCTAGATTGCATGAATTGACTCATGTCAAATTAAAAAAAATTAAAAAAAAATAAAGTTT
>SRLM01000270.1:763580-912051 GCA_015708895.1 Populus ilicifolia
GACTGAAAAGAAATAATAGTTTCTAACACCTGACCCAGGAAAATTAAATCTTGATTTAGGATCCACTAGCTTTGGAAACCCACACCCGACCCAAAAAAATTAAGTCCCGGTACAATACCAAAGACTAAGGGATCTTGACACGGAACCCAAGAGAAGAAGAAGAAGAATATTTTTAATTTTAATAGCATTAATAATAATAAAATAATAATATTTATAATATTTTTTAAGGCTTTACAGACCCCGGGCAGGGGTCAGCAAACCCATGCGTGTGGGTCTACACTTGGCAAGTGGGTTTGCAAACCTTTGACGCGCGGGTCCTCAAACCCATTAGCTTTGTTCTGCACCCAAGCACACAAGTCTGACCCTAGCACCCAAGTCTTTGCAGTCCCATCGTCAAGTTTCTGCAGCCAAGCACGAGTAATTCCTGGTGCTAGGTGTATGCAGCCTGATGTATACAATCTCACCAAAATCCCAACTAATTATTTTCTCTCCAACCAAAAATACAACCCTACCCCCATGCAGTTTTTGCAACTCTATGTGCAAAAGATAGTTCTATTATTATACTGCTCCAATCCACTATATTTTTAGTAAACAAACCCAAACATTGCAATCTACACTAAAAGCAATCACAAATTAAAGTAATTTGAAACAATCCAATTCATAGTGAAAAACTTACAGTTTTCAATAATTTACTCTACAGTAAAATACTGGTTGCAATTGGATGTGCTAGAAGGGCGCTACATTTTATCTAAGGTGTGAATCGTGAAGCATAGGAGCAATTTCTAAGAGCAATGCTAGATTTGCTTTTCCTTTTCCAGATTCCAAATACTCAGTAAACACATCCTAATCGTCCCCCGTCCCCCATGACCAATTCCCTCATTTCCTAACCCATTCAGATCTGGCTATGACTTGTAAACCTTAATATTTGAGTGTTGTAGTCAAGTAGGTGCCCCATCATTCATGGTTGCTTGAAATGTTAGCTTTTTTTTCTGAATTAATGCCGCCTCCCTCAAAAAAACAACTACAAGGATAGGACACCAAATTACTGCTGCAAAATGCACTAAAAATTTATTAAAAGAAATTACCTGATCAAATTATATGCGTCTTTAACCACGATCAAAACAGATGCAATTGAAAGTAAAATTAAGAAAGCAGATGAAATGTTTTAAACAAAGGGATGGAATTAAGGTAGAAGGTCCTCGGAGACTGAGACAGTCTTGTAAAAACTTCAATTTGAAGCAGACAACAATATGTTTCAGTCACATTAAAAGTTCGGTTGCAATGGAAAAGATGGAAACACTGAAACAAGAGAAAGTTTCACCATCCCTTCAGCACAACAGAGTTCCTCTCAACTAGGAAATAACTGAATTCTATCCAAGGGTCTTAAGACTCTGGTGATTAGTTAATGCATTGCTGGGCGAGTAACTCGCGGCCTCACAGGAGTCTTTGAAGGACTTACCCTAAAAAAACTCTCAAATATTTTAGATGTGTTGGCATTGGCTTAGTTCAATTCTCTAAGAAGAAAATTCAATTCAAGTAGTGACAATATACCTGACAGGCTGGGACCCCAGGGCCATCCCACTGCAATTCAGTGCAACAATGGCACTTTCTGCCTGTTTACAAAATCAAAAGAATCAGAAATGAGCAAGATTGCAAAAGGAATGGCAGCTGTTTGCATGATTAAATGAAATCAATTGGGAGCATCATAGCTAAATGTTTCATCTGTGCTGTCTATGTTAAACATTATGATGATTAATTTACACGTAAAAATACCATGCACATAAATGGTTACAATTGCCAGCAAGATGCAATGCAGTGATTACAATCAACATCAGTGGTAGGCAATGCTTTTTTCTTTTTCTTTTTCTTTTTTGCTTTTTATCAGAATGTAAGCACATGATTAATAACTCCATCATAAGAAGAAGAAGAAGAAGAAAAGGAATATAGGGTATATAGTACGTACTAGTGCAGCTTATATAGAGATTACTGTTGCTATCTTATACCCTCTCCAGTCCTATCAATTTCCCTGTCTTAAACAACTATCTGATATTAAATCTAATTCAACACCAAACTTTTAGAGGTATGCTAGGTTCCACTTTCTTCATGATGAATCATTAATCACCTTTGTCAAATTGAATAGCTTAAACAACCTTGGAAATAAATTCACACTAAAACTTGTACAATACTCTCTCATTGCATCCATGAGAATGATATTTTATAGATACAGGGCATGATTTTGTTCTCACTTGCAAGAAAATGTGCAACACACAAACATACGAAGGCTGAACCTACAAGAACAAAAATCTGACAAGCAAGGAAAGGACACAGCATGGCAGCAATTCACAATAGAGAGAAAAGGTTGGTGAAGTTATGTGTTCACAAAGTAAATGGAGGAAGGAGGAGTTAGAAAAGTGGGAGAGAAAATGAGTGAAAGTCAATAAAATTCAAATCTTCAGTAAGTCCAGTCAATAAGATTTTTTAATATTCAGAGTTCAATATGTTATTGCCAAGTTCATGGTTATTGTTGTGTGTGTGTGTGCGCATGTATATATATATATATAGAAGCTGAAGCTACAAGAAGGAACATGTGACATGAAAAGAAAGGATACGCAGCAATTCACAATAGCGAGGCAGGTTAGTGGAGGCATTTGGTCAAAGAGTTAGGGAGGTGAGGGTCTCAATAAGATTTAAAACTTTAGCTCGTCCAGCTTCTAAAATCCAGAATAGCCCTCTTAAAATTTTCACCTGTAATGCACTGTTAAGATCCTTTAAATAATTTTGTAGCAAGTTCATGTTATTGAGCCAAGACTGCACTTACAAACCCAAAAACTTGGGAAACTAGTAGATCACTAGACATGATCAAAAATCCTAATAGACCAAAATCTTAGAATAATCAAATTTTAAATATCATTTGTCTGTTAAATCCCAAGATTACTCTCCTAAACTGGTATGAAATTCAAAAGATTTGAAAACCTTGAAATTCTAAAAATACTCCTGAAGTTCCATGAAATATGATGCAGCGCAACAAAAATGCATTCAATATAGTCACAATTTATTCAGCACTCAGTGTCAGTACTACCTCTCCCACATCCATGGGCGGGTCCTGGAAGTGTATCCTACATGAACATAAGGAAATACAAGATGCAAAAGGATAATAAAAAGATATATAAAATCTAATGCGATGTAACTTCCATGAAATTTCCATACATCCCACTCAATAACCACCAATCACAACAATTGTACTTCCAAATTGCCCCAGATAGCATACACGCAGCCTCTGCCATCAACAAACAGGACACTAGAAGGGTAAAATGGTGTGATAGGCTGCATATTATGGAAAAGTATATGAACCCTATTCTTAACACAAGTTTATTCTCACTACATTAAGTCTAACCATGATACAGAGTTGAATGACTACTTATATCTCCAAATAGTTAAAACAAAAATCCATAAGAGAAAATTGAAATCAAAATAGTGAAGATAGCTCCCATACTCCCTGCCCCTAAAAATCCATGATTTAAAAACAAAGAAAAACAGAAAAACAAAACCAATGGCAGTTCATTCAAACCAGTACCAGGAAAAGCCAGACATGTTTACACTATGTCAGCTAATGTTGTGTGTGAAAAACACAGATGAAAGAATAATTTTGTTCATTAAGGAAAGTTAGTGCAAACCAGCAAAACTAAAAGCCGAACATGCTTACAGTAAGGTGCTTTTGTTACATGAAAGTGTGTCTGTGTGTGTGCCACACTAGCCATCAATTTCATAAACTTGATGCAATTTCAAGAATTTTCAATAACATCAACATCATAGCTTACCATAGCAAATTCAACAAATGCTATACGAGTTGAATGCACATGATCCCCTAAAAGTCTCAAGCGAGTAACCTGTCAATAAAACAAGACAAGAGAAAGAGTGGGGTCACTCAGTGAAGAACTCTTGGCATTCACTCATCTGAAGGGGGAGGGTGGGGATGTTTTGGTGCTATGCTCACCTCACCACATATTGATTCAAAGAAATTCTTGACTTCAGCTTGAGAAACCTGCATTTACAATGAACTTCATTAACTGGAAGAATTTAAATAGGAGTGAAGTTGTGAACTAAATCAGCAAACATAACAGTACAATGGCAAATATCAGAAGACAGTTGAGCCCATAATGCCAAGAGACTCAAATGTTCGTCAATCTATTTAATGCGAGGAGGTGTTACCTTTTTATCGATGTTGGTACAATAGACTGTCCTAGTGCACATCTCCCGTTCATCTTCAGACTGCATTTAGTAAAAATGGTATCATCAAGAAAACCACCTCTCAAGCATCAAAACTGATGCACTTGCTTAAAATAGCACTATCATGCAGAACTTAACACAAGTTAAAAGGGACAAAATAATATTCATTCATACCCTAGGGAGGAATGTAGGATTCACTGGAAGGATTGCAGTTTTTGAAGGTAGCACTCTGACTGGATAGTATCCTAGCATTGTCCCACCGAGGTTTAAAGCTGCTCTTGCTCCTTCTGTTGAAATAAATCCAACTTCTCATGTGAGAAATACTTATAATTACATATAGATTGTGCAAATACAAATACATATGTTAAATGATTGCAGGCAGCTGTTCACTCACGCTCATCAGCAAACTCCACAAATGCAAAACGAAGAACTGAATGCGGATCACCACAAACCCGGCAATCAACAACCTTCAATCCAACATATAAATACTGCTGAGATTGCAAAAACCATGCTCATGAAAAAAAGGGCAAGCAGCTTGAACAAAAAGGGGCGAGGAAATGCATTTCCTTTCGATATGCCCATAAAGGCAAAGTCTCAAGACAAAAGGCACAAGAGTATAGTAAAAGTTATAAACACCATAAAACACATGGAAGGAAGAAAATTGTGACTAAAGGACTCAAGGAGCTGCAGTGCAGCATCTAGGACGCAAGCACTGGTTGGTTATGAGTCTTTGGAATTGTGAAAATCCATCATCTGGCAAATTTTGAACCATTTTTTCAGGTTACCCCAATTTATATGCAAACAACCAAATATCTCATGAACTACAAGAACCAATAGATTGTAGCTCATAAAATTTATTCGCAAGTGTGAAAATCTATCATCTTGCAAATTTTGAACCATTTTTTCAGGTTACCTCAATTTATATGCAAACAACCAAATATCTCATGAACTACGAGAACCAACAGATTTTAGCTCATAAATCTAATTAATAATTCTAATGTGAGTCTTTAAGAGTAAATTATAAATTAGTCCCTCTAGTGTTGAGAAACAAATTAATTAGACCCCATGTTTCAAAACCTAATTATTTTAGTCCATTGACCAGTGGTGACCATGCTTAATTTAATATTAATTTATTTCAAAAATGGTCTTTTTTTCTTATCAATATTTCCATAATATCTATTAATTTTTTTCCTTTTTTTGATTTTTTTAAAATTGGAATATAAAATAAAATGGATGAAAAGTATTAAATAATTAGTTTTTGAAAACGGGGGGCCTAATTAATTCATTTCTCAAAACTACAAGGACTAATTTATAATTTATCTGAATTTTAAGCATTAAAAAAAGGTGGCCCTCGTGTGAAACAAAGTTAATGAATGACAAAATGTGAAAGGGAAACCATCTACTGAACAATTACAAGTACGCAGTAACAAAATACGTAAATCCTCAATCATTAAGTTGGTTCAGGGTTATAAGAAATTTCAACCAGTTTTGTGTGTTACACAAATGGTAGATAATCCTAGGCTATCTTGTTATTTATAGCCCGGGCTGAGATTTTAGGTCACTTCTTCATTCTTCAATACAAGTAAATGTGGAACCTTACTTGTGAACATCCTTCAAAATATGGTCTAAGCTTGCATGTGAGACAAAATAGATAAGAAGAGGACTTTTAACCATTGGTAATAGCATGGACCCAACATATTATGGATGAAAACAAAAGGAAAAAAGTGAAGACGCAAATTGACAAATAATGAAATACAAGACAGTACTAAAACACTCACCACAAATTGATTGTGTGCATATCTGTACATACAGATACTACACCAATAACCTCTGGAGAGATAAAAATGCTTGCCATCATGTTTGTATGGAAACTATGTTGTATGACAGAAAGATGATAGTAGAGATCCATTGAGACTACAAATCTTTTAAACTATGAGAAGACAAAAACTTCACAAGCTCTTATGCAACATAAAGTCATTATAATGTAATAAAACCAGAAATATAGAACTGATAACATAAACTGCAACTCTCTAGCAGAAGTTAAAATAGTGAGAAGAAAAGAAATATGTCAATAACAGTTCCATAAATAGCATCCATTATGAAAACTACATACCAGATGAAGACCAAGAAGGAAAACATAAATCTCCTAGTCAAAGCATCGCACTACCACAACTAGCTTGAGTTTTATCAAGTCCAATAGCTTTTAACAAATGTGTGAAACTATCAACAGTAATTCTAAGAATCCGACACTACCAATTAATAAAACAAATAAATTGAATTGGTAAAGTAACAGAGTAAAAAATATTTTTATATTAAAAATTATGCTCAAATGCAAAATCTGAAACCAATTATGAGTATATGCAACTAAGAGACTGTTTCGGATTGCAATTAATAAACCAATCTGAAATCACATTCCACAAAAATTCAAAAAAAATTATTTTTTTGCTTAAATTTAATCTATTTTTATATTTTCAAATCATTTTAAAGTACTTATATCAAAAATAATTTTATAAAATACAAAAAATATTATTTCAATACATTTCTAGATGAAAAGCAATCGTTATCATGCTCTCAAACACATCCTAACAATTAATTGTGGGTGTCAGCTAACTTGTGGCTTTTCTTTCAGCTTGTGCACCGACCAAGAGCCCTTAAATATTATTAGTAGGATTAATAGGAGCTAAATTGGAAAAGTTAAAGTCCTTCCATGAACCTTGATCAAACTCTACTCAATCCCACCATCAATAAAAGAAAGGAAAGTTATCCCATAAGTTGTGCATAATTCAATTTTTTCCATGAACCTTGATCAAACTCTACTCACTCCCACCATCAATAAAAGAAAGGAAAGTTATCCCATAAGTTGTGCATAATTCATTTTTTTAGAAAGGAAAAATACAAAAGAGAAAGAAAATGTGGAGCAACACTCATGAGTTGAGGTTAAAATGGTATGATTCAACCAGATTAAGGCACATAAAGAATGCTCCTTGTGATTTAGTGCCAAATGACAACTTACACCTAACAGCAATGTGTACCTCACATCAAGGGCAACCTCAAGGCAAACTTTAGATTTGCCTTCCATAGAACTTTCATGGTATGGTCCAAAGAATTGGTGGTCTCCACAAAACATAGCAATGGTACTTGAATTGAACAAATTCTTATTGAAAACAAATGAACAAAACTCCAAGAATTTCCAAACTAAAGTAAGGACTGAGAATTTGGCATGTCTTCATCCTTGTTCATTAGAATGACGTCAATATTGTTAAGAAACAGGAAAAATTAATGATCATAAACTGTGGAAAAACTACAGGAACCAATTGATCAAAGGAAAAACACACAACATACAAGCAAAATATCAAGCTAGCACATATTCCAAGTTCTAGTTCATTTGAAGTGAAACAGGGCCATCATGATAATAAAATTAAAAAAAAAAACGCATGATGAACTAACATGGATCACTGAGATTCGGAATTATCCTTATAGTAGAAACTGCCAAATAACGAGTTAATATTAATGAGGTTCGTAACTTACTTGTCCACAACCACTAAATAAGCCAGCAAGCCGCTCTTCAGTTACCTAAATTGTGAACCAGTTTCTCTAATAAACTCAGAACAGGAGCAAAACCACTAGCTATAAAAATCAATGCATCAACGTAGCGAAAAACTTTTGCTATGGAACTCAGAAACATACATGTTGATCAATGTCAGAAACATATACTGTTCGTCTAATACTGTCTTCTTGTTGGGCTCTATAAGCTCTCCCATTCAACTTCCTCCTCCCCTGGTTAAAGTTATTTCTTTTCTGTAAAAACACAAGTAAGATTTCAGCAAACATAACCAAGAAAAAGAACAGATAAAAAAGTGTAGCATGTCACAAAAGCTTCTCTCATAGTTTTCCAGTGGCGTTGCCATATTAATTCCGAAAAAGAAATGTTTGCTGAAATTGCCAAAATCTTAAAACGTCAATAAAAAAAGACGCAGAAAAAAGAGGAAAAAAAACTATCCCCGGTTGAATGAAAGGCCGAGCAGCTTAGAACCAACAAACATGCAGAGTGATCTCACCGACGGTTAGGGAAAAAAAATGCACGGTAAGACCTACAAAATCGAATTAATTCAAAGACAACATACCATATATCAGAAACCCGCTTCATAACATATAAATTAATATTATAAAGAAGGATTAATACACGGTAAGAACTACAAAATCGAATTAAGACGTAAGATGGGAAAACCTATCTTCTAATTCAACCAACCATATTAATTTAGGATCTGATTAAGATAACAAAGTCCTTCTATCATACCCAGCTAAAATCATATTGACCAATGATTAACAAAAATAAATTATAAAAACCTAAAACCCCAGTTATCGTTGAAATCATAAGGGCAGTTATGATATTCAATCCAACGATAACATTACAACAAATTGTTAGCTAATTTCAGAAATCACCAACATAATTTTTATAGCCGAAAACAAATGGATCAATCATCAAATTCAAAATTTGACAGATAGATATATAACCTTAAAGAGTACAAAAAAAAAAAAGGGAACTCCAAAATCTGGCAGAATCCAAAAAACCCATTTGTCAAAAGCACAAACAAAACCCAAATAACACAGAAAAAAGAAAAAGAAGAAGAATTGACCAAATACCAATCAAAACCAAATAGAACCAATTAAAAAAATATAAAAAACAGAAATGCAAGATCAAAATGGAAATGATCAGAGACAAAAAAAAAAAGTACCCTTTTAGGGAAGTTGTCATTGGACGATTGCTTAACAGGAACTGCAAAATTGTTGATATGAAGTTCGTTTCGATTATTTTTACTATAAGAAGATGGGAAAAACTCCTTAGCCAAGGGATTCAACTTGGTGAACATGTCCACAAGCTTTTGGACAGTGAATTCAGATTCTGATGTTGGCTTTGTTTCTGAGTCCAAATTATTGTTGTTATCATTTTTGTTGGCGGCCGCGGTGGTGTTGTTGTTGGAAGCCACTGCAGCCTCACTGGTAATCTCAGCAACCGCAGCCATGGATAGATGCTCAAAAAACCCAGAAACCAGAAAGGCCTTAACTTTATTTATTTATTGGAAATCAAGAAAAACTACCGAGCATAAAATCCAACCAAGTTTTTTTTTTTATTTCTATCAGTGAAAAAGAAAGAGAGAGAAATGGAGGCAAGATCAGATAGGAAGAGGAAAACGTATAGAAATGTAATAAGCTTATAGAGAGCGATTAAAGGGATACGAAGATGATGAAGAATTCTGACAGAGATGATACATATTAAGCCGAAATGGGAGGAAAGAAGAAAAGTAGGAGGAATGACTGATCAAAGTTGTTAGTTCTATTTATTTATTTATTCTGCTGTGAGAGAACGAAAAGAGTGAGAGAGAGAGACAGAAATAAAGTTAGGGTTTTTGGCGGTGGGAGGTGAAAACGCTGGAGAAGAACATTTGGCTTTTTTATTTGTACGCTTTTTTTTTTTTTTTTTGAGAATGTTCCCTCTTACTCAAGGGGGCGAGGAAGAAGAGAGAGAGAGAGAGAGAGAGAGTTGAAAGGGAGGAACGTTAAAAATGGCGAGGAAGGACAGCTGCTAACGTAAGATGACTTAAGCAGCTCAAGTTGTTGTTACTTTGTTTGTTTGTGAGAGAGAGACTATGGATTCTGATATGTCATCTGTAACTGCTGCTACTATTTTGGGTTTGTTGGGATTGTCTCATCTCTCTCTCTCTCTCTTCGTTTTTCTTCTTTTTTTTATGCGTAATTACAAATAAATTAACTTCACTTGAATGTTTTTTTAATTTAAAAAAAAAACTTCACTTGAATGTTTGCGTGGCTCACCGCTCACCCAAAAAGGAATAGTACACTTTTGCTTCCTTTTTTTTTTACCTGTGCTTGTAAGAGAATGTTTGTACTTAATAATTTTTCGATCTAAATACATTTTAAAATTTAATTCAAGATTATTATGTTAGAATTTAATTTTCAAATAAAATTTAAAATTTATTGTGTAGCGAGTTTAATTTTTTTAAATTAATTTATTTTTTTAATTTTATTTTTTAATATTAGATTGATATAAAATTAAATTTTATTATTTATTTTGTTTTATTTTATATGAGATTATTTTAATCTTAAAAAATTATCGGTATTGATTTAACACTTAATTTTATGATAGTTTATTTTTATTATCATATAATTAAATAAATAATAGTTTAAAAAAACAAATTATTAATCTCAATTAAATCCATTATCCAAATTACAGGTTTGATGTATTGACCCGGGTTATCTAATTCACATGTTTAGTTAGTTTATCCATTAAATCTTATATTTTTTTAGTTTATGATTTTTTTATTTTTTTATTTTTTAATTTAACATTGGACTGGTTAAGAAATAAAATTCATGATTTATTTTTTTTTTATTTTCTATAGGATTATCACGATTTCAAATAAATATATTTTCTAGAATTAATACTTGACTTTGTTTTAATATCATCATAAAATTAAATAAAAATAATTTATAAAAATAACAAAGTTAGTAAACCTATTGAAGTCCATGACCCAGAACATAGAGTAACTAAGGGCAATTTAATTTGACATCGTTTCAATAAAAAATAAATTGACATCTTAATTTATTTTTTTTAAGTTATGCTATGTTTTTACCGATATCTAAGTTGTCTCTAAAATCCATTAAATTGAATAATTCATTTTGGATCAATTCTCATGTTGTTTAATTCGTAACTTAAGTTAGGTAAAGAGTCGGGTTGATAGGTTTCAAGATTAAACTACTTGATTGGATTTAATGATACTATCAAAAAATTCTTTATACTCAACATTTAAAAAAAATATAGAAAAAAATAACATAATCTGCAGCGGAACATGAGAAAATATACTAGTCCATGCTACATTGCATACAAGAAAAAACTAAAGAACAAAAAAAAAGTATGGATGGTGTTAAATTATGAGTGGAAGATAAAACAAATCTAAAATATACATTAATCAGTGTATTTAATAAAATTAATCAAAATTTATATGCATAAAAATATATTAAAAATATTTATTTAATTATTTGTCAATTTTTTTTAGAATGAGAAAATAAAAATTGAATTGAAAATAAAACAACATGCTAACATGGTTCCTTTTCTTGTTTATTTTTTTATTTTTTTTTGTCATGGTTGCTCCATGTAATAGGTAATTGGATGGCCTAGGTTTAAAATCCAACCATGTTGGAGTTTGTTTAATATGTGTTATTTGATCAAAGGGCACAATCATGACCCATTCAACCTAATCAAAATTTATTTTAGCTAAAGACAATATTATTGTAACCTCTGTCTAACTCGATGAATTGCTTCAGCATGTGTCATTTGATCAAGGAGATAAATCACAACTCAGTTGTCATGTTCAAAACTCGATCTGGCTCTAAAAAAATGTCAAGGCTTCGCCATTTCAACCCTCGTTTAACTCAATCAAGCTAAAACACAAAACAACTAATATAAAGGAAAAATCATAAAAAATAGATAAAAAAGAAATGAAAAAATAATGTCATATTAGATCAATCTCCATTAACCCAATTTAACTCACTACATGTGCAAGTAAGGTCATAACATGACCATAATGAGCTAACTTAGTTGAGCTAGTTGTCTTTTCTATTATTTCTTTCTTTAATTGGCCTTGATTAGGCTTGGAAAGGATGGAGTTTGGGACTAAGTTACAAAGCCACAAAAAATCTAGGAACCATAATAAAAAAAAAATCCAAGAGTTATCAAAGAACTAGAGATCAAACCAAAAAAAAATCTCTTTCATTTCCATTCCATTCCTTTCTCCTCAATTGAATCTTCTCTAGGCTGGGATGGAATGAAGTTTGGGGCCAAACTAAAAACCTGTAAAAGATTTAGGGACCAGATCAAAAAAACATATAATAGTTATCATAAAGAAAGGGACTAAATAAAAAATAATAATGAGTGGTCAAAAAAATAATTTGGTTGGTGCGTGTAAAACATGCTTTAGAGTGTAAGGAAGTTGTCATGTTTAGGTAATGTGTGTTGTTAGTGAAGACATGACGCAGCTCTAGTGCCCCTTTTACTTCTTTTTTTTTTTTTATCCTCACTCTCTCCCTTATATTTTATTCAATAACTTAAAAAAAGATATTATTCTCATCCATTATATTATGAGAAAGGGTGCACAATGATTCTTTTATGCCATTCAGTTTTTTCTATGATACGAGTAAGACTAATTTAAGTAGTATATTCTCTTATTAAGAAATTAATGAATAATCTTTATTTTAAAAAAATATTCCTGCATTTTCATCATCTTAAAATTGTCTAATTAGTTGGTTAAATTAGGTAGACACAAATCTATTCAATATGTTGTCGTCTTAGCATTTTAAAAAAATTATTTAACATGCCACCATCTTCGTATTTAAAAAAAAATATCATCAAATTTTGCATTCATGATTAAAGTTTTATTCTCTCATAAAACAAGGTATTAATAACTGTATTTTTATTTTATTTTTTTTGCATTAAATAATGACACAGGGGCTTAATGTTCTAGTCTTATTCTAATTACCATTGACTATTTCATAAGTGATGGTTCAAGTATTTATAGGTTTCACAAAAATTCTACTAATATATCTTTATATCCTTTTATTTTTTTAAAAAATTATTATCACATATCACCACCTAGTTGTTATTCATTAACGGAGTGCGTGCTTTTAAAACCAAACAAACAAACAAACTCTCGCATTGAGAAATGAAGAATAAAATTTATAAGAGTAAATTATCTAAACATCTTGTGATATAGAGATAGGAATAATTTGCATCTTTATTTATCTAAAATTATAATACATCATGTATAATTTTTAAATTCATTTATATATATAATTCTATCTAGTATTGCACTTCTATCAATTCCAATAAGAAAAAAAATCAACTTCTATTAAAAAATGTTATTAATCACAAGCTATATTATTCTTTATGTCTGGGTTGCTAAATTAATGATCAATACTTCAATATATAGTTATTAAACACGGTCCGACAAGTTGATTTAGAACCCAGTTAACCCGGGGGTTGGATCACTTCAGGTTTGTTAAAAGACCAGTCAATACAATGACCAAGGTGAGACTCAGAGAGAGTTGATGTTTTTTTTTTCAAATATGGAATTTCAAACCCAACAATATATATGCTATATATTCCCAAGAAAAAAATTATATTTTTGTAATATGAAATAAAAAAAAAACATTTTGATTTAAATACTTTAACTGAAAATGATAATATAATATCTTTTTTAATATGGTATTTAAAACCTATTAGTATATATACTCTATGGTCCAAAAAAAAAAGTTATACTTCTTCAATATGAAATTTGAAATCCATTAATATATATATTTTATGTTTTTTTTAAAAAATTATTTTTTTCAATACGAGATAAAAAAAAATTATGATTAAAATACTTTAACTTAAAAGCTTAATATAATATTTTGTTAATGTGGAATAAAAAACTTTTTAACATATTCTTTTAAACCTCATTATTTACAATATATATACCATGGATTTACATGGATCTTTTTAAATTTTTTTTATATAAAATATTAAAATTTTTATTTTTTTACTTTTCAGGGTTGACTCATGAAACTTAAAAATTCTCGGACTGGATTTAATAACTATACTTGAATAGAACATAAATAATCAAAACATGAAAGATTGAAACAAGAGAAAATAAACAGTAAATAAACAAGTATATTTTCCATTAAAAAATTGTTATATATATATATATATAAAAGACACACAAATTGTTAATAAAAAAATAACAAAAGAAAAAATAAGTGAAAAGTGGTAAAAATAACCTAAAGAAAAGGATTAAAGTATATGGACGGATTGAATACCTCTTTAGAAAGTAATTGAATTATAAGTTTTTTTTTATCAAATTAATATAGAAAAATAAATTTTTCAAAATAAATATTATTTTATTTTATACAATTTAATAATTGTAACATTAAAAAAAATAAATGAATTATAGTAAATAACTTTTTTTATAAAATGGATAAAAAAACTTAATTAACTAAAAAAAGTATTTTATTAAAAAGCATTAGAAGAAATTGTTTTATCAATTATGAAAAATTTGAATATGGTTGTTGAAAAATTAATATAATAATTAAAATATAGATAATATAAATTTAATTATGAAGATGTGATGATTGAATAATAACAAAAAATGTGCATTTGTAATGAAATTATTATCTTGCATTTCTAACTATGTTATATTTAAACTTTGTATTGACGTAGATATTTTAGTAGATATTTTATTTGATATATGATTGATTGATTGATTTATTTATTTATTTATTAAATATATTTGAAAAATGATTCAATAATTGAGTAAATCATAATTTAATTATATTATGTTCTTAGAAATGAATTATATTTGTATTATGATTACAAAACCTTTGTAGATATTTTATTTGATATATGATTGATTTAGTTACTATTTTTTTATTAAATGTACTTGGAGAAATAATTTAATAATTAATTAAATCATAACCTAACTATATTATCTCCTTGTAAATGAATTATATTTTTATGATAATTATATAACGTTTCTAAGATGATTTTGATTAGGAGGAAAATTAATTAAGTAATTAATATTCATTATAAAATAAAATAAAATAAAATAAAAATAAACAACATCTATTTATTATTTTAAACCTTGCAAGTTTAGCGATAATATATATTAAAAATAAAATAGATTAATATACCATTTATTTTGTTTTGTTCTTTATTAATCAAATAAAATATAGAAATATTTATTATATCCTGAATACAATTATCAAACACAATTTCATTTTATATTTGTATATCACATTTATTTGTCTCTTCTATCCTAGGCCATACACTATATAAATACTTCATTTAATACACAACCCTAAGTCATTTATTCTTCAATTATATTTCACAAAAACCAAGTCAATTAAGTTCAATAGACGAGGATCATTGACTAAAGTCAAATGTAAATGAAGGACTTTGTTGCCCCGTGGAACATGAAAGATGTTATTTGCACCAACTAAGGTGTTCATGGATAAAAAAATCTAACAAATTAGTCTAAATTAAAAAAAAATTATTCTATTCTCGCAATCCTCTAAAGCCAGATTTGACCCAATTTTTAAACAATTTGGACTTAAAATTTATGAGTTTTGAGAGTATGGTTGTAGTTATTTTTTAAAGTTTGTTTTATCTAAAAAAGTATGCTAATAATATTTTTTATTTTTTAAAAATTATTTTTGAGATCACCACATCAAAATAATTTAAAAATATCAAAAACATATTAATTCAAAATAAAAAAAATCAATTTTTTTTAGAAACACACTCCCAAACATTTAGGCCCAACTAATCTAATACAATATAATTGCTAGATTATTAGCGTTTTAGGTTGGGTTACTTTTATATCATAAAAAAAATCCAAATGTTGTGAATATGTTTCCTAATAAAAAAAATTATAAAATCTAAATATGATATATATTAAATGATTTCTTTTTAAAATATTAATACGTGACACATCAAATTATATATTTTTTTACCATGATTGTGATATTAAATTAATTTGGGTTAATCTGTCAAATATATGACCTAATTTTATGAGACTATGATAACTTTATGAAAGCAAATTAAAATAAATTATAAAGGTTAGTTCTTAATCAACCAAATGTTGAATAACAAAATTTAAAAATAAACATAAATTTAAATTAAAAAAGATAAAAAAAATATTTAAATCAACTATGGTTAACCCATTAAAATCATTATCCAGACCATGAAATTAGGATAGCCTCATAGAGACCAAATTAAGAAACTTTTTAAAGCCTAAATTCAAACTAACTCAATATTAAAAAAAGAAATTAAAAGAAGAAAAACAATTGAAAAAGACAAAAAAATAAAAAAACAACGCAAAGTCAACCCAGGTTAATATGTTAAATGTGAAACCTGAGTTATGAGACCTGGAAAAATTCATAAAAAAAATTATGAAGTTTCATTCCAACAGATCCAACGTTGAAGGTTGAAATTGAAAAAAAACAAACTAAATTCATAAGATCCAAATAACTCCATGCAAAACAAATTGAAAAAAATAAAAAAATTCAACTCCTAAACAACATAATTTTTAAGGATAAAATAAAAATTAATTAAAAAATAGTTGAGTAACTCAAGTCATACAATCAACATAATCTCATAAAAAATAAATAAAAAATACTATAAAGTCCAATTAAAAAATAAATTTTAAAAGATAACAAAAAAAGCACTGAATCAACTTGTCAAACTCATATATGAGATTGAACTACCTATAAATGATGAAATAAAAAAATAATTATAAAACATGAAAAAAATCAAAATTAATATGAGTTAACCTATTAAATATACGACTTCGACCATGAAATTGAAGTAAATTCATATAAAAAAATTAAAAAAATAAATCTTCATTTTCAATGGACCTAGTATTGAAGATAGAAATCAAGAAAAAAAACTAAATAAATGTGATTGATATATAACCCAATCATATATATATATATATATGAAGCATAATTTCTTATACAATATAATATTAAAAAATAAAATAAAAATAAAAAATGATAACATGTTTATTTTATAGTTAAATATGTATTTTTAAGAATTTTTTATTTAAAAAAATATCAAATTAATATCTCATGATCAAATCATGTTGGCCAGGGCTATGAAAAACTATTAGACGTGACAATGGCATAACCTATAAACACCAACAGTAGGTAAATGAAAAATTACAAGCAAATAAAACAAAACAATAAACAAATAACAAACAATTAAATTAAAAATTTATTTTCACCTATCATTTTTATCTTTTTAATATTTTCACAATTCACTTTTGGTTCAAGACTTCATTTCTCTTATTTCTTAGTGTCTAGTTTGAAGTAAGAGAGAAAAAGTTATTGATGACTAAAATAATTGATCTTGGTAATTACAAGTTTCATTTCATGAGTAGAGTTCCACTAGTTCTTCTTTTTTTGTTACCTTCAAATTGCTTGAAAAATCATAGACCTTAATAAGTTTTTGGATGTTGGGTTGATTTCTTATTTGTAGATCATTTTTTGAGTTATTTAAAGGCATAACCATGTTATTTCTTATATAAAAAAACAAGGGTGGATGACAAGTTAGCCACCCCATAAAAAAATAAAAAAAGGCTTGGTAGGTCGAGTTACATGGGCTCCTTGAGGCTTATATGCCCACTAGGTTTGTGCACTTAGACCATATTTTATATTTTTTTTCAATTTAATTCTTGTAAATATTTTTTAGTTTATTTTATATTTTAACAGTTAGTTCTTAATTTTACAAGTATCTATATTTGTATCATATAATTAGATAAAAAAAAAATTAAACTTGATTGAATTCATAACCTGGAACATAAGTTTTGGTAGTTAAATTTAGTGGATTAGAAACCAAACTTTATGTTTTTTTTTTATATATAGAATTATCGAGATCTCAAAAAATATCTTGAAATTAAGTTGGTGCATGATCTTATAAGCAACTTTTTTTTATTATATAATTAAATAAAAAATATGTAAAAATATAAAATAAAACATGATAAAGTCTATGATCTAGGTTGTTGGCTCGATGTGTTAGGCCATAAAATATGAATTAATTTAATAAGTCATCTTCTCAATATTTTAAAAAAAATGATGTGATCTTAAAATTTATATTTAATCTGGACTTGTTAGTTGTCTAACTTGATTTTAAACTCATTAAGTTTATTGTGTCATCTCAAGAAAAGTTCAAAATTATTTGATTTTGAACATGAGTTGAGTAAAGAGATGAGGAGAGAGATTTTAGTATTGACCCATTAGCCATAAAAACAATTTCCAGAGACTTGACATTCTTTTTTAGTCACTTGGACATTCTTTTTTTAGTGCAATTTATGGTGTAGCTTAGGTCTTATAACTAGTTAAAACTAAATCATTTATAATATAAATTAAAAATAAAATGGTGATTTATTATAGTCTTACTATTTATCCTTTTATATTGGCTTGTTCATCCTACTATTAATAGCTAGAATTTTTTTTATCCTTGAAATTTTTAATTTTTTACAAATTGATCATTGCACTTAATTTCTTTTTAATTTTATATTTTCAAAAAAAATTCCATGTTTTTATATGTTAGCATTTATCTCTATTTATATTCTCTTGCATATCTAGTTTATCATAAAGTATATTAACATTAAATTAAAGATATATTTCATAAAATATAATTTAAATTTGTTGTTAAAAAATTAAAAAAACAAAGATCAAAACTAACACTAATAGAAATAGAGTTGTTTTTCTTTTCGGAAAAGCTTCAAACAATTTGATATCATCCTTGCATTTTGAATTATACATCTTCGGTCCTTGTTGTTTTTTTTTTTTGTTTCAGTCTAAAAAATCATTTATATCAAATTTTTATCTTTAAGGTAATATTTGGTTATTATTCTAGAATAGAAAGGACAAGGATAGTTAAGATGTAAATATGTGTGGTTGAAATGAAAATAAATTTATTTCTCATAATTTTGAGTGAATTTTTGTACTTTGAAAATAAGAGGTACAGAGAGGATATATCTCCATAGACAATATTTATTATTTATTATTTTTAAAATATACTTATAAAAAACTCTCAATTCTAAATTGTTGAACTAAAACATTTGAGGACAAAAATAATTATTATAATAGTCTTAAAAATCAACTCAAAAGTCGATATAAGGCAAAGCCTGAGTTACTATATAGCTTTAAAACCTGGGTTAAGAGTTGACATGAGACAACATTGAGGTTATGAGTTAGAAGGGTTAACTCAATTAACCTAATTTTTTTAAAAAAAATCAAAACAACCTTGATTTAACCAAATTTCTTTTTAAAAAAAGTCAATAGTTTTTTTACACATGTTTTATCTCGAGTTGACTTAAATTTTTAACTAGTTTAGGTTAAGTCACTCATTTCTCTATTTTTTTTTAAACTCAAGCCATTGCAGGTACCTAATCAACCTCGTCAAGTCAGTTTTGATTTTATAATTAGAGTTATTGTAGTATTATTAATTTCAACACTTAATATAAACTAAAATAAATATAAAATTAAATTAAATATTTTTTAAAATATGTAAGTTATATAAAAATATATATCATGAGTAAAATAGATTATATATATATATATATATATTATTCTATTCTATCCACTGTAACCAAACATGATGAAGAGACAATCATTTTATTTTGTACATTGCTAATAAATACAATTTTATCCCCGTCATCTTTTCTGTGTTATCTCTTTCATCTTTATCATCTCTATCTCTATTGTTATTGTTTTGGGATGATAATCAGACATTATCTAGATATTGAGCATGGAGAGAGAAAGCCATCTAAAAATAGTAAAAAAAAAATGGTTGATCGACCACATTTTGACTATCTAAATAGCCAAATTTAGTGTTAATGAGTTTGTCTTATAGATGAGAATTCAATAAAGGTGGTTATGCCATTTAAACATACTAGAAAAAGGAGGTTAAGATCAATGATTTTTTATTTACTTTGATTCTCAATTTTTAAACTAAGTAGAGGTGTTTTAACTTCAAAATATACTTATTAAGGTTTTAAGGATATGTTTGAGGTATTTTTAGGCTAAAATAAGTTGAAAATAGGTATTTGGAGTCTTATAACATATTTTTAAGATCATTAAATATAATCAAAAAATACAAAAAAATAAACAATATGTTAATTGCATGCTTTTTAAAATAAAAATAAAAAAGCAAGGTATGGAGGCCTAACATTCTAATGCCTAACATTCTAATCCCATTTGTGCCTAGGCTTTTTTCATTAGCTAGGTGTACAAGCCTACCTAGTAATAAACAACTTTTTAAAAAAATCATTTTAAATTTAATTTTAATTAATACACTCTCTCTTATTTAGTTTAAAGGTTTTTTTTAGTATTAGTTGATTTGTTTCTATAATTTTTCAAGACTTCAAAAAGATTGTTTTAATTTATTTTTAAATTTTTTCATCTAAAATCTTAAATAGATAAATTGCATTCGCATGGTTCATTAATAAGAACAAATAAAATTAACCTGGAAGATAAATAAAAGAGAATGTATAAAATAAATAGGATAGTCAAAATAAAATATTTATATATGCATGTATCTTGTGCTTAGTTAAAAGAAGATTGGTCTTATATTTAGAACTTTCTATCAACATTAAAAATTCTTATTTAATTTATCAATTTTTATATTTTTCAATATGTTTTATTAAACAAAGATATCTCTTTCTATTCTTTAAGTAAAAACAATTATGATACTAAAAAATACTTTCATAATATTGTCACCTTTCTTTAAGTAAAATTACTATTAAAAAACACTTTTGCAACACTTGGGTATTTTTTTTACATTCAAAAATAATTTTAATATGGCTCACAGTATAATATAAGCCAATAATATAATAATGATTAAAGTAAGAGAAGTGTGGAGACTATATTAAAAAAAAAAACTATTAATGGTTAGAGGATGAATATAAGATTTTTCCTTATTTCTTTTTTTAGGTTAGTACCAAGTTTTTACCAAAAAAAGCTAATGATAAACTATTTTTTTTATAGCACAACAACACCATTATTGGATATGAAAGAAGTAGGAATGACTTTAGGTTAGTTCCATTTTATTCTCATGAATTGTATGAGTTTATCAAATATTTTCTTAAAAAAATATTTTTTTTAAATAACTTTTTGAGTTAATTAATTTTATTTTATCTTTATTTGTAAAGAAGATATTATTGATAAATAGATGAAATGTTAAGAGATAATTGATAAAAAAATTTTAATAAAAATAATAATTATCAAATAAGCGTAAAACGAAATTTATTATAGTTTTATTCTTTCTAGGTAAAAGAAATTAAGGTTTATATGAAGAGTTTTTGGATAGAACACAAAACTCATATGCTAATAAATAAATAGATTTTTGTAATAGACTCTCTATTTTTAATTTAAGTTTAAAACTAATTAAAATGTATAATTAAAAATTTTAAAATAAGGCTGGGGATTTATTTGAGGAATGCCTTTTTAATTTAGTAATTTTCAATTACTATAATGAGATAAGATAGAGCATCCATCCATCTATTAATTTAGTAAATAGGTCAAAAATAAATTATGCTCTAAAATCCAACCTCATTCACCACTCTATCATAGGTGTTAAAAAAATTTGGTATATTTGTAATATTAAGATTATCTTATTTGAATTGATTTGTCAAAATTAGATAATATAAATATTATAAATGATAATAAATTAAAAAACATAATAATTAAATATTGTGGGTTGATAGCTAGTCAAAATTTTTAATTTGTGGATTGATTATTTATTTTTATTTTATTTATGAATGTTTCAACTTTAAAGTTCTTGTTTATGAATTTTTTATTAGAGTTTTTTAACATAAAAAAAGTGCACATGTCTTTATTGGAGGGAAAGAGAAGGTAACCGGAATTTGATGATAGGATAGTGTACAAAAATTAGACTTAATTTTAAGGATGTTATGACATATATATTAATGTTATAAGCCCATCTTTAAATGTGGATTCATAAAAATTAGCAATAGAAGCTCATCTCGTGAATATCTTTAATATCCATAAGAAACATTTAGCCTGATCTCAAGTAAAAAAAACAATTAAATAAATTAAATATAAAACTTATAAAATATCGGTAATATTTATGGGTAGCATTTGATATATTGGGTTAAGGTTTAGATCCATAACTAGTTCATTGACCATTGCTCTATTGTGAGCCGAAATATTTTTTTTAAAAATGTAATAAAGATCACTAAGAACATGAGGATTTTTTTGTAATGTTATAAAACCCAAGCAAGCAGATAAATCTTGAAATCCCTTAACTTAAATCTTTGTCTGACACAAGTTTCTAACAAAACTATGAAAGAGTTAACTCAATGTGAATTTGTTTATTTAATAGCTTTAAAGGAAACTAGGATGGCTGATTTTTATTTTAAAAAACTAATGTTTTTATAATAAAATTGATTAGTACTTAAAAGTGCATTTTTATCAAGGTTTTATATCATCATTTTGTACTTGAAATATCAATAACTCCTTAACTAAAACATGTTTTATAATAATGTATCTAATAATATAAGATATCTTTAATTTATGGTAAATCTTTATTTTAAATGTAGGCCTATCATATAAATAAAAGGATTGGTTGATGAATTTGAGAACTGAAATTGAAAGGACAAAGAGATAGCCAAATTTAGAAAAGAGATGTCAGTACAATCCAAGTCAGGATACTATTCGGTAATTTGGCTATATTTAGAGCTGTAGATCTCCGATTTAGGTTTATTTTATATGGATGAAAAGGTAAGATATAAGCCTATAACTTTCATATAGAGTCTAAAATATAAAAAGGTTATTTTCAAGTCTAAATTGTAGCAACAACAAAGAAATCTGTATCAATCTTACAACTCAAGTACTGTTTAGTATTTAGCTCATATCTAGAGTTTTAAAAGTTCAAATAACCTAAATGTTTTACAAAAGAAAGCTGAGATAATTTTCTACAACTTTCATGTTTTCAAGTGACTTAAATTTTGACGTTATCAATGACATTCTAGGTAAATAAGAGAAAATAAAGATTGTCACCAAGTCAGGAGTTGTTCACCCACTCATCAATTTGTCATTAAATCAATAATTTTTAATTTTAACGTATAAAAAGAGACATTTGCTATGCATTTAGGCATCTTGGTTTCCAGATCAAGGTCATGCTCTTACTTTCTCTTTTTATATTTCTTATAATATTTATACTTTGCTTTCATTAATATCAAGTTTATGCCTTTCATTTACTTAGTTAACTTTTATCTTATTTATGTTCTTTCTTTCATTATGTTTAGTTAAGTGTATTATATCAAGGTAAAAATATTACATTAACGGTGTAAAAATAAATATAATGTAAACTCAATATGGACTTTAATGTTTGATACTAACATGTTTTGTATTTGTTATTTTGTTCACTCTTTAATACTTTGCTTGTTAAATGACTAATCTTGATTTATGTTATATAAAACTTGGTACAATAAATGCTTGTCACTTTCATAATTCATATTGTATGGTATAATTGTCAACTAAGTTATGAAAGAAACTTGACTTGTTGTTAATATAAGTTATAATCATGAATGCTTGACGAGATTTACAAGTATTAGTATTAATCAAATAAGATGACTAATATAATCATGTCAACAATCTATAATCTGATTGGAATCTTTTTTGGGTGTGGTTTTCAATTGAATAATAAGAGTTTATACTATACTTATTTGATATACCATTAGTAGAACTTCTAATCTTGACATTTGTTAGTATCATTGTTTAATTCTTACATTACTATATCATCTCAAAGTTCTCATCCTTTTCTTCTTCTTCCCCCTCTTTTCCTTTATTATTATTATTATTATTATTATTATTATTATTAGTATTAGTATTACTACTACTACTACTACTACTACTACTACTACTACTACTACTACTACTACTACTACTACTACTACTACTACTATTATTGTTATTATTGTTGTCGTTGTCGTTGTTATTATTGTTATTGTTGTTGTGTTATTGTTATCTATAATTTATATAATTAACCTCTCTATGGTTCGACCCTGGTCTTGCCAGGTTATTTATTACTTCGACATTCCTGCATTTGGGAGAAGACATTAATCTTTTTGTCGTGTTAGAAATCAAGAAAAAAATAATAAAATAAAAAATAAAAAAGGATGTCGAGCCACAATAACTTTTAAAATTGTAACTCGTGATTATTAGTCTGAAAATACCATACGTGGAAAACAATGAAACTCAACCCCCAATAAATTTTACATTGAATGACCATATCTACTTTTAAAACCCGTAACCTAAAGTTATTAGACTGGAAATAACATACATGAAAAAAATAAAACTTAATCTTCAACAAGTCTTACATTTAATAATGAATTATTATTATTATTATCACCACCACCACCACTATTATTATTATTATAATTGTTATTATTATCATTGTTAATATTATTATTGTTATTGTTTTTATCTCTATTATTATTGTTATTAACATCATTATCATGATCATTATTATTAACTCTATTATTATTATTATTATTATTAACATTAATACTATTATAATTATTATCGTTGTTGTTGTTATCATAATTATTACTATTATTACCATCATCATCACAATTATTAATATCATAACCATTATTATTATCATAATAAATTACTACTATTACTATGAATATTATTGTATACACATTAAAGGAAATGATGTTTTTCTGTAAAATTGATATGATTGTAAATTTTGTTAATTTTTTACTATAGTGGTGGCAAAATTATAATTTTTAGTTTTTCTTTAGAAAACAAAGTTTTCTCATATTTTATTTTCTTTTTATACTTGATATTTTTATTATTTTACACTTGGTCTATTTATCACCATTTTTTCCCTATCTTAATTTTTTTAGTTTTTAGTTTTTAATTTTTTTCCTTTACAAATTTTTTGGAAAAAATATTATTTTTTATTTTTTACACTTTGAATATTTATCACTCCATGCTTGACCTATTTATATCATTTTTTTGTTCTTATCTTTATTATTTTGTAATTTATTTTATATTTGTTTAATTATTATACAAATACTAAGAAAATAGTGTTTCACTATAGCAATTGTGATATTGTTTTATTTTTCTATTGCGTTAAAAATTAGCTTGAGATTTTTTTTAACATATATGATCTTTACTATATTTTATTATATATAAGCATCAACTTTTTTCAATTAATAATTATATTTTTTACTCAATGTTAAAAATACGTTAATAATATCTATACATTAATTTTTTTATATCAGAAAAAATTATTTGACCAGCAACAAGACGAGTTGAATAAAATTATATTTTTTACTCAATGTTAAAAAAATATATTAATAACATCCACATATTAATTATTTTGTGTCAAAAAAATTATTTGATTGGTGGCGAGACGAGTTGAATAAACATATTAACACTTTTTTTTTTGCTTTTATTAGAAAAAATGGTTCTCAATATATTTAATTAAATGCATGCACATGCCTTTTGATTTATAATTGGATAAAAAAAACACATTTGAAAAGCTTGTATTTTTTTTCAAAAACAGTAATCCAACCCATGGCAAAATATAGGTCAAATAAATAGTTACCGCTATTATTATTATTATTATTATTACTATTATCACAATTATTACTATTATTATCATAATTATTACTATTATTGTCACCATTATTGTAAAAAAAAACTATTATTATTATCACTATTTTTTTATTATTACTATTACTATTGCTATATATATTATTATTATTTTTACCACCACCGCCGCCACTATTATCACTATCATTATCATTATTAAAATCATAATAAATTATTACTATTACTACTATTAGGAATATTAATAGTAATATTGTTACTATAATTACAATTATTATTATCATCATTATCATCATCATTATTTTTGTTATTGTTAATGTTGAAATAACAAAAACCACAAACTTAATTTGAAGGATAAAATTAAAAATTATAAAAACTTTGATAAGCAACAAGGGGAACAAATAAGAAATCATAAAAAAATTACCAAACTAAAATTAATATTGTTATTATTGAAATTTTTTTTCATAAACTTGATTTGAAGTATAAAATAAAAAATTATAAAAACTTTGACAAAAAATCCAAGGAAAAAAACTAAGAAATCAAAATGAAAAGGATTAAATTGAATAATTATATATATATATATAAATTAAATTAAAGGATTGAATTGAAAATAAATAAAAACTTTTTTTTTAAAAAAAAGATCAAAATCAAAACTAAAAAGATGGGTGATGAAACATCAACAACAATAAAGGCCATTTTTAGTTTTTTAAGGATAGGAAAGAAAAATGAAGAAAAGAAAAAGAAAAAATCACTAGCTATACACCGAATCATTTTTAAATGATATTTAATAACTATTAAGGAAGAGAATATAATAAAAAATAAAATAAGACAATAAAAATATATTTTCAACTATTAAAAGATGCTATATATGCTCCTTAAAATATATATGGTTCTCACGTATTAACAATTTTTTTAATTTTAAATATGAAAAAAATGATTGGTGTATAGCTAGTGATTTTTTTTTTAAAACCGTATTAACAATTTTAAACAATTTTTTCTTTTTTAATAAAACCAATAATTAAAAAAATGATATGAAAAAACATCAATACCCCTGAGTCAATGACTTAATTTTTTTTTAACTCCAAGGGTAAATATGTAATAAGATAAAAACTAAATAATTCTAAAATGATAAAAAGAACCTATCTTCCCTGAAAAACAATAATTGAAAAGATTTTTTTAAAATAAAATCATTATTCTCCTATGATAACCTGTATAGGTGTCTCTCTCTTTTATTCAGTATATAGAATGAACCGGCTTCTCTACAACACCCCTTTCAATTCTTACTAATTTGCTAACCTATCCTCTTCTCCCTCTTTCTTCCTAAGGATATTAGGGTTTATCGCGCACCGTCTTTCTCTCTCAAAAAATACCCCGACCCCTCTCGATGCAGATGGATCCAACAAAGAAACGCAAGCTCGAAGAAAACGGCATCGTATCATCTACCACCGACCTAGACTCTCCTTACAAACTAACCCCTCAAGACGCCCGCAAGATGATGGAACGCTTCACGCCTGACCAGCTCCTTGATATTCTTCAAAGCGCCGTCGTACGCCACCCAGACATCCTTGATGCCGTCCGATCCATAGCAGACCCCGACGCCACGCAACGGAAGCTCTTTATCCGCGGCCTTGGCTGGGAAACCACAACGGAAAATCTCCGAAATCTGTTCTCTACTTACGGAGAATTAGAAGAAGCGGTTGTAATCCTTGATAAAAACACCGGAAAGTCGAAAGGGTACGGTTTTGTTATCTATAAGCATGTCGATGGTGCGTTATTGGCTTTGAAAGAGCCCAGCAAGAAAATTGATGGGCGCGTGACTGTCACGCAACTAGCGATAGCGGGAAATTCAGGTGCCAATAATAACAATAATTCTTCCGCCAATCCTGGTGTTGTTGATGTTGCAATGCGGAAGATCTATGTAGCGAATGTCCCGTATGAAATGCCGTCGGATAAGTTGTTGAATCATTTTGCGCAGTATGGGGAGATTGAGGAGGGTCCGTTAGGTTTTGATAAGCAAACAGGGAAATCGAAAGGCTTTGCGCTTTTTGTTTATAAGACGGCAGAAGGAGCGCAGGCTGCTTTATTAGAGCCGGTGAAGATGATTGAAGGGAGGCAGTTGAATTGTAAGCTAGCAATTGATGGGAAAAGAGGGAGGCAGCCTGGCGGGGGGCAAGGACCAGGGCAAGATGGATTGCAAGGACAGGTGCAGGGTGGGAATGTTCATGGAGATGGTGGAATGGGGATGGTGCTGCAGACAGGGTATGGCGCGCCAGGTGGATATGGGTCTTATGGTGGTGCGTTTTCGAGTGGCGTGCCTTCATTGAGTGGTCATCAGCAGCAGCACCATCATCCTGCTGCTCCTTTGAATGCTTCACTTGGTGGGCCTGGGTTGGGGTCTCAGGGGGTAGCTGGTTTGAGTGGTACTGGGGGTGGTAGTTATGGCCCACCTTATGGTGGGTATGGTGGACCAGGTTCTACAGGATATGGTGGATTGGGTGGTGGTGGTGCCAGTGTCGGTGCTTCTGTTGGTGCGTCTTCATCGTTTAGGTTGCCACCAAGTTCAGTTGGAATGCCTACTGGTGGATATCCAGATCCTGGGCAGTATAGCTTGTCATCATCAAATACTTCATTCCCAAGTCAGCATCAGGGAGCATCCCCTGCACCAAGGGTTCCATCTGGTGGAATGTATCCAAATTTGCCACCTTACTATTGAGGTAGTAAATTGGGTTTAAATTAATTGCTTTGTGATTTCTTGCATTATTTGGTGCTGTTGAATGGCTTGGTTTCTACGTGTTCTTTTTGTTGGGATGGTTTCTTTTCCTTATATTTGCTTGGTTTGTTTGCTTTGCTTTGTGAAGAAATTGTGTATGTTTGTTCACTGTATGATTTGTCGATGGTATTTTCTTTTATGTCGTTTATGTTGATTTTCTTGACCTCTATTACAAGGTCATGCGATGGGGTGAATCAGTGATCTCTGTGTTCCTTGACAGCATTCATGTGATTTGTTGTCCATGTATTTCATGTGTCCCTAGTTTTTTCTCTGCTGTCCATTTTTCTGCATCCTGTCTTCTCTATTTTTTGTGAGTCTCCACTCTGCTGAAATGTTTAACAATAGGTTGAACATGTTCAGATCTACAACAATCAGATTGTCATACCAGAAATGATGGAGGTCTTGTTGGCCTTATAGACCTAGCTGTTATTTGTTTTTGACTGGCTAATTTCAGTCTGTTTAAGCTTTGGGCGGATAATCTTAGCTAGTTAGATGAAAGTATGAAATGGGAAAGAAGATTTGTGCCATCTTCTATGGTTTTTTAAGGGAATAGGGGAGATGAAATGAAAAGGATTAAAATTTCTGTCCTTGACTTAAGTAGCAGGGGGAGAAATGCTGAGAATGGAAGAATTTGTTGGTCAAATTTTTACCATGGATGCCCACCAAAAAAATTCCTTTTGTCTGCCCATATTAACTCCTTCACCATCTCAAAGTTACTGAATTGTTCTTAGACATTGGTATGAAATAGTTATGAGCCATGAAAGTTCCTCTGGCTTTTTTGAAACTAGGAAGAATAGTAAGGTCCCATTTGTTTCATGTAAAAACTAATATGATTTCAAAAATATGTTGTTTTTCATTGTTTGGTTACGTTAGTGAAGACTAGAAAATAATTGTTATAGTATTTGTTATGTGTGAGAAATAAGTGTTTAAAAGCAAAAGACAAGAGTTGATTAGTGATGGTGATAGAGTTATGTAATTCACTCATCCTCCTTGAATTTTCAATCATTCCAGATTGCGCAATCCCAATCTTGGTGTGTTCGCTATCCAGAATGTGAAATCTGGCAACCCCATTTTTACTCTATCCTTTGCTATAGATTTGCAAGTATTCATGTCTAAATATAAGAGTAAATGTTTAAAACCTATATAATAAATGAAATATTTGGATTTGAAGATAACTGTTATTAATTAGAATCTGAAAAGTTGCTAGGACCGTTCAATTTTTTTACCCTTAAAAAAAGCTAAGAAGGATAGGTGATAATTGTGTAGAGGTGTGTGCCTGTAGAAAATCAAGAGGTTTTTTATACAGATAATTGACATGCGATTTTCTAGGACCAAGGGTGAAAATTACCTTATTTTGAAGTTTTAGTCTACATGCAATAATACAATACTTTTATCTTTTGATTATACATGGAATTCTCTTATAAAAACAAACCACTATTTGAATTAGCAATACTAAGCCTATCTCCCACTAATCGAGTTTCAGGGGGGACTGTAGTAAACACATGTATAGCATATCATAATGCACCGCATTCCAAGTAAATTGGGTGATGCTTGAGTCACCTAGAACACGGTACATTATGGTATGCAGTTCGCTACCCCCTTCGGAATGCGGTACAAAAGGGGTAGGCTTAGTGTTTGTTTGGCACTATGGTAATTTCTACTTTTCAAATTGTTTTTTGCCTAAAAAAGCATTAAATTGGTGTTTTTTAGGTGCTTTTATGTCAAAAATGATTTTTTTTATTAAAAAAAATTATTTTGATGTATTTTTATTTGAAAAGGCATCACCACATTACCAAACACACATTTACTATGGTTGCTTTTTCAAGTTGTGGTTTGCTTTTGTTCCGGCAGTTCATTTATATATGTCACAATTACATGGTTGCACGTGACAAACTTCCAAACTAGATATTTTCGATTCAAGGGGTTGTAGAATTAGGTAAACATTGGGTGCCGTCCATGATTTAATAACAAAAATTTTCTTGTAAAATGTTTTCATCTTGAGAACTGCAAGTTGTTTTCCATTGTTTTGAGCTTATTTTTCCTTTGACCATAAAATATTTTTTGTTGACCAAGCTTTCCTAGGTAGCCAAACATGGAAAAATGAGGAAAATATTTTATGTGAAACAAATGGAGCCTAAATTTATAGCTTACAGTATTTTGTACTTCATTAAATTCCTTCTACCTCTTATAAACACATGTGAACTGCATAAGGTGGTTATATATCCGATTATTTTCTCTTCATCTTATACCCTCATGATATTTGTGGACCATGGCATTAGCCATGAAAAGAAGCGAGGGCAATTTCTTGTGGCTTGTAGGATGGCAGTCTTGCATTGACCATGACTTTCTTTTTGTGAAAGAAATACTTGTCATTAGCTTTATTTGTGAGATGGTTTGTTGGTTGTCTGGTGTCCTTCTCAGTCTTCAGCATCTTTTTTCTCTGTCTAAAGTACTGTTCGTTGTTTTGAGCTACCATTCCTTGTATTAAGAACTAGGTCAGATACTGCCTTATCATGTGAAAACTTGGATTGAACCTAGTATGAATCTTCAAATATATTTGCAGTTGTTAACTGTAGCCTTGTACAGCTGTGCTTTTGTAGTTGGATTGTTGGTTTTTGTGTTATGAAGATTTCATCTTTTCTTTTCTTCATATTTTTTTCCATCTGAAAAGCCTCTTCATATATCGAAACTCTTCATGGCCTGCCTATTTTATTATCTGTACTTTGATGTTATGATGATGCGTTGTGTGTTTGTACATACTATTAAAGCCATGGTATTTTTAGGTAGCATTCATCTGGTGGCTTTTTTCAGCTGCTCAGCATGACTATTTATCAGGGTTTCTTGTAATTTTCCTTGCAAAGATTCTTTATTGTTTTGCTAGTTTGTTTTGTTTTGTTTATTTGCTTCAAGTTATCATTAGCTTTGTTTTGTGTGATGAATGTTGAATGATCAATTGAGTTGTGCATGGATGTTTGATTCAGGTGTATGACAGCTTGTTGGGCGCAGATGCTTTTTGTGGTACTCGTGATTGCCTGATTGCAGACTATAGGGTCTCTGGTTGATAAATGTATTAGCTGTGCTTTTACATCCGCTTCTTCAATTCATCTGCACTTTTAATTGTGGTTCATTTTTTAGTGTTTGTTCTTTTTTAGATAAACGAGTGTTGTTTGTTAAGATGACTGAATAGACTAGTCTTTGTACTCTTGTCAGAAGCTATGCACAACTTGGAATTAATTATATCAATAAGACATGAGTATTGATAATATACCTTCCTTGTGTGAATGTGAATTATGCTTGCTTTTGATATTTTATTTGCAAGGTTCACTTCATGGTGGTTGAAATGGATTTTGGGATTCTTCGTTACACTAGTTCTCTGAAAAGTTCAGTACTTGTATTTTCTGTTGCATACTCTTGGAATTGCACAACACACTTTTTAAATACTTTATTTACATAGGCTTGTATGATCCCATGCTGATACTATCTCTTATGGGGAATCAGACATGACTAATCATCCAGACAAATTAACTGTTTTATGTAATCTTTGTGAAAATAACAAGGCAGAATTGTGGATTTTCTCAAACTCAAGAGTTTTTGGGATTTTAGCCAACAAGGAACCTTATAGAATGCATTACATCATGTATTTAACTATAAATTTTTATTTTACACCGTCAGTTCTTTAGTTAAGGTCTTGTTTCATAAGGTTTTTTTTTTTTTTTTGTAATCTAGTGATTTTCTGAAGATGTCCGGGAGTCAGAGAATCTAGTTTTCGTGCTTTGTATGGTTTTCCTCTGGTTTTGTTATGAAGATGTGCTTGGGCAATAGATGTAAATTTTCTTGTTCAAGCTTTGTTGCATTAAACCACTGAACCCTTCTTATTAAGGGTTGACCAATTCTTAAGTTGGCAGTGTTTTGTGGAGGTTGCTTTTTTCTTTTTCCTTTTCTTTTCCTTTATTGGCTTCCAAGATGTCCTCAGGCAATTGATGTTGGTAAAGAAAAGTTTGTTTTTGTTTATGCTTTTCTTTTTAAAGCAATTCTTCATTCTACCACGACTAAGGATTGTGGTCCAATGAGCTGCTTGACAATTTAAACTCTATAATCAAGTAATCAGTGACCTCCTTTGGCATGTGCCCGCTCATGGTAACCACAATGATGGTATTTGCTATTGATCATTTCCCACTGAAGTTTCTTTTATATGTTCAACTAGCCTTTGGGTGTTTGGCCAGTAACTGCTGGTATGGGCCAGGTTTTTCGTTTATGGATTTCTAATGATGATGCAAAAATTTAACAAGCTGAGTGGTTTTGATGAAATTTTTATTCAAGTCATTTCTGAAGGTGCTTTCTTAATGATGCTGAACTGATAGATTTGCTCATTGGTTATGTGTGTAGGCATTTGCATGCATGTTTATGCACTTGTGTTGCTTGCTTGAAGAGAACGCAACTTAGTTTTGCTGTATTGAACATGAGATGTTGCATTTGATTGTTCTTCATCAGAGCTACTTAGTGGTTAATCATTCGCTTTTGCTGTTGGAGATTGACTTGTTAATGTACTGTCATTGCCAGAATAATGTGCACTAGATTTCATGGAACTTGTCCTTCGAAGAGAAGTTTTACAAGTTGGTTAAAGTGGCTGGCATCATGGTTTCTGTTTACTTTTTTCCATAGGATGTATCCTTCCATCCGTCAGTTCATGTCGTAGCTTGTGGTACCTTAGACTATTTAGCTTCTATTGGATGTTGCCAGCTCATCCTCGATTCTTCTCATGCCTTTATCGGAACCTAGGATATCATAGTGGTGTGTTTTTTTGGGTGGATGTCTTCTAGCTGCATTTATAATAACCAAATCTCCTTAAACATGATTATTTTAGGTGTAAAAACATGGTTCTGTACTTGATTTTATTTTATTTTTTCATTTCTAGTTAACTCCTATATTCTTTGTGGATTTTAGATAAGATTGAAATTACAGCCCTAGGTTTTTCGACTTGTGGATTTTATCCTATATGTGAATTATCTTTTTCTTGGGGTTGTCCATTTTTTCTCGCAAAACTCTGTTGTTTCCATGTGAGAAGAGAACAGAGATGTTTGTGTTCCAGTGCTAGTTTCACTGGTATTAGGTGCCTTGAAAGGTTATCAACAATTTTCATGCTAAGATGCTGCCAGGAAGTTGATGTGACTCCATGAATGTTAGGTACTTTTGCTGTGAAATTAGCTGCTCCAGAAAATGTGATTCGGCACACCTTTGTCGTAACAACTGTCACTCCTCTTTTTACCTTTTACTTTATTGTTTTCTCTTGCATTTTGGTGAGACGAAATATGAGATGACCAGGATAGCTTTGGTGACATGCATGGCATTTACACGTCGTTGAGAATTAGGCCTTCTGTATTCCATGGATATGAAGGGAGGAGGGTTGGTATCTGCCACGGCAGCTTCAACACCTGATCTGGTTCTTATCGCGGAAGCTGTTGTAGCTAGGGTGGTGGAGAAAGATCAACCAGGTTTTATTGGCGAGTTCATTGACGCCATGCCGGACATGGTGACGGGTAGTAGTTAATTTAGTGGGTGTTGAGAATAATTCTCAAAACACCTGGTGCAAATATGTATATTCGGCCATGATTTTAACGGCACGATTAATTTCCAACAAGTTGATTGATTCTGTGGATTGTTTTCTCCTTTGGTCAAGTCGGTAGGAGATCTAATTTTGTGGTCTCGTATGGAACGCCTAAAGCTGCACGCCTGAAAAGAACATTTCAAAGGTTTGTGGAAACCGGGGAAAAGTATTATACTCTTCTTAGCAATTCTGATGCAAAAAACAAAACGACACGACTGTAGGCTTTCGAAGAATATAATTGCAAAACATATGAAGGCCATTAGTACCAGTTTCACTCCTCCCATCTCGTATAGGGAGGGAGCTATGGCTAGTCCTGTTCTTGGTAGCTGTTTCGCTACTATAATTGCAAATCGGAAGGGAGCTCTCACGGTGTTGTTTGGTGGTTCCTCCAACTTCAACTTCATAGTTGTCTGATAAATATTATTAGACTAGTTAGCATAATGTTTAGTTTTTAGGTATAGGATGTATAATAAAAATCCTAGCATACATAGAAATCTGTGTAAAAGATTGGAACATAATCCAAGCATGTACACTAAGTTGTATAGAATCTATACTTGAACAAAATTAGTATAGGAAGCCCTTGAAATATAATCAAATTGATAATATATGTCAATAATTAATTATTTGTTCTTCAGGTTTTATTGTTTTTTACTCGGTGTAAATATGGTATATACAATCAACTTTTATTTTTTAAAACATATCACCTTGTTTAGATATACTTTTAGATAAAGTTTACAAATACAATGAAACTTGACTAAAACATTTCTCTGCAAAAATTAAACTTAAGCTCTGTAGTTGAAAAAAACAAAGAACAAAAATAGAACTTTAAACAAAGGAAACGAAGTTGAAAATGGCGTGAAGAGAGTGTCTAAATTTTGTAAGAATTTGTCAAAAAACAATCTATAAATACTCTTTTCTCAACTCCTTTTTATAGAGGATTTTGAAAAAAAAATTAATAATGGTAATTAACAAAATTAATTTCTATTATTATTAGTTTTAATTACCCTCCATAAACACAAGAATTCAACATGACAATTTTGGCTTTAAATCTAATGTTCTATATGAATAAACACTGTCCAGGTTAAATAAATTATTCACTCTTTAATTCATATGCTGGACAAACTAATCTGCAAGTACAAATTGTTTTTTATAGATGAAATAATTAAAAACCCAAGCCCAAAAAATAAATAGGTAAAAAATAATTCTTGTGATCAAAAAAATTATTTAATAATAAAAATTATTTAATAATAAATTTAAACTCAAGCCTAGACTTGAATACGGGCTGAGTGAACACAATGGCCTAAGCTTTCTTTTCTTTTAAAAAATTTGGGTGCTCTTAGGGACAAATTTTAACTCTTCGTTATCCTCCTACATATATAACAACAAGAAAACTCTTTTTTTTTTTTTTTTTTGGGAAGGAGGTTTTAGGTTTTATAAAAACACTTGAATCAAAAGTTTTTTAAAATCAACTTCTTATTCATATATAATTTATTTTAGCTATATTAATATTTCATATAAAAATACTTATGTTCAAGATTAAATCCTGATAAAATTATAGTTTTAAAAGTTCGCAGAACTACTTTTATTTGACTTTAAAGTACTTATTAATATGTAGGTGTTTGTCATATGATATGTATACTAAATCAACTTATATGAGGATTTCATATGTAGAGATCAACAATGTCTATAGAAAAACCCACGTAATAATTGTATAGGTGATCATTAGATTTGAGATCACATGTCATTTTATATATGAAATATTATGTTTTGATCCTGATTACATGTTATCTTAATCAAAGATAGCAAACAAGTAAATATTAAGTATATTATGAACTATATGAAAGTATATAAGTAATAAAAAATTATTTTTATCATCACAGGTAAATTAAAAAAAATATTCCACATGTTCTTAAATAGTATTAATTGTAAAATTCTTATGTATGGTGGAATGAAAGTTGAAAAGAGTTTTGAATCTTATTGAAATAATCAATAACTATAATATTAAAAATAACATAATTTGACAGAGCAGATATCCTTCATTTTATAATATCTATAACATAATTTTTTGTATGAAGGGATAATAATTACACTGAGAAATGATTTGCTGAAATGTTAAGTCAAACCACTTATGATTTTTTTTAATATTTGAAAGATCATGACACATTATTAAATAGTGAACTTCATCTTTAAATATAAAATCAATTAATTATTGAATTATTAATAAATTAAATTATTTAATCTATTTAGTCACATTCTATTTAGATTATAATTTATATTTAGGCCAACTTTTTATTAATCTAATAAGTTATACACATTAAAAATTGTTGGTCATAAATTAAATTGAGATAACTAATTAAGTGTCACTTGATTTTAAGTTTTAGAATTACTATTCTACACATAGAAAAACCAAATAGGGATTTAATTGAATAAATTTTTATAATTATCTTGAAATAATATATGTGATTATTAAGGGGACAAAGTGATATTTTGATATTTAAAGGTTATTAAGTTTTTTCATAAATAAAATGTTATGTGTTATGCATCGTATTATTTTTGTAAGCTAACTTATTAAATAAGCTCCACCTATACAAATAGACATAATAAAGGGGAAAAAAATAGCACTTAAAGCATTACAATTTTTCTTTCCTAAAAGACTTTTTACAGAATTCTTATTAATAATTTATATGAATTACTATTAAAAACCAAACACCTGGATTAATTATGATTTGTCACAGGTTAACCTTGAAAATTTTAATTAAAGCTAAAAAAAATTTTTAGTTTTCATGAACTCCTCTAAACATCTCTAAGATGATTCTTTAAACTCTAAAACAAATTTAATTTATTTTTTCATTACATTTAAAAGTTTCAAAAAGCCTGAAAATAATATTAGTCATCATCGGAATAGTTAAGATTGTTGATTACATTTTTAATTATTATTGCGGTTAGTTGCGAATTGATTCTACGTGCAAATTTTTCTTTTCCTAAGTAATTTTTCTCAAGATTTTTTTTAAGATTGTCTACAGTTAAATGTTCCAATTAGATCTGGCCAGGATTTTCCAAATCTGGCTGGGATCTATTGAAAGAAAAGGTTGCAGCCACCAGCGACGGCGGCTACACTGCTGGGTGTGTTAATGATCTCTCCTCCTTGACAAGAAATTATTTAAAATAAAGTTGAGGGAGAAGTAGAAAAGAAATTAAAAGAGAAGCTGCTAAAATTTGTTCCAATGTTATTGCTGGCTCCCAACAATGACATTGTATACATTAAATGCAACCTTGAATCTGACAAGCTTCCATCATGCTCCCTTAACTTCCATGGTAACTAAATAATTGCTCTGCCAATAATGAAAGTGGATTGATTCTCAACCTTGTGACCATCATGCACATTATCTTCATCCAAAGATCCACAAGATATGAACAATGCACCTTGAATCTCAACAACTAAGCCAGCACTACCATTCTTAATAAAATATCTTGAAAAAACCCTGTTTTAGATACAATGTCAAATTAGGTACTTGTGTTATCTTCTTCTTTTTTTTTCCCAGCAACATAAATAATATTTTCTTTCAAAATTAAGCATAAATCAAATGTCTAGCTATTGACAAGCAAATTAAAATAAAATAAGTACAAGGATTAAAATAAAAAAATCAATAAAAAAACCCAAAACCCGTACAATCTTATTTTATTCCAGTGTTTTATTAATGTCATCTATGATAATAAGCATTCATGCGCCAGATTTTTTAATATTAATTCTCTACCTATTATTCATCATATTAGATATTCATAAATTATTAAACTATTCATGAAGTTTTGAATATTCATCATCTATTATTATTAATTATTTAATATATATATATATGGGTTCTATGTTAATATTAAGATATGCATATATTATAATCTACTTTAAAAAAATCTAAATGAGCTACAAATATATCTATATAATATAACGGTATATATATTTCAAACTAGGTTCAAGTAGGTTTTAAATCAAATTTCCATCAAGTTCAGATTAAATCAGTCTTCCAAAATTATACATTTTTTAACCAGGTTTTGAATATTCAACCCAAAATAAAATCAGTCTTCCAAGATTATACATATTTTTTTTATCATTAATGGGAAATGACATTCATTTAAAGTGAAACAAAACATCAAGTGCAATGCCATTTTAAGTTACAGCTGGGAATAATTATCACCTCCACACTATTATCACCAAGCAATGAATGAAGTGCAGATGCTGCCCAAGCAAATCCTATGTGCTAAGATTCTTGCTGACATCCTAAGCATTTGCAGGATCATTTATAACTCCCAAGAAATCATCCTTTATGGTGCCAATGCAGAACTGCAAGAAAAGGATAGTGGCCGCATTAGATGGGCAATCACAGAAGAAAAGTTTCAAGCGTTAACCACTGCAAACAACAAATTAGAAAGTTCAAGATTTTTCAAGCTCTCGGACGTCAAAACTCTCCTAAATATGTTCCTTTAAAATATTAAACAACCCAATTATCATATTTCCAAAATTATCTAAGCAAAATTCATTAACATCTAGATCACATTTGTCCAGAGCAACATCATCACTAAAACTAGAATATCCCGGCAAACGGGTGCCAACTGCAACAGAAGAGCACTCAAACCATTTAAATCAAAATGCACATCGTATATTTCTACATCTGGTGAAGGTAGCATTCAGGGAAAATTGATTCTTCAAACAAAGTAAAGCAGATATGCTTTCTGTTCCGTCATTCCCTTTTTCAGATATATACAATATGCACCATTACAAGTCCCAGCCAAAAGTTCTCCCATTTAACCGTTGACTGATTCTCAGAAGTAATCACTCCTAGTACAAAAGAGAATAAATTTTTCTTTTTCTTGTGGATACAAGGCTTCCAATATTCCTTTCAGAGTTCACACTTCACCATAATACCCAATACCCCTATTGAACAATCCCTGTTGAAAAGAAACAGAACACAAGCAAAACACACTTGTACACCTCCACTTAAAAAATATACTACATTACCTATAGCTTATAGCTTATATAAGCATATTGTTTATCTAAAGAATTAAAGTATAAGTTCACAAGGATACTGCAGAATTATCACCTATAGCTAGAACACCAACAGATGGTTATTAATAAGAAGACATCATTCAGTTTCACAGTTTAGCTGACTGACTTTATAACTCTAAGTTCTTATTACTTGCAATTCTCGCTCATGAACATCTATCAGTCAGATTTCATTGACAGAGGAATATTGAACTATAAAACGGAGTTGGAATGAGCTGGCAAGTTTGTGAAAATAAAATTCTTATCACATTTATAAAAGATAAAACTCAAAAATCTTTCAAAGAAATTCATTAAATTTGAACTGGCAGTTTTTCTTTAATGGTTTGGGCCCAATTTGTCTTCCTGAAAATTTGGTCCTATTTAATGGTTGTAGAAATGTAGCAGGAGAGGCTACTAAGATAAACCCAGACACACACACACACAGGGAGACTTCCTTCTTCAGCTACTTCAATTTTCATTCTAAATCTTAACCAAGAGCAGTTTTTGCAGTTCACCAAATCCCTAGCACTGCCCTTGGTTACTCTTTGCCTTGATCACAAGAACCACTTCAGAAGGTGCCCACAACCCCCCCAACCCCAGGTGAGAAGCGCAGACACACTAACAAAACCTAAATCTTATGATGATTGTTGTCATTAACCACTGGCTCGGAGTTAGGTTCGATTTTAATATCAAGACCAAAAAAGGGTAGAACTATGGAACTTCATGTCCCAGCAACACTCCATATTTCTTTTATGATTTTTTCATTAAAGAATATGTATCCTGTAATGGCTAATATACAAACAGAAATGGTATTGAAGCTATGGCTGAAAAGAAGAAATAACCATTGCAATTTAGCAAAGAGCAAACAGAAGAGGTTTAAAGCACATACAATTTCTGTGGCATCAACACGCGTTCCGATGATCTTCAATCGCACTTCACTATCCTTTTGAATCTTAACCTGGAAGAAGTTCAAGATATTGATTTGAGCTTTGTTATGTAGATAATAAAAGCTAAACTTCTTTAAAGAATTAGCTGAAATTATAGCATACCGATCCATCTGAAGTTGTATAGTTTGGCATATCTCCAGTCTGGAACTCCATATCATCCGGTATCAACTGAAACACAAAATGAGAAGGCAAGTTCACGAGTAGGGAGATGGGGACTACAACCACAGTTCACAAATGTATATGCATTAGATATACAGGGATGCAAGAAAATACGAAGGCTTGAAAGAAAACCAAACATAAATAAGCAAGATGGAAAAGCTTACAGCATAATAGAAGTTTGCTATCATGCAATTAGAATATGTATCAACAAAGCAAGATAAAAAAAAATAAGTGGCAACCAAAAAGCAGTTTTGTTTCAAAATGTCAACTTTTAGCAGCACTTTAATTTTTCATGAAAACATCTGTTCTGCTTATCAAATGAAGAGCAAAAGAAAAGAATTCTAGAATTTTGTCTATGGTGAGGGACAGATCAGAAAGCAGAATACCAAAGACAACACTCCATAACTAAATATTGTCTTCCATCCCAATTCTTCAACCAAACATGATCTTTGATTACTAAGCAAATGGAACATAAGGATTTAGAAAAGAAAAATCCCATGTTTCTCTCATTTTGGCTCTCAAAAGAACGATGAACTATAGTCAACTGGGCCAGACAGTAACCATGGATAACAAGATGGTAGTTTCAATTTTCTTACGTTCAAAGAACAAAAGTGCATGCATTCTACATCCAATTATTGATGTGGATATACAATTGGTACAGTGAAAATAACAGATGGGGAACATTTAGAATATCTTAAGCAAAGAAAGCAATAGTTGAAACCCTTGCAAACTTTAAAGAGGTATCAAAATCAAATAAAAATGTCAAACTTACATGATTTGAAACAAAGATTTGAACTGGCCCAGCTTCAGCAAAAAATCCCATCTGTAAAAATCGGAGTATATTTAGATATTTTCTACAGCACTGTAATCCACAGGAGGTTGAAAATATGATCCCATAAAAACTTGCTGGTAAGAGAGGAACACATACCTTATTTACCATGGTAACTACAGCTTCTAGAATTTCTCCCTTAAATGGCCTGAACACGACACATTGGTACTTGACTGGAAACGTCACGAATCCTGTCCCATCTCGGATCAACCCTTTCCCAATGTTTTCAATGCCTGTTATTGCCACCACAAATCCATGTCGACCACTGCAAGAGTGCAGAGAATTTTTTAATAACGGTATTAAAGATGCAATTTTTTTTTCACTGACCTTTTTTTGGGTGTCCTTTTGTTTCTTGGATCACTAAATATACAGGCAATTACATACATCATGAACTTAAATTCCCCTCCTTTTCTTTCTTTTCAAAAACCCACTCTCAATATCAAGTCTTACGAAGTCTTTATCATCAAAAACGATCCTGATAATATTAAAGAAAAAACCCTAACTTTGGTTCAACTCCAATTGCATTGGAGAAATTAAAAGAAAATCAAGAAAAGAAAGCATAATGTTGAAAAGAAACATGCCTGCAAGTTCCCTCGACATCTTTCATGAGCTTGGAGACAATATTCTCGCGGAGGTTGCGCCCAAAGAAGCGAGGGTGCAATTGCATGTTCCTCTCCAACACTATGTGGAAAAACATCCTTCTCTTCACTTCTCTTCTCTACTACTTTTTACTTCTGCTTTTATCACTGGAGCTGAGCTGATCTGACCGGAGGAAAGCTGAAGAAAACAGACTAGTCCTTCTCAGAGTAGGAGAGTCGACGGAGAGGAGAGATTTATAAACACGAGAGTAGGTGCCTCCTCGGGCGGCGGCGTTCGCAAGTTCTTTCTTCTGTTTTAACTTATGAGGGCCTGCAGAGCTCGGCCCAGTCACACGCGGGCCTGGCACCACTTTTTTTGTTTAAAAAAAAACAATTCTCTCTTTATTTCCTTAAAAAGATTATTTACCTTTCATTAAATAATATTACGAAAATTATTCATGATATACATATTAATTTAAAAAAAATGAAATTTTATATTATATTTTAACAGAATAAAATCAAATCAAGTGCATAAATTAAACTAATTTTACAGTTTCTTTTTTTGTAAACTTTTTTAAATAAATTCCAAAAATGCTTGAAATATCATAATAAAATATAAATTTTATTATGATATTTCAAGCATTTTTGGAATTTATTTATTTATTAAAAAAATCTAAAAAACTATAAATAATCATACAAGTTAAACTTAGTTAGATTTTGTTTTCACATAAAGCTATTCTCCTTGACGATTCAAAAGCTCTATGATATTATTTAAAAATATAATTATAATTATTTTTTATTTAAAAATATATTAAAATAATATTTTTTATTTTTAAAAAATTATTTTTAATATATATATATATTAAAATGATCTAAAAATATTAAAAAATATTAATTTAAAAAAAATATTTAAATTTTTAAAAAATATTTTTATAACACAAAAACAAATACAAATAGTACATACATCATTCGATCCCCTACTCTGGAACTAAAATTTTAAAGCTGAATGTTTTCTCTTGCCTTGACTTCCAGTGCAATTGACGGTGTGCCTCCAAAAACTTCCTCAATTTGAAAAGCTATACCCAGGTGGGTATTATAAGAACATGAGAAAGAACAATAAAAGAAACCATGGTAACAAAACTAGCAGTAGAGGAATCTCCATGCATTGATTCATTCAGCAACAGCAAGAGCATTCATATTCACTCAAAGCAATAAAATGCTGCAGACTCTTAATAAACCATGGTCGAACATCAGAAAGCTTTCACTTTTCTATCAAGCAATGATCTCAATTGAACTACTTGATTTTTATAGCTTTATCGTATATGCAATAGTATTTTATCTTTTTGGTCAAAGTTTACTGATCCAAGGAAATCGGATGCTAAAGGTGAAAATTACTAACTCTAGAGTTTGTTCGAGTTATAAACTGATTCTTCTATCAATTGATTTTTGGACCAAGGTAAAATTTTGGATCTCTGAAGAACTTAGTAACCATCTCGGCGTTGTCAGCTGAAAGATCTGTGTTCTCTAGAATATATCCCTTGGATGCCTTGGCAATCGCTTCAATCGAACCAATAGCCTGATTGAGCTGAAAATAGAAGAAAGAGGTGTTAACTGAAAAGGGTTTGCCTCCCAGAACTTCAACCATGACAACAAAACTCAACTTAACAGTCAGCAGTTTCTTATTGTGTATCTTTTACAAGGACAATTTGCAAGGAAAAAAATAACCTTATCAGGGAGCATTTATGAATGAAAAGAAAAGGCTATACAAACTTCGACCACGACACTAGAAAATTACTTCACGGCAGTCCCCGACTACACCCCACGGTGCGGTATACTTGGGATTTAGCTAAAGCATTGTCTAGGATTTTAGTTTTATGCTATCTAAGATTGACAAGAAACAATCATATCCTTAAGAACTTCAGCAGACTGGTCCTTATCATCGTGGTTTCTCCTATTTGTTCCTTCCAAATATAATAGATATATGAGCACCAGTAAAGTCTAAGAACAGCAAAGAGGAAAAGACATTAAATATATACCAGAGAGCTTTTAAATGTGAAGTACATTAGACTTTTCTGGATCTTTGATTATGTTAATGATCATTCAAAGGGAATGGCATATTGATAATTCACAGATCAAAAACACAAATATGAAATGGTACTGCCTAAGACACGTGGATGGGCTTCTTATTTCTTCCATGCTACAATACTTTGTTGTTCGAAGCAACATTAATACTCTCATGTAAATGAGAATTTTGTAAACAATGTACTTGGGAACACTTCAAATAAAAGAATACTATGAGGATCAGGCTAGAATTAAACTGATGCCTGGCAGAAACTGTGAGGACATGATAAGGAAGAAAACACAGATGCAATAATACTATTAAAAAGATTTATGAGGAATCTTAAAGTAATTGGCTGGAAAGTATGAATTTACAGCATTTGCGTCATGGTTATCAATGCCCGGTATGGATGTCACCACTCTAAGAAAATTGCCCATCCCTTGCACCGATTGCTTCCTCTTCAGATGCAAGTAAAAAAATGTTGCAGCACCAAATAAAGTGAGCAAATCGTCTTGAACAGTAGGATCTTTAGCTAGTACTTGCAATCAAGAAAATAACTTACACAAACTAACCTCAGCTTTCAATTTTGACAGGGCATCCTGCCGCTTGCATGCTGCAGCTTATAAATTAAAATTTAATGAACCAGTACTTGCAAGTAAGCTTGAGATTCATCTTTAGCAAAATGAGAACTTACTCCCACGAGAATGAGCTATCTTAACAATCTTTTCGAATCCCATCTCCAAGTCTTGAACTGGCACAAATGTTGGCTTGCCAAGCTCCATTCCATATCTTAACAATATCCAAGCAAGTATAAAGTTTTTTATAATCAAAATCAGAATTAAATGGCATCAACATAAATATTAGCTTCACACTCACTTGAAGTAAGAGTGAACAAAGGAGTCATTTTGCTCCTTGATAGGGAGGGAGACAACAACATAAAGATTTGCAAACTGCCCCTTCAGCTTCTTAACTCTGCATTCAGACAACAGATCATGACAATGTTAAAACACAGCAAGAAACTATAAGAAACAAGTTTCTAGCGCACCTGCTGAAGATTGGCTCACAGTTTTGACAATCCCAATTGGTCACAAAGATAAAAGCCACAGACAAACCCCCACAGTTAAAAATGCAGTCCTACATATGATGAATAAAGCGATGAGTTTACATCTTTATTATGTGTGCCTGTGCATGTAAATCTAGAAAAAAGGTTAAGAAAGGCAAGTATTACTGGCGCAATTGGAACAAAGTTAAGGCGGAAAGAATTTGCACTTAGGAAGGATGCGATGAAGTTGATGAAAGACGGGTGTTGTTCATCTCTCCATTTGGTGTTCATCATACAAACTCCAGCACTGCTACCTGCATTTACTTCAATAAAAAAAACGATACAACAATACCATTTGAAAACTCATTAAGATATACCTTAAGAAAATGATAATGCTACTCTATAATAGAATAAACGTGTGCAAATTAAGAGCTAATATATCCATGAAAATCAAGTGTGTGGGAGTAATTCCGAAAGATTTATGAAATTAATGAACAGTTCAATACATGAATAACTCAACAATAATAATATGACTCAAGCAATCAAAAGTGATTGTTGTTGATTTTTTCTTATATTTTCTGAGCAACCAAGCAAGAGGTAGGGCTCTCATTACTTGCCAGTGAAAATCTATGAAATATGAAACCAGGATATATGAAACTTCATCTCAAGAAACCTAAACAAAAAAGTTAAGTAGAAAAATGAGAAGATTCAAAATATTCAGTTTCCTCCACTTTCTCAGCAACCAAACAAATTAAGGTTGAACACTCTGATTTATTTACAGATTCTTTTCTTACAAAATTAGATGTTAAGAAATCTAGAATAAAAATCAAACAACGGAGAAAGAGCAATATAACATGAAAAGATCAAAGATTTGAGGGAGCAATTAAACAGAAAATCGAAGGATGAGTAAGCAGGGAATCGAAAAAGGAAACCTGAGTTTGATGGGATTTGAGGAGTTGGATATCCGTAACTGGAATTCAAATTCGACATTTTCAAACCCTCGCGCGCGCGAGAGTGAGAGAATTGTGTGGGATTGGAGAGAAGCGGGAAGGGCCACAGCTTCTGTACTTGCAATATTATTTAAAAAAGAATAACCAGTTATTGACATCGATGTATTTTTTTTTCTTTCAAAATATATAAATAAATAACTTTTTATTTTAAATAATATTTTAAATTATAATTATTTATTTAGAAATATGATTGTAATTGTTTTTCAAAGTATTTTTTATTTGAAAATATATCAAAATAATATTTTTTAAAAAATTTATTTTTAACATCAACCTATCAAAACAAATTAAAAACTCTTTTAAAAAGTAAAAATAAACAAGAAAAACAAAATAAGTTTACAAAAGATATTTAAGAGCATAGTAATAATTATTTTTTTAATATTTTTTAACTTGAAAATATATAAAAATAATATTTTTTTTGTTTTAAAAAAATATTTTTATATCAATACATCAAAAAGATTTTAAAATATTTAAAAAATTAATTTTAAATTTTATTCAACCCCTATTTGGAAGTTGAAACACAATAATACTAAACAGGATACTTAATAATTTGATAATTTTATCATGATCATATTTTAAAATATAATAAAATTTAAAAAATAATAATTTATATCCTTAATGTATACTGAATTTAAATTCTTAAATACTATGGATTTTTTATATTAAATTAATTAAACAAAACCTTGTTTAATACGTAGCTGTTCTCTCCTGTACTGCTCTCTTTTGTTTTTTTGTTTTAAATAAAAAAGGTTAACAAGAAAACAACTTTTAACAGGCGCTACATTTTAAAAATATTTAATTTTTTATTTTAAATTAATATTTTTTTATGTTTTTAAATTATTTTGATGTGCTGATTTTCATAATAATATTTTTAAAATAAAAACAATATATTATTTGCATATTTTTTAAGTAAAAAGTATTTTAAAAAATAATTATAATATGTTAAATATTTACAATCTGGTGTTTTATATTTTTTTTTTATATATACACTTCTTTTTATCATTACAAATAACTTGGGGTGGGTTAACGTGACCCACAAAAACCCATTGAATATAAACAATGGATTTTTAGCTTATTTTTGGTGTAACCATATAAGATGGATTAAAGTCTAATTTATCATCCCTTATATTTTTGGGTTCATACTTTATATAAGATGGATTAAAGTCTAATTTATCATTCATTATATTTTTGAACTCATACTTTATATTTTAAAAGTAAAGATTGAACCAGCATGGATCATAAATAATTATCATAGATACGGTAGTAATTTGTGTTTAATAATAAATACATATAAACTAGTTTATCCACTTTCCTCGTTAAAAATAGAGATGTATTTTTGTCATTAAAAAGAAATAAAAAGTAATTTATCATAAATATGATATTTGGAGTAATGATTGCTATACCATTTTTGTATTTATAATCTTAAAAAAACTAGTTAAAATTTTTAATTACTGTAAAATTAGATAATAATATTTTTTTAAAAAAATCACCTTTCTAATTTTGCCATAATATTGGTATTGATATAATGTTCAACTCCATGTGGACCATTGTTTATGGTTAAATTTTATTTGAATGATTTTATGATAATATGTATTTTTATACTGTGAACTTTTTTATTCTGCTTGTTTATCTAAATTAATTAGTTAATGTGCGTTTTGTTTTACATTTACAGTATTTGCGCGATTATTTTCGTGTGCTTGCATTTTATGCATGGCCTTTATTATTTATTTTCACTGGATATGAACTCATGGAACTTAGACTCTCGTAATTAATGATCAATGAAATTTGCCTGGACTCTACTTTTTGTGCCTTATAATATTTGTTTACCCGAATTGAGCTGACCAGCCCATGTACGATGACTAACCTTCCTGTTTCTTTATATTATCTTAAAGGGTGACTTCACAAATATCCATGAATATTTATGTTTATACAAGGGGCTATTTATTGAGTTCTCACATAAACATGAGAAGGGGAAGATGCAAGTAATATTTCGAAAGCTTATTCGTGATTGTGTCTTCCTATGAACATGTTACAAACATTTAGTTCTTTAATTTCATTTGATATTTATTTTTTTTGAGTGATTTTAAGATGTAATGAGATTGAGAATGCGAGTTTTTAAAATATTTTTAAATAAAAACAAGTCAAAAAATAAATATTCATGTACAAATATTTGAATTCTAGTTTTTTTTATTATCTAGAATGATTAAAAATCAGTTAATTATTTAATATGTTATCTATTTTAGTTGGTGACATGTCTCATGTAATAAGAAAAATTAAATATATAAAAAAAACTAATTGCATGGACTTGACTTGCCAGCCCCACGCGTCTAGCCTTTTTTGTAATGGGATTAAGCATGCTAGGCGCCTAGTACTGCATCCTTAACATAACATGTCTTTGGAGTTTTTTTTTATGTATTTTTGCAAATCCTAATATAATATATTTTATTTTTAATAATAAGACTATTGTATTTAAAAAAAAATTAGCAAGTATCTTTTTATGTGCAAACATCCATGTTTTTTATATAAAAAAAGTATTAGATTTCTTTCATGCAAGTATCAATTTTGTTTTCATATAATTAAATAAAAATAATTAAAAATAAAATTTTTAAACTTAATATTAGATAAAAATAATTAAAAATAAAATTTTAAAACTTAATAGAATGAATGATCCAGATCATATGTATAATGGGTTAACTATGTCGATGTAAGTATCGTCGTATTAATATTTTAAGAAAAGAATTTTATTTTTTTTAAATCAAGTTAAGTTTTTTACTAATCGTTCAAATTGTATTTAAATTTTTTATGTTAATTATGACATATAAAATTAATCTATATTTATTTTTTAATTTTATAACTTAATATTTAGTTATTATTATTAATTTTTTATATCTATTAGTGCATATCATCTCAAACTATTTTATTAAATGTTTTTTATTTTTCTAAAAACATGTTAGTAATGTCTACTTATTTATTAGGGATGTAAAAAAAATGTTTGCTTCATCCCAAAGCAAAGGATGAGTTAATTTTATTTGTTTTTATATTTTAAAAATATATTTTTTAAATTATTTTTTTTTTAAATAATTAATTTTTTTATATTTTCAAATATTTTGATGTATTCAAATCAAAAATAATTTTTTTTAATATATTTTAAAATAAAAATTATTATAAAAAAAACAATCTTTTAACATATATTTAAACATCACAAAATCAATAAATACGTACTCTATAGGTTCGAAAATGAATCTCAAAGTAGTAACTGGTTGCAGTCTTTTCCCTTTGTGTTAGCAGTCGAGAAAAGGAAGTTAAGATGATGTATATTTACGTGGCGGTGATTGTATTTTAATTAAAATATAGTTTCTAGTTGTTTAATAAAGTAAAAAATTAATTTATTATACATGGATTCTATATAATTTTTACAGTTGAAACACAATAAAAAAATAAAAAAAAGTATTGTTTTTCATTTACTATTTACATTAATTGCATTGTTCAGTGAATAATACAATTAACATAAACAGTGCAATTCATTATACTGTTCACAAGTGAAGTATACTATTCATGTAAAACAGTGTAATTCACATACATTGTTCGCATATGTTTTTTTTTGTGTTCATTTAATTTTATTAATATTTTTTAAGTATTAATTTTATTAATATTTTAAAAAACTAGTTTAAAGTGAATTAAATTTATTTGCACTGTGATGCGAATAATATTTTTTTAAAAAAATTAATGTAGAGTGAATTAAATTTACTCGCAGTGCAATATCAATTTTATATCTGATAATATTTTATCTAAGTTTATTACACACTTAAAAAAATTATAAAAATTGTAATTCTTATCGAATAAATTTTGTACATAATAGAATTATAAATAGTTTAATAAAATAAAAAAAATATTTTATATAAAATATTATTTATTTCATGATATAATAGGAGTAATTTATTCTATAATAGTTAAATTTAAAATCATCAATATTACTATATATTTTTAAAAATTATTTTATAACTAAAATTTCAAAAATATTTTTAACCAAATATATTAAACTATTTTTTAACTTTAATTTTAATTACAATTTTAATTAAATATCTATTTTTTCAAACTAATTTTAATTAAAAATATTTTATATAAAATAATTTTTTTTAAATCACAACCATGACATTCACCGCACAACCATGACATTCACCGCATCACCAACCACGTAACCAACCTTGTCTCGGCCTCCCTTTTCAACCATATTCCTCAACTCTATCGATGCCAAGCTTTCTTGCACTGATCAACTCAGGTATCTCGCTGCAGCCTCAAATACTTAATTTCTAGAACTAAAACCATGACCACGAACTAAACTAATGTCCTGCCTTTATTACCTAAAGAATCAAAACAGAATTTTAACCCTAACTGATAATGCTGCGTACAGATTCCTCGACAAAACAGCAATCATGACTCCCCAAGACCATGTGAACGCAGATGGATCGCTAGTGGAAGAAGCGATATGCTTGTTGGGAGTGGTTCCTGCATGGGCAGCTGCTATCATATACTATTTTGCTATAGTTCAACAGCACACCTATGTAGTATTCCGGGCAGTTCAAAGCCACAGACGCATTGGAAACAGCAACTTCAAGATACCAGCTGCAACATATATATATTGTGCTCTTGATGCTAAGTTTAAGCATTTTCATATCTATCTATGACCGAAGTTTTGCCCCTTTTCTGCGAAGGATTACAGGTAAAGAAGATGGCATCACGATCCTTCAAAGAATCGGCACTGGCATCTTTCTCACCATTGCAGCAATGTTAGTCTCTGGCTTAATTAGTCGAAGAGAAGCAAGGGACTATATCTCTTACCCAGCCGACTCTTGGAAATGCACAAAGAAGAGGTGCCATCTGATCAATGTCGGCTTTATGGTTCCGCTACCTCTAGCAGGAACAGCAGAGGCATTTGGTTCCATTGGACAGACTGAATTCTACTACCAGCAGTTTCCTGAGAAGCATCGGAGAGTCTCTCTTTCAATGTGGCCATAGCAAGCCTCAAGTTATCTGAGTAGTTTTTCTTTTTATTATTGCTATATATCCCACTGAAGTGAAAATTTTTGATCATTTCTTTCAGAAGAAGACGACTCTTTTTAACATTTAATTCATGCTAATTTTATAATCAACAAATATTTTATTATGACAGCCATCTTTATCGGAATCTCGAAAATCTCTCAGTTCAATTCAATCTGAAAGATTCTTCTAACAAAATTCTTCAATGTGCAGATGTTTTCAATGCCGTGTGCTGTATAAAACCCTGGCTTTGTAATGATTATCATGCAGCGAAGCGACTGAAGTAATCCCATCTTACACAAAATCTCTATGTAGAACTTATTCATAGTTTATATATTGTTACAGTTCAATAATAAAAGGTTCTTGCAATGAAGGCTGGCTAATTTTGAAGCGTAACAGTTTCGGTTAAAGAATCAGTTTGAAGTTGAAGAGGCTTGCATCACACGTGGTCAATTCAGTTATAGTACATGTTAAGCTATGCTAGAAATAGTTAAAAGTTAGAATAGCAGTTGGAACGGTTAGTTGAAGTTGGCGCGAAAGAGGCTTGCTTGTATGTAAATAACAGGCTGTATTACGTGAACGAGAGGAAAAGAAAGAGTAATTTTGCAGAAACTGCAGAAATCTCTCCCTCTCCAATTTTTCTCTTCTCTGTTCTTCTCTCACAAAGTCTATCTTCTTCTTCTCTCTCAAAATCTTCTTCCCATCTTGTTAAGGCGAGACCTTACATCTATCTCTCCTTCAAGGTGCAAGAAAAAAAAAAAGAATATATAACAAAGCGAAGCAAACAAGAAATTGTCAAAATGAGATGGGTTTAAAATATTACATCGCAAATTATGTTAAAACACTCACGATATGGTCCCTATGCAGCTTGACGAACAGTTTGGCTCAACTTCAATATTTCAGTCAACAATCGGCTGACAGAAGCCTTAATCTCATTTGGCACTGACAATTCTGGGTGCACTGCCTCCAACGCATATGAAGTGATGACCCTCATCACAACAGCTAAATTCAAAGTCTTGATATCACCTCCCCATACACTTTGATTCACAAAATTGCATGAATGTTTTAAGATGCATTTGTTACATACCTGAGGCGCAAATACATGGATAAAAGATGTCACAATATTTTAGTTTGAACAGCAGAATGAAGATAAAATTAGAAGACAATGGGATGGCTTACCGTGGCCTCTTGAATCTTAAAAAAATTACGCAACCTTTTGGCAGAAAAAACACTCTTTCTCATAAGGGCAGGGCAACCAAAGAGAGCCACCTTTTTCAAATCACTGCCTGACAGCCACCTGTAAATCCAAGGTTTAAAGCTCGCAACAATCAGCAAAAATGGTCATGGAATTAATACGCTAGGTTAAAAAACAATGTGCAAAAAGGTAGCCATATTTCTTGTCATGTCTGCCTTCCAACCAACCATACAGAAATTACCAGAAAGTCAGATGCACAAACTTTTACTATGATGCCTGAAGGCTTGAGTTGCAAGACATTTGTTGAAGCCATTTAAGATATGGACAATTTGATTGTGGTGATGCATTCATCATTTGTAAATTCAGCAAACTTGACAAGAGATTCCATCTAATACTTTGATTAAACACATCTAATACTTCGATCAAACACACAGCTGAAAAACCTGGGGTATACATCAAAAGGAATGAGCTATGCAAGTGGCCTTCTAGAGCCCTCTAATGTCCTGATCTGTAACTGGGTTTTCAAAGTTACATCTTCCCTTCCTACAGCATTCACAACACTTCTCTTCTGATAGTGCATTTGATGATGCATCTCAACAATTTTCACAGACTTTCATAAGCACAGTTGATAGCTCAATACAGGAGTAACTAGTAAACGGATGGAAACATGATTCTCTGGGAGCAGCAGGTAGGATATTAAAAAACCTTGCTCAACTGAGGCTCAACCCTACCTTTCAACTTTAGGTTGCATTCCATGTACAAAAATATTAAAAAATATTCCTCACTTGCACTACTTAGGGAACTGAAGTACCTAGGAAGCTTGTAAAGCTGGTCATAAAGATGGTTCAATTACTGTAAACCTTGTTCTGAGGACGACTAAATGAACAATCTTGAATTTTTTGCATAATTAGACTACCCAGGTAGCAATGAGAATGGAGAAGTTCAAAAGTCTTTGAGGATGTATATAAAGAACTTCTCGTAAAAACTTCCTCGAGAGAATCAGAGGAAAGAAAGAGCATGTGCAGTCTCCTTTGTGAACGTACAACAAAAACTCCCATTTTTAACAGCTCAAATGAATCTATGAATGATCTTCGTAGCAGTCAGCAGGTCATAGAAAGCAATATCTAGCACTAGACGATGCTTATGCAAGGCATGCATTTTCAAGAACAGAAATTAATTCCTTGTCATCCTATAATAGGATTGAAATTAAAAAATGTCCAGAGGCAAATAGCAATTGAAGAAAAGAACAAGAACATAAAATCTACATCTTTTGATGTCATTACATCAAATTCCTCTTTGTTTCTGATGAGTTAATAGAAAAACACAATAACCTATCATGATCAACTTCCATTAAGTTTCCACCACCTCACTTCCCTTAAACTGTAATTCTATGCATCACAGAAATTCAAAAGCTAGAAGCAGATCCCTCATCTGTTAGCACATTAAAATAACTTTAATATATTTTAAGATTTATGATCTTGAACTCCATGATAAATTGAATTCAGCTTCCCTAGATCAAACACAAGGCATCCATGGTATACGAAACTTCACCATCTTCAATTTCTCCACCCTTCTCTCAAAATTCAAGCATAAATAACATAACAAAAAAGCATAAAAGAAAAAAGGAAAAAAAAATCCAGAAATCAACTTACTTTGCAATTTCTTGGTGATCTTTACCAAACTTCTCTACAGCATACTTGATAAAATCCCTGCCATAACTATCATTAAAGAAGCTAAAATCCAAGCTACCATCTTTCAGGAAATTGGCATTATTAAAGTATCCTTCTTTATACAAATGAGTGATAAACATTTCCATATCAGGAGACAACACCTTGAACACCTTGGGCCTATCCTCCCTCCCCACTTTCATCTTCCTTTCCGCCTTAAATACCACAGGCCTCTCTTCCTTTCCCTTCATTTCCACTTTGTTTTCACTCTTTCCCAAAAACACAGAGTACGAATTCTTACTGGGTGTCTCTTCTTTCGCCCTACTCATCACATTTTTTACCTTCTCTTCTTCACCCTTCTTCGAATCTGCTTCTTTTAAATCCCTCACTTCTCTCTCTAGCTCCAACAACTTTATCTTAAACTCATTGGTTTTTTTATGGGTACCAAGGCTTGTTGTTCCGGTTTTTTCACATAATCCTACAGCTACAGCTTCTCGGGAAAAAGGGCGAAGGGGTTTTCTGTTTTGGTCATTAATTTGGGATTCGGAATCGAGTTTGGTAGAGCAAGAGATTAAGGTTCTGTGGATGATTACTGAAGGACCCAGTAGAGAGAGGAGGTTTCGTTGCTGGGGTTTAAGGAGGAGAGTTCTAATTCTAAAGACGGAATGCATTGTGTTTTTGAGGATTTTTATTTTTTTTGGGTTAAATGTTTCTATTTATCATTATTTACATAATGATAAATAGAACAAAGATTTAATAAATAATTGTAAATATTGTTGCGGGTTAATTTCAATTTGGAGTGAACTCAGTTTCTGTAATGAAGTTTCTAAAAATCCAATCAATTCTCTATACTTTTGAAGATTCATTAAATATATTTTTTTAGAACAATTAAAAAAAAACCTCAAATGCTTTGGTTTATTTTTTTACTTTTAATTTAAGATTTGAGAAATTATAGTTTAGCTCCATAATCAACCGGCAAAATCAAATTAGATGAAAAGTCTTGTTTTGCTATTTCTTCTAAACATGATTTATCTCTTCAGCCTCCCTTTCCTTTCTCTCCAAGCACGACGCATCCACGCAAAAAAAACACATCCTTCGTTATTTATACATAGCCTCTTCATATGAGTTGAGTTTATTCTTAGTGTTATTTTATTCTACTTTGTTCCTCGAGAACAATGAATGGAGAGTTATGTTTTTCAATCGAATCGTGATTCAATGGCAGATGTTTGGGGTTATTTTATGATTAATTAGTGAATAATGGTTAAAATATCGTGAATGTACACTTGATTTAACAAAAAATGAATAATTTTTAATTTATCCTAAACCCAGCCATGAAGCTTTAAAAATCCTAAATTAATTGATTTCTGGCTTAATTAATTACAATATTAAGTGATCTGGTAAAGTTTAAACTATCGTTTTCTTTTTGTAATGTATTTTTTGTTAATTAAACATAAAAAACCCAATTTTATCCATTAAAGTTATTATTCACTTTAATTAATAAAATTAGCGGATTACATGTATATATCTACTAGATAAGTTTGTAATTAGAGTTTCTACTAGATAGATCTCTAGTTAAATTTGCTTTATTTATAATTACAAAATACAAAATGTCTTTTATTGTTGCTTATCATAGTAGCCTATCACATGTTGAGAAAGGTTGTTGTTATAACTACGTGGACATATATAAACAAGCTTTTGATGTGGACATATGTCATAATTCAATTTTGGGCTATTCTTTATTTTTTTTAAATCAAAAATCAAAAAAATAAAATAATGGCTAGCGACATGAAGAAGACAGGACGAAAAATCAAGCTGTAATTTTTAAAGGAAATTCAAGACCTAATTGTATCCCATTATACCCAACAACAGATAAAAAAATATAAATTAAGGGTCAAATCAAATGATTGTTCGATGAATTTGCATAAAAATTAAATCTAATGATATAATTAAATTTTTAATAGGTCAATTTGATTTAATCATGGGCCAAAATTAATTTTAATTATGCTTAAGAATTAATTTGAGCTCAATTGAAGGATTTAATTAAGTGCAAAAACTTAATTATACTTTAGACGGGTTAAATTAATTTTATTTAGGGTTTAATTAGTAAAAAATTAAGTTCAAGGATATAATTAAATTTCTAATCAGCCAATTTGATTTAATCATGGGTCAAATTAAATTTTAATTATGTTTAAGAATTAATTTGGGTCCAATTGAAAGATTTAATTAAGTACAAGGATGTAATTATACTTTAAATAGGTCAAATTAATTTTATTTGGGGCTTAATTGATAAAAAAATTTAATTTGGACTTAATTAAGAAGGTTGAAATTTTAAGAGATTAAATTTAATTTTTATCAAGTTAATTGATTGAAATCAAGGGCAAAATTGCAAGAAAATTCAACTTTTAGGGTCAATTAAAAGTTAAATTGACAAAATCCGAGATCAAGAACCATTATGCAACAAACAGCAAACTAGGGGACTCAATTGACAAGAATTAAGGGCAAAATTAAAGAAATTAAAAGTTTAATGGTCAATTAGAGGTTAAACTGAAAAAATCAGAGACCAAGAACCATTATACAACAGGCGGCAAACTAGGAGGGCTCAATTGACAAGAATCAGGGGCAAAATTGTAGAAATTAAAAGTTTAATGATCAATTAAAGGTTAAACTAACAATATCCGAGATCAAAGACCATATTGTAAAAGGCACAGAGACCAAGAACCATTATACAACATGCGGCAAACTAGGAAGGCTCAATTGACAAGAATCAGGGGCAAAATTATAGAAATTAAAAGTTTAATGATCAATTACAGGTTAACCTGACAATATCCAAGATCAAAGACCATATTGTAAAAGGCACTAACTTTGGGGTTTCAATTGAAGTTCATCAGGGACTTAATTGTATTAAATCTAAAGTTTAGAATCAATTAAGGGTTCAATTGAAAGAAATTAAAAAAAAAACTAAATTGAAATTTAGTAAAAAATACCTATTTCAGTCTAAAACGACACTGTTTTTACTAAAGAAAAAAAGAGAGGATGAAACAACGCGTCATCTGGTCATTGTTCATTATCTTTTTTATTTTTTTAAAAAAACTGGTCCGGTCATCCCCTTTGCAGGTGCATTTAATACAATAAACATCCACCAAATTTAACCAAACTTGCACGAAAATGATCATCTGTAGTTCCTCTACATTATGGTGTGAATAGTTCAATCAGAATGACAACCAATTGACGTAGAATCCGAACTAAATATGTTAATTCAGGTAGCTTTTTTAGTAGATTTAACAATGCATCATGCCTACTTTGAACCAATGACTGAGATCCTTCCCAAGAAAATTAAGGACTGAAATTTTACCTCAGCGTAGACAATATTGCCCTCTTCCACCGCTTATAAATAAAGGTGGATTTGATAGCCTGAGAGAGGAGAAAATGGGGTCCAAAAATCAGTGTATTCCTCTGTTTTCTTTTCCAGCCAACGTTCCTCCCTTCCTTCTCTCTCCACCGTCTCTTCAGCCCCTTGAAGACCCCATAGATGCCTTCCTCCTCCACCAAAAGATGGTGGTGCCGCCTCCCTACAAACTCAAATCCTCATAAGAGGCAAAATAGCTGCTGCGACGCTGGTTCTTTTCTTGTTGCAGATTTCCTTCTTCTTTCATCCTGCTCTACCACCAGCCACATCCTCAGCCACCGTTATTATCACATCAGCCACTCCCCATCTTCACTAGATAGGCCTTTATTTAGGCACTCCAGTGTCAGATAGCACCACCTCTTTGGTGCTGCTAACGGAGTTGTTGTATGCAGGATGAATTCTCATGCTGCATGCAGCAACATTAATTAGCATGGTTATTGGGTCGGGCCAACAACCATGCGGGCCTGGGCTGAACCATTTGGGTCCGGTTTGGCCTAAAAAAAACATAAGTTGGGTTGCTATCGGCCTAACCAAAAGCTCTTAGGCTTGACCCAGTTAGCCGGGCCGGGCCGGGCCGGTAATATTATATATTATATTATATTAAAAAAATTCAAAAATTTTTTTTTAAAAAAAATCCTTTAAAAAATTTATGATTTTTTTCAATTTTTTTCTATTAATTTTGCATAATATCGGGTTATATATTTACATTGTAAAATACAAATCCGATATTAAAATAGCTAATTTTCTTCAAAATATTTTTTTAAAAAATTAAAAAAGTTTTCAAAAATCTTAAAAAAATAATAAAAACTTTTAAATTATTTTTTATTTTTAAAAAATTATTTTCATGCATATGGCTTAATCTTAAAATTTTTCCATGCATATTTTTCATTAAAAAATAAAAATAAAATTACATCTTTTTTTTATATTTTTTTAAAAGGGATATCATAACCAATTTATGATTATTCGTTAGGATTTAGCCAACATATCAAAAATATTTTTTAGGATCTAAATGTAGATTTTAATATTTGTGTGGTGTAAAATTACATAATAAAATATACCCTCAAGTATTAAAGATACAATATGTAAATAAATATGATGTTAATATTCAAACTTTAGAATGGTTAGAATTTAACACGATAAGATAAAAACTCTCTAATGAAAAGAGATCTGCCTTGAGCCTTAAATAAGACTAACAAATAGAAAACTGACTTAAAAAACAATTAAATAACAATGTAGTTTACTTTAGATAAGGTGCATTAGAGGTGATGTGTTTTCCCCTTGCATAACCAGTTTCTTACTTAAACTCTCGCAGACTATAGATTCCTTGTAACCATAATATTAGGTGGTAACTCTTAAAAATTAATCATAATTTTTCAATACACAACACCCCTCATCAGGATGATGCTCGCGCACCCCGAGACAACATGAGTGGTTTTTAAATAATAGATGACAAGAGAAATCAAATATTTGATTATGCATCAACATTGAAGCTAATGAATATACACCAAGGGGAATAAAAAATACATATTTATATTGATGCTAATGATGCTGTTGCTTTTATAATAACGAGGATGCCAAGATGTTTCACTTTCAAGGTTGAAGGTAATATAAAAATTGGAGTAAAATATTTCAACAATGTTGATGTTACAAGTAATAAAGCTATACAACAATTTGATACGAGTGAATTGGATTTTTTTAATGATGATGATAGGAATTTTCAAACTAGAAAGTGAAAGAAATGCAAGGTGTCATGTAGGCAATAATAATATGCATGATAAGGTTGATGATAAATATGAGGAGGCAAATGGTGATTATATTCCTTTTAGTGTGTATTGTGATGTGTACGACATGAAATGGTAGAGTCGCCTTCTAGAATTGAAGAGTGTTTTAAGTTTAATATTAAAGTTATGATTTTAAGAGAATCACCATCTAATATCATGATTATTAAAAAATCTATAGCCTGTAAAAGTTTAAATAAGGGGACTTATGTAAGGAAAAGATATTTTACTCCTAATGTACCTTATTTATGATAAATTACATGGTTTATTGATTGTTATATTTAAGTTATGTTTCTATTTGTTGATTTTATTTATTAAAATTTCAGAGAAAAATATAGAATTTTAATATTAGATTTGTATCTTATAATGTAAGTCTCTAATTCAATATTAAATGAAATTATGATGAGAAAAAACCTATTTTGTGTTTTCTAGAATTTGTTTTTGAATTTTTAAGATTCTTTTGAATTTGTTTAAGGAAAATCTGATAATTTTAATATCAAATCCATACTTTACAATGTAAGCTAGAAACTCAAATATTTTTAAAATAGTCTCTAAAGTTTTTTAGATTCTTTTGAATTTTTTAAGGGTTTGTTTGGCTAAATACACAAGTAAATACAAAATAAAACTAAAAAAAAGGGAGGCTTGGAATGTATTTGATAAACACTTTAAGAGATATTAAAAATACTTTAAAGACATGTTTAACAGATATGCCTAAATAACCAAAAAATGTCTAATGTTTTAAGAAAAAAATAGGGTGTCAAACATGTTTTTAAAGTTAGGTTCGGGCTAGGCACAACTACATTAACTAGAAATGGATCAATTTAATAATATCAGGACAAAATACATCAATTCTGAAATGAAAATACAAGCAATCTAGATACAATTCAAAACTTGTTAAAGAGATACTGCTTAGCAAATTGGAGGATTATATGTTACTACAAGTTGAAATGATGTTGCAATGGATATGAGTGTTGGTGGGTTCAAGAGTTGTTGTTGTGTTTATTATATGCATGATTTTTGGTGGTATTTTTGTAAATAACAAGATGGTGCCCTGGTTAGTTTTCCAAAAATAAAATATCTAATTGTTTTTTTTTAGCCATCAAAAGCACTTTAATAATTAAAATTATGATAATAAAAAACCTGTAAATAATAGTTTACTTTTATTTTGACTCTGAAAAGTAAGATATAAAATTTAATGATGTTATTACACTGATATGAGAGTTAAATTGTAATTTTTTAAATTAAAAATTAAAAAAAATCAAAATATAAGTTTTTTTTTATAATTATCCCACCAAATAATTTAATCAGATAATTTTTTTTAACTTTCAATATTTAAAAAATTAAACACAAAACTCATAAAAGAAATAATAAAATATATATCAAACTAGTTTTTTTTTAAAGATATTTAAAATGTAATTCAATCATCAAAAGTTCATCATGTTTTTTTTTTAAATTTAAGACTATTTTTTAATCAAATTGAGATTCTTGTGAATGTCAAGAAATAAATAGCTTAGTTGATTAAATATTTACCGATATCTAGAATTATCAAATCCTTCTCATTTCATGTTGAGTAGGGAGTGGTGCCCAGAGAAGGAGAGGTTTATCTGCTATTGTATTCCAATTTCCAAGTTTCAACCGCAAGGCAAGTTCAGTTTTTTTTTTCCAGTTTTTTTTTTAATACTTTTAGGAATTTTTTTATATTTTTTCAGGAAAATTATAAATAAAGAAAAAATTATAATATTTTTTTTGTTTTTAAATTTATTGATTCATAGTTTTTTTAATCTTATTATAAGTCAAGAAAAAATATAATTTCTTCCTTCATTATGAAGATTATAAAACTAGAAATAACATTTACAAGTAGTTCATCACTCTGAGTCCCATGTACTCAAATAAAAAATTTTGTTGTTGCAACGTTTAGCTGGGCAAATAAGTCAGAAATGCCGGTTTCATTTCGGATGTTTGAGATTATAGTTGAATTATATTTTTATTTTAAAAGTATTTTTATTGATTTAAATTATATTTTTTTGTTTTTAAATTATTTTAATATTAAAATTTTTAAATATTTATTTTTGAATAATTTTTTTAAAAATAATATTTATGTCAATCAAATAAGTATAATGATCAGCTTAGTACATGATAAAGAAAATTGTGTAACATGCGAAGAAATATACTTGAAACTGCATCAAAATAGAACGGCGCAGGTGTAATGATAATAATAATTTAAAGTATTTTTTTGCTTAAAAATTTATTAAAATAATATTTTTTTAAAATATTTTCAATATAATAAATTAAATTAATCTAAAAATATACAAAATTAATTAAATCTTTTAAAAATACACAATTCCATTATCAAATACTATAGTAATTCATACTATAACTATAACTGTCATTTTTACTTTATTTTCTAGCATAATATTTTACTTGTAAAACCGTGTGATATTGCATTTTAAAAACATTTTTTTTTAAAAAAAATTAATATATTTTTAAATTATTTTGATGTATTAATATTAAAAATTAATTTTAAAAGAAAAAAATATTATTAATATATTTTTTAAAATAAAAAAAACTTTTAAAAAATAACCTAACCTGCACACTCACGTAGGCTAACCTCGCTCGTTGCCACAGTTTAACTGTGTATATATTTTTATAAGAATTAATGTAAATTATTTTTTAATAAAAAATACTTTAAAATATATTTCTATTGAACTACGAGCCAGTCTCTAAGTCGGAAGTTTGGGTTATTTAGGACACCGAATGAATATTCATTAGAAAACGACGTCGTGGTTTGAACTCCTATAAAAGCCAACCTAACAACAGCAAAACCACTAGAAAGTCTAAAACCCTCTGTTTTTTTCTTAAAATACTGCTGCTGCTAGTGGCTGGTGTTCTCGCAACCCGCGATCATCATCACCACAACCCCCGGCCGTCTTTCCTTGATTCCGGTTAGAAGATACTTATTTTTTTAAAAAATTACGGGCTTAATGTCTTGCTTCGAGGGTATAATTTTGGTTTAATTTATGAATGAGTGAGTGAGGTTTGTCTTTGACATCATGTCTTTAGTTGATGTCTTTTGATGATTGTTGTGATTGTGATGCTCTGTTTAGATGATTTTTTTGTGTCGAATTATGAATGCATGTGTTTTGGCTATGTTTTGCTTGGCTGCGTCTCTTAATTGGGGTGGAGTATCCTTATTTGCAAGTGTTTTTCTCCCTGTTTTTCATTGTTTCAAGGATGTGGGGTCCTGGTTTTGATTGAGAAACCTAGTATTCTAACCTGAAAAGCTTTTTTGATTGATAAACCCAGCTCAAAGTTTCAATCTTTACTCTTAATCAGAATGTTGTTCAGTTCTGTTGTCTTCTCTGTTGGCTATATATATCCAGTGAGATTGGGGCAAGGCAAAAATGTCAACCATAATTATAATTTTTGTTTTGAAGAAGAAAAGAAAATGATTTAATTGGATTGTTGAGACAAAGCAAATTGATTTAAAATTCAATCTGAATAAAATTTCCGCTGTCTGTATTCTGCTCTCCTCCAGTCACTGCATGTTTGGTCAATTTTGAAAATTTGCATGAGGATCAGTAGGTTTTATTTAAAGTTTGATGTTTATCTTGCATCATATGCATGTGAATTTGGTATAAAAGATTAATTTTTTTTTTTTACCTGATTGACATATCGTGCTTCCTTTCTTTCAAGTGTTAGTCCTATTTCTTATAGTGGATATGTTTTTTTACCACCATGCCAATAAAGCAAGTTCTGCAAGCGAGACAAAGAAGATAACTTAGGTAGGCCATTATTACATCACTCCATTCTGGTTAATCTTATTTTAGGGACCTTTTTTTAGGACGACTTTGGAGTGAATTTATGTACTTTCAAAATGACATGTCCCAACTGTCTCCGTTTCTTCAGTCAATGCACTTAAAATACTGCCACTCATAACTTATTGAAGAAAAACTTCTTAAAAATTTATCTTCAATTTTTGAAATGTTTAACAAGTTGAGTTGGGTTTCTATGTGATCTTTAGCTTTCAGATAGTTTCTCTGATTTGTGATATTGATATTCTCACTTTTAAGACATTCTATCTATCCAAGTCATGCCAGTGTTGACATATTCATCTCTGCAGGTTTAGGATACTGTCCTGTCCTGAACCAGGAATTAATATCTTGCAGTGTTTGAACACTGTCTTCTAGAATCTAATACGTAATGGATTTAAGGTCAAAAGGTATGGCCTGGGCTGGAAACATTTACCAGAAGTTTGAAACTATGTGCCATGAAGTGGATAATGTTGTGAATAAGGTATCATTTTTTTCTTTCTGTTTTCTTCTTTTTAGCATGAGTTAAGACAGGCCTTTTTTCACATTCTCTGTCATTTTCTTTGATTGAAATCAATAGTCATATTTTCTTTGGTTGTTGCAACTTCTCATTCATGCATCAATATTTTTAGCTGTAACATATTTACTTTAAACTGTCCCATGGGCCAGCATATCCCTGCATGCATCCACAGCACAAACATGATTTGGCCATTTCTTATACTTTTACTTCTTCTTATATGTACAGGATGCATTTAAATTCGTTGAAAATCAGGTGCACTCTGTGGGTGAGAACATGAAGAAAATCTATTCTGATGCTGTTCATGATTTAATCCCTCCTTTGGTGGATCCTGCAAAATGTGAAGCTCCAGCAGCAGCTACCATTGGCGTGTATATTATTAAAACTATGATTGGCATCGAGGATGATCATGGGTATACTTCTCAGGCAAAGCAATCACCCGCAGAGCTTGGTGATCATGATCCCATGACAAAGCAGCTAGGCAAGGATGTCTGGGAGCTTCAGGTTGCAAATCAATTGACTATCACTGGCAATTCTGAAGAAACACTTGAAGGGGCAGAATCTGAGTCAGCTCTAGGAGGTGAAGATGTTACAACTGAGACTTCTGATGTGAGCACTGAAGAAAATTCAGTAAAGGAGAATTCCTGTGGACCTGAGGAGTTGGAATCCATTACTCATGGAGATAAAGAACCTTTTGAAGCATCCATTGAATTTCCTGATTTTAGTAGTGAAAATGCATGTGGGTTTCTGGATGAGGTTTCACCTGTTACTTCAGTTCCTGGTGAGGCGTTCCAGTGCCCTCAAGATGGGGGAGCTGTATGTGATAGCTCTGTAGGTGATTCCTACTCTGCTAATGTGATTGTTTCTTCTTCTCAGATGTCCTTTTCAGTTGTATCTTCTGAAAGAGAAGCAGTGGAGATGGAAGTTGCATCCCCCAGCTGTTCCATATTCAAGGAATCTCATTGTTTGCCTGGGAACCCACTTGATAACATCACCACCAAATTAATCTCTTGTGGTAATCCTTGTGATGCGGCTGGCCATGATACTCACAGTTCCAAAATGCTCCTGTCTTCTACATCATCTCATTCTGAAGGTTCTGTTGTGCTCTTGTCTTCTACATCTGCTCCACCTGTTTCATGTAAGATCAATGGAGCAGAGATGGGGCTTGCCTCCTCCAACAGTGTGCTGTCCTTGGTATCAATAGGTTGGTAACTCAATTTTGTTTAGGGATCATATTTTGGTAGAAAAAGACTATAGAATCATTTCAGCCAGGTCCGCATTTTTGAAAAATCGTATTTTGGTTGAAAAAACACTCTAAAATCATTTTAGCCATGCCTTTATGATGTAGTGTGGGAACAGGAAAACAGTGTAAAACAGAAATTACAGCAGCATAATGGTTAAAATTAAGCTAAATTGAAGTTGGAACAAGGTAATTAAGGTTTAGGGTTGACAAGAAACCTCTAAAATCTGAATGGATTGATAAATAACAAAAAACTACTACAAAAGTAAACCTAGCAGTCTATTATATTAGCTTAAGCCCTACATCCTTGTAGGAAAAGGATTCCTAGTCTTAGTCCCTCAGTAAAACTACATAGCCTATAAAGAAGATACTTTTAAATGTAACATTCTAATCACATGACCCTAGATTGATTAACCCTAATATCAGAAATATATTAAAAAAAATTCTAGAGAAAGCTCCTGCTTTGCTTTGAATTAATTATGTGAAGCTGTCTTGTAATATCTTGATGGATAATTATCTTCAGATAAGGGTTTGATTTGAAATTCATACAATCTCTGTGTCTGGGTGTGTGTTCTGAAAATATTCTGAAAAAAATAAAAGCTGATGAAACTTGTCTGGTTTGCTTTGAGATAATAACAAAAAATAAAGATCAACGTATGTCTATATTCTAGTTGTGTTAGTGGTAAAAAGTTGTTATAGCTATCATCATTAGCCCTTGAGATGTAAAACATTCAATAAAACTGCTTTGTGGCCTATCTATAACAAATTAGTTTTAAATTGGTGTCTTCTTATGGTAAGTTAGAATATCAGCCTAATTGTCATCTCTGAACTATTATTGAATACGGGAATGAGGTATTGTTTGAATGCATCCTCTGACTAATAATTTGAATGGATGGTTTCAGCAAAAAGAAATATGCATATTAACATAATCAATGAAAACTATTCTACATATAATTGGAACAGCCTGATTATCAGAATGCAGTAATCTCTAAGCGTTATTTAAACTATTGCAAACTGCCTGCCTCCTTATGTTCAGAATGTTTAGAATGCATGGTATGTCCTGTGCATAGTAAGATTTCCATGTATACGACTACATGGCTTTGAGGTGTACATGCTATATCTTTCTTATTCATGGTTCCCCTTTCAGTGACTAGTATTGAGGTGTTAAATAACAATACACCTTAGTCATGGCTTTCTGGAAGTTATTCATTCTTTCTAATAAGAGAACGCATTTATAATATCACAGGTAAGGATATAATTAGCCTTTCATGACTTGTGAGTTTGAACCTGCTTGTTTCTTGGTGACTGTTTTTTATCATTTTCTTGTTAACAAAACATGAGCTTCCAAACATGAACCATCCATAGCTGATCCTTTTTTTGCATGTGAATATCTGTTGCATAAGCTGAAACTTGCAAGTGTCTTTTTTACTGATTTCTAGAAGCACGTGCAGGATGCTCAGATGACTCTGCTATAGAAGATTTGACAGAATCTGAAATGGAAAACATTGATTTGTCTGAGAATGTGAAGCTTGATGAAAGTTGTGTCATTGTTGACAATAGCTTTCTCTATGAAGTCTCTCGCAGAAATCGGAGGCTCAGATCATACAAGGTTTTACTCTCTCCCTCTCTCTCTCTCCCTGCACGCGCGTGTGCATGTGGATTTGTGGCTGTGCGTCCTTTTGGGTGGGGGGTATTTGGAGCTGTGCATATATTTTCCAAGTAAAGGAAGAATTTATTTGCAGTTATGCAACTGATAATTTTTCAAACATGAAAGGAGAATAAAAGAAAAGGAGCCACTACATTCCTAAATGTAAAGTGCTTCAAAAAATAATGACAGATAAATTTTTGTTGGCTGGTCAAACATCGGCTAGTTAGTTCTACTGTATCTAGTTTGCAAATATGAGCTATATCTTCGTAACTTTTAACTTTCTAGTTGGCAATCTTTCTGTTATGTTTTAATTAAATTCCACCATCTTGCGAGTGTGAATAAGTAAGAGGCTAGGAATTCACTAGAAACTGTAATTTCACACAGAGTAGAGTTAATTTTTCTTGAGACAATTACTGTTCACAACTTGAATTTTGTTATTCGTGGTCAATGAAATTCCATTAGAATCTTGTGCGTCTAGGAATTCTCTAGAAACTGTAATTCCACAGAGCTACAGAGCACAGTTTGAAATTTTTTCTTGAGCCAATTATTGTTCACATCTTAAATTTCGTTACTTGGTAAATGAACCTCCATTAGAATCTTGTGCGTTTATTTTAATTTCTTAATTTTGTAGATAATAAGACCTACTGACCCCCTTTTGGTTTTCTTCTTTTTTAAGAAAAAAATCCAAGATGCTTTCTCATCCAAAAAGATGTTAACCAAGGAGTATGAGCAGCTTGCAATTTGGTTCGGGGACCTTGATGGCCATGATACAATGCAGCACGAGTTGTCATCTAGTACCACCATCACCTTGGATCCACAAACTAATTGGAGACAAGACTCTGAATGGGAGCTGTTGTAAACAAATTGCTAAAGACGCGAACAAAACATAAGTGGGCTAATTGGCCAGCCGACCCCTTGTACAGGTTAATAAGTTGAAGAGAATGCCACGGTTTGTGAATAATGGTCGGAGGGTATCCAGTTTGGTATAGAAAAATATAAAGTAACAAAGTAGAAGATGATTATCCAATCTCATCTGCCTAACTGCTGCTGCTGCTGCTGCAGTTTCTATTCTGATCAAGTTGCTATGAAATTGCAAAATCTTGGTAGTACTTGCGCTATTACTTTTCATTTTTCATCTAGATATAGTGTCTTCACGTTGGAGCTTTGTTGCATGTGCTTGCGTGTTAAGGGAAATAATTTTCAACAACCGGACAAAATAATTGAATTACTAAATTTTCAGCTCATGGTGTTTTCTATACCTTCTGTTTTTTTGTTCGTTTCTTTTTTCAGCAAAAAGTTTGCATCTCTCCACTGTCGTAATCACATAAAATTTTGATGATTCTGTAACAAATATGCGTAGAGAATCTCATTCCAAGCATCAGGAACCCCTGGTAAACACCAGTGGATGCAGTCTGCAAATTTTTTTGGATCAGATCTTTGCTCCTTTGTCAAGAGCTTCCCCTTGCGTTCACCATAGATGGTTGTATGGCCATCTTTTCTATATTCCGACAACTGGGTGATATTCAAAAAAGTAACATTGATTTTCGATTCTCGTAGGATATCATCAACTATCTTCATGATCTGGAGATTTGAACCTGTGCCCCAGTATGGACCTTCAATTGGGTAGGATTCATTGAAGCAGTTTTCATCACTTCCAGGCCTCCATTCCCAACTCCTACAAATAAATGTTACGTTCTCTCATTAGGACCAGAACTTTATAGTTCACCCGAAAATGAATGAATCTCCATCAAAAGAATTGATTAAAGGCTGGTTATGGAATAACTACAAAAACAGAGATTAGCCGATAACGGTTAAATACAATTAGAATGGGAGGGCTGGTTTCAGCATTTTATAACCTTGTTATTCTATTTGTTTTGAATGTGATATATCGAAGGAAAAGTCCGGAATTAGATCAAAATTCATTAAAAAAAAGGAAGAGAAGAGGTGCCTGATTTTAATGCTTTTTAACAGTGACTACAAAGATGGCATTAAGCTTAATTAACCCGGGGAAACGGTGTAACTCACCACAAATGAGTTGGAGACATGCTCATGAAGAACACCTTCTGCTTGATGGAGTTGATGTTGGATTCTAGCCATTTTGCCCAAGTTTCCAATGCTAACTTATATGCAGTGGTTACATTATATTCTTGAATGTCATCTGTTGATCCATGTCTGAAACAAAACCACATAGGTAAACAACCTTTTGTTACATTCAAGTTAGATTTTGCTTAGTCACATGCGTGAGTTCAGAAGTTATGATAATGAAGAATGTGCTTGGACAGTCAGCTAAGACGTGAAGAACTGGATACTTACGTAGCATTGATCGAAGGCTTGTACATCCACCATACGTAGCTCTCGAATACTAACACGTCAACGCCTTCCCAGCTCTTTCCATGTTTAGCTATGGAATCGAGATCAACCAGCCGTTTTAGTACAGTATGATTTGTTGCATGATCTGAAATGGATTCCACAATGAAGGGAGCCCAATAATACTCAATCGATGCATTATAGTCCTGAAACATTTTGTGGGAAAGAAACATGGATTTATTAGTTATAATCATATGCAATCAAGGTTCAATTTGCTGGATTATTTAGCTGATAACATCCCCATGGCTAACTGTTTATATTTTGAAGAAAAAATTGGAAAAAGTTTACGCGAATTGAGTACCTCAGCTTTGAAGATCTTCATCGGAGGAATTCGTTGAAAAGATTTTTTTCCATCAGGAATTACAGATTGCACCATACAGACCATAGACTCAAATTGGCCTCTCTGTACAGAATCTCCTATAAACATCAGCCTTTTGCCCCTCAAAATGTCCAGTAGCTTTAATGGATCAAATCTGAGACGGCAGAGAACAAAATTAAAAAAGCACTCAGGAGTTTCTGCATTTCTACTGCCATAAAATAATGGCAAGTAGCAAGCCACGTTTCAGAGGGGGACATGAACACATCAAATGCCACCAAAAATAAAAAATAAAATAAAATGAAGTCTTACCTCGGCAATTTGCATGCATGAGGCTGCCACCTCCAATCTTGGTAGAAAGAATCAGGCCTACCATTTCTTTGGCAGGTGGTCTGTTTAACCAAGTAAGGGCAGCTTTCTTCTGTATAAAGAGGGTGGGATGCATTGTCCCACACCCATTGCCCTTCAAAAACATCGCACCCTTTCTCAAACCGATCTTTTGGCAAAACAAAGACTGGTTTTTTATACTCGCCTCCTTCTTGCCTTCCATATACCCTGAAGATAGAGCTCTGGTTGCTCTTTAAACTATCTAGGACTAATCTTGCAGTTCCTAAAACAAGGAGAGAAGCTAACGCTACAGGGAAGAGGGTTTGAATTCGTCGATCAAGTGAAGTTTTCATCGTCATTTAGGGTGGGTGAATAGAACTGAAGTGGTTGCGTTTTACTTCCTTTTGGAGACAGCTTCCTTTGTATTTGACAGTGTATCTTGAGCATAAAGTCTTTTCGACAAAGCTCCATGCAACCACCAGTTGGTAGATTACAGTTTAGGTAGTTTCTTAGGCTTAAAAGCATTATGATCTGGGCCATCCTCATGAGAAGTTAAGAATCATAAATCACAAGTAACCCACTCTGAAGTCGTTCGCTTTCTCTGCTAACTCTTGATTACTCTGCTTGGAGAGGTGGCACATCAGCCTCCTAAAATAGGACACGACAAGCCTGCTTGGTTGCTTAAGTTGGTGGCTCATGACTTGACCATTTTCTTCTGCTCCTTCTTGTTATATACAATCCAGATTTCAGATGGTAATATGTAAGCGTTTTGACCTCAGATCCGATTCAACCTGATCGCTAGTGATGGATAATTGCCACAGGACCTTTGCACGTTCATTTCTAAATGCTTGTTGTTTATGTAAAGAAATCTTCTTATCGATCGTTCCAAAACTTGGATGCAGAGAGCCATGGACCAAATTATAGATTCTCTTTTTTCTTTTCAAATGGTGTTCTTTTTAGGCAAAGTTGAAAACAGTTTCAGACAAAAATAAAATAAAATTCTTAAGTGAAGTGAATTCAAGCGAGTTAATTTAATTTTTTATTTTATAAAAATAAAAATAATAATATTTCTTAAAAAATCAATTTTAATTGAATTTTTTTGGGTTAATTGACTTATGTACTAACTCAAAATTTTAATTATATCATATAACTTTCCTTTATTTTTATTGAAATCCAATTTAATTTAGATCATACAATCATTCAATTAAGAATTAATTTATTAAAATAAATTGATTTTTTAAATAGTATTTCGGGAATTTTTGAGCTTAAATATTGATATAATACTTAAAAAAATTATTAATATTTTTTAGATTCATCGATGAAGAAAATATTTTTAAGATTGTTCGGAATATTTTTTTTAAAATTTTAGATGATAAATAAGTTGTTTCAAAAATATATTTATTGTAAAAAAAAACTAAACCTTGAAGCTTGATTTAAGGAGGTTAGTGCTAGATATATTTATTCACGAAAACAAATATATATATATATATATATATATATATATAAATAAAGCCTTTTGTTTTTCCTGTTATTTAAAATTCGTAAAAAACAAAATAAAAAAAGGAATGAAAAATCTAAGAGCAAAACCTCTGACCTTAAACCTCAGCCTATCTATCCAAGAACAAAAAAAAATCCTCAACTGCAGAAGAGAGGAGAAGCGAACCAGTTTCCAGTGTGGTTTGGATATAAGAAAAGCTGTAACTATTTTTAACTATCAATCTCTCGCTTCATAGACCCAACTATGATAATGACCGAAGTGTGTGGCCTCCGTACACGCTGCCTGCACTTCCTCCTCCGCTCTTCCTCCTCCTCTTTCTGTCGCCACGGCCGCCAATTCGCCACCACCACAACATGCTCCATTCCCGTAGCAAAGAAAAAAGACAAGTTAATTGTGATTTCTGGTCCCACTGGATCCGGCAAGACCCGTCTCGCATTAGAGCTTGCCAAACGCCTTAACGGTGAAATCGTCAGCGCCGACTCCGTCCAGGTCTCTTCTTGTTCTCATGTTGCCCCCTCTTTTTATGGTTTCCATCTTTTATTTGGCTAATCACTGCTTTGTTTGCTTCTTTGGGAAAAGAAAACAAAGTAATCTGAAAACAAATGGAATGGAGGATTTAGCCTTTCGGTTGGTAAGAGAAATGTAGGATAAAAAGAAGAAGTTTTAATTGTCTCAGGACTTTGAAGAAGTTAGGCATGATCATTTATTTATCTGGGTTTATTTTAGACAGCCTTCTTTTTATGCTTGAAATTCCAGAGTACTGACATTTCTATTCAGGTGAATTGAAATTGATTGTTTTATCTGCTTTGTACTGTAGGTATATCGTGGTCTTGATGTAGGATCAGCAAAGCCTACTGAGAGTGAACGAAAGGTCTTTATTCATATTCAATACGTTATGCTTTTGTTTTTTGTTGTTTCTGTTGATCAGTGTCACTTTTCCTGGAACTAAAATAATCGTAGGTCATATGTAATTCGCTTTGGTGCAAATGTTCCAAGCAATTCTCTTCATGAGCACAGAAAAATATTCACTTAGATTTTGGTGGATATGCATCTCATAACTTTGGAACTTTTTACATAGAAGAAAAACTGTGAAGCTTTTGGTCAACCTCAACCTGTTATTTGATGCGTGTTATATTCTTGGAATGGTGCGCTTGAGGAATTATGTGTTGCGCACCATCTTGGCAACTTATAATAGCAATATTACTCTCACCAGGTAACAGAATTTCATGTATAAGATGATATGAGCGTGTCACTTTCCTGTGATTAAACTTATTGAACACTTGATTGTTGAAGGGAGGAAAATAGAAAAAGAAAGAGAATCGTTAAGAATTATTTCATTTGTGCTAGTGCACTCATTTCATGCTTGAAGTTTATATCCTTGCTTGAAATATTATTATCTAGCAATAATGGCATTGAACCTCACAAGACGATATTGTATCTGCTAAACTTGCCAATTTTCTCAGTGTGAGCTCATTTATTTTTGGGTGAAATACGCTGCTTTCCTCTTATATTGATATGCAAAGTAAAACATACCTGGCAGTTGATAGATATATATAGTTTAGCCGGTGTGAATGGTTTTTTTAATCTCAAACTATACGCCTTTTTGCAGGAAGTCCGGCACCATCTAGTTGACATATTACACCCATCTGAAGGTATGTTTTTTAATGGACCAGCTGATGTATATGAAGCATTGTAGCACATCATTTTTTATGGTAATTTGTATTTTGCTCTTTGATGAAATACATACTCCTCCCTTAAGGTTCTTCTCATACCATGTCCTTTCAGATTATTCAGTTGGGCAATTTTACGAGGATGCAAGACAAGCAACTCAAGATATTCTCAAAAATGGTCGTGTTCCCATAGTCACTGGTGGGACTGGATTGTACCTGCGATGGTATCTGTTTGCATAACTCGACTATAATTACGATCAATCTTTCTAAAGAAGTTCCCCCTTCTTTTGGCTTGAGAAATAGAATACTTGTAGGAAAAGTCTCTACTACGTACTACATAAGCTTCCAAAATCACATCATTGCAGAATTTGAATTTATGATATAATGATGGGTCAATAATAAGTTTGCATCAACATAAATAAAAATAAGGTTCTTTTCTGCAGTTAATTTTTTGAGGAAAAAAAGAAGTAAAGATAAGAACATAAATTCTTCTAGCCTATTTATCTTGCATAACCGTTCATAGGACACATGCAACATGTTTAGCTACAGAAATAAGGAAAAACTAGTTATATTGATTTGAAAATGGTGATTATAAGCTTGTTTTGATGGTCATTTTCAACCAGTTAGGAGCATATTTTCCATACCTTTGACAGAAGTTTCTCAACCCTTTGCTATTTCCTTGAATATCATACATGACACTGTTACTGACAAGGCATGGTTGGTTGAACAGTTCCTTATAGTTACGACCTTGCATATATCATTTCTACTAGTTCCTTATATTGTACGGCAATAAAGCTTTATGTTCTAGATTGTGCTGGAAAGACTCTAAAAGGGCTCCTTTCTTTATTTTTGCTCTCCTTCCTTTGTCCCCTCTCCTTTTTAGGTTGATGGAAGGAAATTATATATATTGCTTGTAAAACACACTAGAGTATCTTACGATGCTAGTTTTCACTTTTATCTCTTTAATGTGATTCTTAGGTTCATATATGGAAAGCCAGATGTTCCTAAAGCCTCACCAGAGATTGCATCTGAAGTATATTCCGAGCTTGCAGAACTTGAGAGGAATAAGGACTGGGATGCAGCTGTGCAGTTGGTGGTCAAAGCAGGTGATTCACAGGCACAGTTTTTGGCTGCCAATGATTGGTATCGGTTGCGGCGTAGCCTTGAGATAATTAAGGTTAATTTGTGAAGTTTTCTAGCTATATTTGTGACATCAACCGAATTTATATCAAGGTCTTGGTTGTGCAACTTTTATTGTGGTTGTTGGACATGTGGATTGTTGGAAATTATAACTGCACAATAATATAGAACTATTTACACAACACAAACAAAGTGATTTCATCTCTTTGAACAACAAGAACAACAATAATATCCCAACATTTTTAAACCATTTATTACTTAAGAAGCCCTAACCAAAATGTAATTGGCTGTCATGCAATCATGACACTGAAATCCCTCACCCTATTATCTCTTATGCCCCTCCCTAGTCACATGAGTGCAGGCACTCCTCTTCCCAACAGGCACAGGGATAAGTTGCTTTTGACATCACAGAACAAACTATTTTCTTTGTTATCAGTTTATGTTAATTATATTAGGAAACAATTTCTTTTTTGTTTGTGTTTTATGAGGCTGCGTAACTAGATTGAGTGCATGCATTTTCCGTTGATTTTTGTTTCTCTTGGTGTGGCAGACTAGTGGATCTCCTCCATCTGCTTTTCAAGTTCCATACAAGTCTTTCAAGAACCAATTTGATACAAGATTAACAGACAGCTCCCATGATGTGAATTCATCTGGTGATTTGGACTATGAGTTCATTTGTTTTTTCCTCTCAAGCCCCAGACTTGATCTCTATAAATCAATTGATTACCGATGTGAAGATATGCTTGCAGGTAGATTATATCACAGCTCATCACTATTATAGACACGTATTTGTTAAAAAGGAATATACTAATGAAAAAAGAAGAATATACAAGTACAATAAGAGGAATGAGACATGATCCAATGAGGTGACAGGAATAAAAAAGGGAAGACAAGCAGGCATTACAATGCGACTGAATAGAAACTAAAGACACTCTTGAAGCTCATAAAACATTGTGCTTTAATGATGCTGGGAATGCTTTACTATTCTGTAGTCACAAAGTAGGGTACCATCAAAGATGTTGAAATTCTTCCATCTGGATGTTCAATCAAACTGTGAACTTATCACAGTTAAGAATTAATAATAGAATCCTCCACTCTACCCGGCACCATGTCAGATTCACCACTAACTGCAAAAGGCCTTTGCTGCATTTCCCAATATGCTGATGTATGAAGAAAAATGTATTGTTATTAATTTTTTCTTTGTTATAGATCTTAGAATCTTCAGCATTCGTTTCCATTTGTCTTCACAAGGAAATGATCTAACATCTATTGTGGTTTTTTTTTTTTTTAATGACATAAAATGTTATTTGCTCTTTTTTTTTGTGATTCAGAAAATTATATTTTTGTAGAAGGGCTCTACTATTTGTGAAAATTTAGGTTTTACACTGCCATTTTATGAATCCAAAGATAATTTTTATCCATTCTGGGCTTTACATATGTGGTAGTGTTTTGGGAAATTTTAGGGAACACTTAACTTTTTTTCCCCTTTGCCTACCATCTAGAGATACCGGCATCATCAATTGTCTACTTTGACAGATGTAATTACATTTTCTTGAGCAATTTGGAAATTAAATAACAATGGTGGTATGCATTCAGATGGTTGGGTTTAGGTATTGGTGAAAACTTGGAAAGTAAATAGCAATGGTAGTATGCATTCAGATGGTTGGATTTAAGTATAGGTGAAAACTCTTTAGTTTGGAAGAATGTCATTCCCTTAATATCATATTTGGTTAACCTTTTAATTTCCTGCTCTTTTATTAATGAAAGTTAGATTAGTATCAGAGATGATTATGCAACATCATGTGATGTGTTTATGTTCGCTTTAAGATAAGATGGCCTGACTTATTTTTTTATGTACTCCTTAAAATAAATGGCCTCTTAAAAAAATAAATGTATACATATAGTCTATGTTCAATTTGTAGACAATCACAAAAACTATAATGCAAAACAAATGAAAATATATATTACTTCCTTTAGTTAGTACTTATTTTAGGATCAAGGGGGTATTTTTATTTATAATTTTTACATATTAGTTTCCTTTGCATGGTCAACTCCTAAGTGACATTTATTTTGTGTTTATTTGATTTGGCTATAGGGAGCAATGGGATTTTGACTGAAGCCAAATGGCTTCTTGACGAGGGACTTCTTCCAAACTCCAATTCTGCAACTCGAGCAATCGGTTACAGACAAGTATGCCATTGAAATACTTTTATTTATTTTTATTTCTGTTTTATATGGATTATTTTATCATTGGAAGCTGTTGTGTTGTTTTGATGTTTCTTGTCGGTTATATTCATGTCAATTGCTTGGTTTTCTCATCTATTTTCCTCCCTCGCCTAATTCACTTAATCAGTGATTTGCATTCAATTTTGTTGATGTATAGGTACCTTAGTATTCATCATATCAAATGCTAAAACTTGGATCAATTTGTTTGCTTCTTTTTCAGAGAGAACGCGTCTGATTAATGTACAGCTCAATTCAAATTTTTCCTTGCTGTTTTAGTTTAATGTGTGAGATCATCATCATTCACAATCATTTTCACCTGATTGTGTTTTTTTTTGCTCATTTGTACTTTATATTTTGCTATATCGATTTTGAATGATAATACAGTTTTTAATTTAACATTATCAGGCAATGGAGTATCTTTTAAGGTGTCGAGAAGATGGGGGTAGTAGTTCTGCTGGAGATTTTTATGCTTTTCTATCTGAATTTCAGAAAGCATCCCGGTAACATTTATCCACATCAAAATTGATATTTATGTAACTCTTGATGTAGAATTCAATTTGATGTTCATGTCGACTGGTAGAAAGATTTAGAACAAAATGCTGTAGTCGACATCAGGCAGTTTGGGCCATGTGTGAGGTAGAGGGTAAACAAGAGCTCATATGAATGTCATGGATGCTTTTGAGAAAAAGAAGAGGCAGTACGAGATATTAGAAAATAGGGGAAGAGTAATGAAATAATAATTTCGCATGCTTTCTTATGCTCATGGATGATATATATATCCAAGCTTTTCATGCACTTCGGAGGATGCCCAACTGTCTTGTTGTATTTGTTCTTCTTTGTCTTCTAATGAATTTCTTCTTTTATTAGGGTAAAACAGTAATAATAATGTCTGTTACACTTCAGCATCGAGGCTTTTTTAATTAGTGAACGTATCATGAAGGTCCTGCACTTGACATTTGACAAGTCCTAGATAGGGAACTTTGATAAAATATATACTTGATTTAATAATATCAAGGCAGTAGCTTAAAAGTCACCTGTTAATTAATTTATCAGATATGAAGTTGGTTTGTGAATAAAAATCTGTTAGTAAAAGAATTCAATTCCCTTCCAGAAGGGGGAAAAGGTTTATGTGTAGCCTAGTCAGTGTGTTATTCTATCAGATTTTGGATGTTCTTATCTAATATCCAATGGATTGTTTTATTTAACTTTTGCCTTTTCTTTTCAGAAACTTTGCAAAAAGGCAAATGACATGGTTTCGTAATGAGCATATCTATCGTTGGCTTGATGCTTCTAAACCTCTGGTATGATCAAGTTTGATGCCATGTTTTCTCTTTGCAATGGTAACTAAAAGTTGGTTGGCTCACAGTTGTTAAGTGTTTGGTACTGTACAAGTGTCTTTTTCATGGCTTAGATATGCCTGCCTATATCATGAATGTGCATTTTTTTTTTATGAGCGTGCATGCTTCTGAGTTCATGATGAGAAACTTGGTTATGTAGCGAATCTTCGAGCGTGTGTGCCCACAGCAACACACATGCATGCACATTTCTCTGTGATAATTGAAGGTCACTGCAGACAGGTCATATGCATGTTTCTATCATCTTAGCGCACCTTTCATTGGAGCGATGTGAAAACACCATGAATTCTTTGATCTGATGTATGGGGTTGAGTGAAAGATATTTTGCTTTAAAAGAAAAATAAGTTGAAACCTTTTCTTGTTCCTCAACTTTTTGTTTGCTTTTTTCCGCTGGTGCTGGTGCAAAATCAATTAGCAAAACTTTTGGAACAGGGTAAGGATGTTACAAAAGTTCCCCCATTCCATTGAAGACATGATATTAGTGTTAGCTAATTATTTAAGAATCTTGAGGTCTTTCGGTAACAAATTTGCCAGAATATAGTCATGTTCAACCACTAAAAATGGCTGAAGTGGCACCATATGCCTTCCCAGGTGCAAATACCTTACAAGAAGAACAAATACAGTATTCTGTTTTCCCTGTCAAGTTATCGTTTTTGTTTCTCTATTACAACTGACCTCCTATCTTGTAAGAAGAATTTTTTCACAAAATTCTCTTAGACCAACTCAGAATGGAGGACTTTTCTAGAGAAAATTGAACCGAGAGAGAAATTATGTCAGTCCAGGCAAAACGTAGTGGAGACAAAGGGACATTGACATAAAATGGTACCATATTCATTGTTTGGCATGGTTGATCATTATTTTACTATGCTTCTGAGGATCCAACTCCTAGTTTCCAAATTGTACAGAAGGATGGAATGCAATAAATTTTGTTTCTACGTGTAAAGCAGCCGCACGCTTTTAGTCCATTGGTGAAAGGATCTTTTCTCCACGCTAACTTTCCTATAATTTTATTTTCAGGAAATGGTGCTTAACTTTGTTTATGATGCATACCATGACCAAACCGGAAGCCTTGTTGTGCCTGACTCACTTAGAATGAAGAAAGATATGACTAGCAGACGGGAGGTTCTTCAACTCAAGGCTTATCGCACCAAAAATAGGTATGGTTTAACAAACAAGGACAGATACATTTGTTTTTTCTTTTTATTTATCTTTTGACTAAACTTTTTTCGTTTTTTGGACAAAACACTAATGTGTTTGTTACTTGTGAAGGCATTTTGTTAGTCGTAATGATTGTTCTGATATACTTGACTGGATAAGAACAACTCAAGGCGAAGCAATGAGCGTGGTGTAATTTCATGGTGTCTAATCTCTATTTTGGCCCATCTGAAACTGAACTTTCACATGGAAGTAGCCTCGAAGTTTCGTCAAAAGGTGAACCTTTAAGACCCTTGCTTTCTCATGGTATGTTTGAATTCTACACCCAACTTTAACTGGCCTTTTTATATATTTTGCTGCAGTGAAACTGATGGACATGGACTCAATTGTAGGCATTGTTTGAGAATTCACCCTAGAAATGGCTGTCTTTTTTCCTGAGAGGGCCAAAGCATTGGGCAGAGAATTAGTGTATTTATTCTCGCTCGTATGTTTTTCTTTATTTTGTCAGTGAAGCAATAGGGTGCGGTGGTAGCTGTGAACTGTATATGAATGCCAGCGTGTTTCAAAACATTATGCTGTCAATGAATTTGCCCTTTCATTTCTCCTTGAACTGAATAGATTTCATTTCTTTCATGAACATCCAAGTTCAGTTTAGTTTCAGTTCCTGCCTGCCTGCCAGAGCCTTGCATTGGAAACGTAAAGGCCTATAATTATGTACCAAAAAACGTAGTGCCTTTTTTCTTTTCTTTTTTCTTTTTACCTCAAAGGTTTAGATATTAGCTTAAATCTGTTTGTTTTGTTTTTACCTTTCATTTAAAAAAATGTAATTTTTTTTTAAATTAATGTGTTTTTATTATTTTTAAATTATTTTGATATGTTGATATTAAAAATAATTTTAAAAAAATAAAAATATTATTATTTTAATATTTTTACAAGTAAAAAATATTTTTAAAAAATAACTATAATTACAATCTTAAACTTAAATAGACTATAATTAAATCTTGTATGGTAGTTTATTTGGTTAAAAGATTAGGTCGGTTTTGCCCTACATGAGTTGATTCAAATTAATTTAGAAAATTTAAAAAGTATATTTGATATTTTAATATTTTATATAAAAAAATTATAAAGAGGTTAGTTATTTATAAATTAATTTTATAATTTATAAATTTGTAAATAAAATAAAAAATCTAACCAATTTAATCGGATCGGATTACATGACGATAGTCCCTGCACCTTGTTCTAGCATTATCCTTTCTTTCCTTTATTGTTCACTGGACATCTAATTTCCAAAAAGAAACCTCGAGGGACTAAAAATGTTAGGTTAGTGAAAAAGACAGAACACAGGCGGAAAGTCAGATGCATGCATGCATGCATGCCAACCTTTCTGTTCCCAGCGGCTGTTAAAGAAAATAAATAAATAAATAAAATAATCTGTGTTGTATCTCCGCCCTTCAATGGTGCTGCGCCTGTGTTGTTCGGTGATCTCGTTTATTTACAGGGTCTTATATATATATATATATATAAATCAAAGGCAAAAAAAAAAATATAGTAAAAAAACTTCTGTCAATAATAAATTAAAAAAAATGAGTCATCAATGAATATATAAAGAAAATATTATTAAAGGCCCAACATTTGACTGTGGACATCATTGATTCGTATTTAAAAGTGTATTTTTATCAAGATTTTATATCATTATTTTGCACTTAAAATATCAATAACTTCCTAGCTATAACATGTTTTATAATAATAAGTCTGATAATATAATACATTTAATTTATGATAACTATTTATTTTAAATGTGAGTCTATCACATAAATAAATAATTAATTGAGTGATTAACTATTGAAAGTGAAAGGACAAAGAAAATGCTAAGTTTAGAAAAGAGATGCTGATTTAGTCTAAACAAGAATACTGTTTAGTCATTGTATTATATTTGAAGTTATAGATTTTGAATTTTAGTTAGCTTTATATGGTTAGAAAGTTAAGACATAGGTCTAAAACATTTATGGAGTGTCGAAAACTCAATTCTGTCGTTTGAAAGTCCAAACTTAACGTTAAAAGAGAAGTTTGAATCTGTCTTGTGACTCAGATATTGTTTAGTGTTTGACTTATATTTCAAGTTCTAGAAGTCTAAATACACCAAATTGTTTTTGCTGGAAAGCTGAAACAATTTTTCAGAACTTTTATAAAACTATCTATTAAATTCTAATGTTAATAATGATGTTTTTGATAACAAGAAGATAAAAATTGTCATAAAGTTAAGAGGTGGCTACCCACTCAATAATTAACCATCAAATTAATAGTTCTAAATTTTAACCTATAAAAGAAAATATTTATCATATATTTAGGCATCTTGATTTTCATATCAGATTGTGTTCTTGTTCTATTTCTTTATATTTCTGTAATGTTTAAGTTTTATTTTCATTGATTTCTTATTTATACCTTTTATTTCCTTTGTTATACATGTATAATTATATTTTTATCTTATTTATTTATGTTTATCTTTATTATTATATTTAGTTAAGTTTATTATATAAAGGTGAAAAGGTTTCACTAATGGTGTTAGGATAAGTATAGTATAAACTTAATATGAATTTCAATGCTTATATCCTAAATAATTGTTATTAACATGTCTTATCATTTTTATCTTATTAATTCTTCGTATCTTGTTAAATGATTAATCTAGATTTGTGTTATATAAGACTTGGTACAATAAATGCTTGGAATTTTCATAGTCAACCATATAGTATAATCTACACTTATGCAATGTGATACAACTAAAAGATTGATATCTTCTCTCAATTATTGGAGTGTTAAAGTAATAAATAACTTGATAAAACTTAAGTCAAACCATATAAAGGTTAATTATAAAATAATAATAATAATAATAATAAATTAAAGAGGACTTTGAGATGTAAGATTAAAAAGTGATAAAAACAAATATCAAGGTTAGAGAATCTATTAATGGTATTAAAAATAAATATAATATAAACTCTTTTTATTACTCGATTGGAAACCACACACAAAAGAAGTTCCAATTGGATGATTTGTCATTAATAACTCATTATAAATTGTTAACATGATTATATTAATTATCTTATCTAAGTAACATCAAACTTTAAAATATTATTAGAAATTTATGATGGTAACTTATGTTAACGACAAATGAAGTTCCTTTTGTAATGATTAGTACTTGAAAATGCATTTTTATTAAGGTTTTATATCATTATTTTGCACTTGAAGTATCAATAACCCCTTAACTAGGCATGTTTTATAATAATAAGTCTAATAATATGAAATACATTTAATTTATGGTAAATATTCATTTTAAATGCAGGCATATTAGATAAATCAAATGATTCATTGATGTGATTAACTATTAAATCGATCTTGCCGAGTTATTTATTACTTCGACACTGCAATACTTGAGAGAAGATGTCAATCTTTTAGTTGTGTCAATCGTCCATAAACAAAAAAGCTTGTCAAGTTAATTTAAACTCAACTATAAAAGGATACAAGATAGCATTAAAAAACATTACATGGTTTGATAGAGCAATGTCCTTTAAAAACAAATTAAACAAAACATAATGAAATAAATATTCATCTATATTTAATCAAAGAAAAAAAATATTTTGAGAAATATATCTAAAAAGAAACAAATCATAAAAAAACCTTAAATAACCAAACCAAATAAAATAAAAAAGGATGTAGAAAGAATATAAAAAAACAATGAGCTTAATCAATAATAAAATAAAAATCAAAAGATAAAATCTACAAAAAACATTAACTTAAAAGAACTATAAAAAAAAAATACTCATAGCAAATATTCTTAAGCTAGGTTAATTTTTCAAATTAAAAGATAAGACTAATAGTACAATAACAAAAACATTCTTAAACCTAAAGCATTAATTATAACTAAAATTGATTAATATTTTACTGTAAAGCGAAATATTATTTATTATGAATTAATTTACTATGAATTGTATTGTGTTGCATTGTTGGGCAGGGTTATGGTTAGGCTGGAGGGCATGGGCATGAGCCCAGGGGCAAGCCCCATGGTGCTTGATTTACCTGGTCGTGGAGTTAGGGCAAAACAGGGCGCTAGACGTGTCATCACTTAGCATTTGGTCTGCCCAACCTTAGGTGCTAGGGCAGACTAAGAGCGCACGTGGTGCTCTGGTTGCCACGACCACAAGCAGGCTGTCTAAACGTTACGTGATGCTTGGTTTTTTTTTCTTTTGGATGCATGGCATTTGGGCTGCCTATACTTTTAGTATAATTGTATCATAAATATTTTTTTTAGTATAATTAATTTTTAGATTATTAGTGGTAAAAATATTATTGTTTGTTTTATTAATATTATTTTTTAGTATAATTAATATTAAAATAATATTTTTTTCTTAATATTTCTTTCTAGTATAATTGATAGTATTGGTGTCAAAAATATTATTAACTTTTTAGTCTGATTAATACCGTTGATGTCAAAACTATTATTATTTGTTCTTTTAATATTATTTTTTTGGTATAATTAATAGCATTAGTCTTTAAGATATTATTATATTTGGTGTTATAAATAATATTATTTTTATAATAATTCATATTATTGCTACTAAAAATATTATTATTTGTATTATAAATGTTATTATTTTCATTAAAATTTATAAGAAAATAAATATCATTATCATCATTAATAAAAAATTTTAAAATTATTATTACTATGAAAAAACTACGTTGAAATATGTGACAGTTGGGTTCCCTTCTAAAGGTGAATAGCCCAAGCACCACGTGGTGTTTGACATGTTTTCTTCGCACTAGAGTCCAACACACCTGGGGATGCTTTGGATAGGACNTTTTATATGATTAATATTAAAATTATTATTGTATTTTTTTAGTATAATTAATAGTATTAATCTAAAAAATATTATTATTTTTGGAGTTATCAATAATATAATTTTTATAATAATTAATACTAAAAATATAATGATTTGTATTATAAATATTATTATTTTTAGTAAAATTTATAAGAGTATATTTTTTTATAATTAATAAAATAAGTGATGAATTTGAAATAAAATATTACAACATATACTAATTTTTACCAAAATATATTGTAATAATAATTTTATCAAATTACACTTAATTTTACTTTTCCTTTGATGTACAAGTTACATACAAATTATTAGACGGTGAACTTCAAAATAAACTTAAGTCTTGCTTGCCATGTACACTACTCAAATAACTTTGGGTTTTGCATGACCTGGTTCAAGATTTTGCACGATCTAACTTAGAATAAATGTGTTTGTTATTGTAGTTGCTTGTGATTTAAAAAAAATTATTTTATAAAAATTATTTTTAATTAAATAAATTTAAAAATTGTTCCATTTCGTATATTTTAGTTAACCTTTTATTCATTTCATGTAAAGTCGAGTTTTTTGAATGACATGAAAGAAGAAAAAGAAGAAGAAGTGATGAATATGTTTTGTTGAAACCAAAAGAAAAACAATTTAAATAAAATTATAAATATTATATAAATTTAGCTTGTAGTTTTTATTTTTATTTTTCAAAATCCGAGATGATCGTTAAGAAGAAATCTATAACTTAATAAATAAAATAAAGTACTTATTTAGTATTGGGATTCAACCATGTTATTTATTTATTTTTTTTTAAATTTTTAACTTTTAATTAATTTTTTCTAGTGTTTTTTTATCAGTTAATATCAAAAAATAAAAATAATTTTAATACATTTTTATTTTTTAAAAAACTTCCAGCCCAAAAGATACCATGATGCAACATCTCCAAAATTGTCTTTTATAATTTATTTGATGTATTTATTACACCTCTTTTTATATGATAATTTAAATTTAAAAAAAATTACACGTTCTCATTGTCTGAATGTATAATGTAATGTAGCCTTGATTTTTGAATTCAGAAGATGAATTTTTTTCATATTTCTTTTAGATAAAATAAATAAATGGTCATAACTTAATACTTTAAATTTTTATCCAAAAATAAAAAAAGAATAGATTAACATTAAAAAAAAAAAAACAGAGAGAACAAGTTTAGCTCGTTCAAGCAGCCAGGCCTCCCGCTTACATGAGCAGTGTCTACATGAAAACATCCAAGGGGAAGACGATGATAGCGGATGACGAGAGAGGTGCACCTGTGCCGCCCAAGACAGCTCAAGACAATCCTTAGGACCTGGGAAAACCCACTTCTTTTTTTCAAGTTAAAAAGCCTGTTTGTACATTTTTAAAGTGTTTAATTTTTTAAATAAAAAATAAATAAACTTTATGATTTTTAAAAATAAAATAAATATTTTTAAATAAAAATACCTTTTAAAAAATTACTACCCTATCAACGTACACCCTCTAAAATGCATTTCAATCAACGTTTAAAGCATGAAAACCAAACCAATATTTAACACTTGTCTATAGATTTAGCATCTTGGGACGCATTGAAACTTCAATTTAATTTATTTATTTATATGTTTTAAAAGTATTTTTAATTTATTAAATTTAAATTATTTTAATATACTAATATGAAAAATAATTTTTTAAAAATAAAAATATTCTTAATATATATTTTAATACAAAAAATTATTTAAAGAACAACTAACAGTGCTGCAAAATCATAATCACGAGACAACGTGACCTTGTGTAATTAGACGGAATATAATAAAGGACCAATTCTGCAACAACAAGAAAGTTTTAGTGGTGTAGAGTAAAGAATATTCTTTTGGCACACTTTTCATTTTATTATTATTATTGGAAAAATACCCACATCACATGACATGTCAAATTACTCACCGCACGTGAATATCCGCAGGGGCAAAGGGTTAAAGAGATATTTTCTGATTTTTAAGTAAATCAAACTAAACCAAAGAAATAAATGTATTAAATAAATGGTTGTATAATTTATCTTTTAAAGTATTTATTTTTTAATTTTTTAAAATTTAATTAAAAAAATTCGAAAGACTGCCTTAAGACCCCTCTCACCCTCGACCTGGAGGTTGGCTACCAACAAAACTAACTCGCATTTCCTCCTCCAAACCCCAAAACCCTCGATTGTTCCTCCATCTCCATTTCCTCTCTCTCGAGAACTTTAAAAAAAAATGAGGGCTTCAATGTTGAGATCCATCAAATCCCTAACCACCTCCGCATCTTCCCACATCCTCCGCCGTGGCTACGCTTCTGAGGCCGTCCCCGAACGCAAGGTCGCCGTCCTCGGTGCCGCCGGAGGTATCGGTCAGCCACTCTCTCTTCTCATGAAACTTAATCCTCTCGTCTCCAACCTCGCTCTCTACGATATCGCTAACACTCCTGGTGTCGCTGCCGATGTCAGCCACATCAACACCAGATCTGAGGTTTATGTCCCCTACCCATATGAAAGATACATGCTTTCACTTTTGTTTTCCTCTTTTTGTGCAGATTCTTGCTTTTGTAGCATATTTTATTATATCAATATGTAAATTAAACAGATCTATATTTCATTCGTCGTGCTAATTCCTTATTGTTTTGGTCTATCTGGAACTGAATCCATCCGTTTTATAATGCTGTCGTTGATTTAATTGCACTAAATGTTTCTGCGTTGATTACTACCACCCCACTACTACTACCACCACTACTACTACTCGGTTTAAAGACTCACTTGTCATTAACTTTAGGTGTTTGTTTGCTTTCTTGTTTATTTGTGTTTAGGTTGTTGGGTATGCAAGTGATGCTGAATTGGGGAAAGCCTTGGAGGGAGCAGATGTTGTAATCATTCCAGCTGGTGTGCCAAGGAAACCTGGAATGACCCGTGATGATCTCTTCAACATCAATGCTGGGATTGTAAGGGGTCTCTGTGAAGCAATTGCTAAGCACTGCCCTAAAGTGAGTAACAAGCTTCTTTTCTGTAAACAGATCTATCAATTCATGTTTGTATGTCTGAGTTAACTTTAATGGTTAGTTCTTAACTCTGCTATGGTTTGGTTTATATAGCTCCTGCAGCAGTTTTATTTGGAGCCCAGTAGACTCATTTGTATTTTCAAAGTCAATCAAACATGCATTCGGGGTTATTTTACTTTATGGTTTTGTTTTGATTTCATGTTAGCTTACAGATCTTGTGTTTGAATTTGTTGCATTAGGCACTTGTTAATATGATCAGCAACCCAGTGAACTCAACAGTTCCTATTGCCGCTGAGGTTTTTAAGAAAGCAGGAACCTATGACCCAAAAAGGTTGTTTGGTGTGACTACCCTCGATGTTGTTAGGGCCAAAACTTTCTATGCTGGAAAGGCCATGGTGCCAGTTGCAGGTTTGTCCAATTACTCATTTACAAGAAACTTGTCCTTATTTTTTCTCCACCTGTGTTTCCCTACAGAAAGCCAAGTTGAAAGCAAAGTGTATAGTGATTTAACCTTCTAAACCTTTTGTTTTGGTGAAAAAGAAGAGCTTAGCTTCAGTAGACAGAATTCTTATATTAGCAAGTTTCTCTGTTCTTTTCTGTGCAGTTCTGTGTTTTGGGACTTTTTGATGCGATATCTTATGAGCATACAGGAGTTATTTGAACATTTTGAATACCTCACGTGTGGTTTCTCATACTGCCTTATGGTGTTTTGCTTTGGTTCACAGAGGTTAATGTACCAGTTGTTGGTGGTCATGCAGGCATAACCATTCTCCCACTATTTTCACAAGTATTTATTCACTCCCTCCCCTCTGTTCTCTCCTAAATACTCTGTATCTGGTGTATGCTTATATTGTTTGTATGCAAATTCTTGTCTGATTGTTCGAGATCAACCTTTCTAATTCTGTTTTACTTATTTGATTTGTTTTATAGGCCACACCAAAAGCCAATTTATCAGATGAAGTGATTACTGCTCTTACAAAGAGAACTCAAGATGGTGGGACAGAAGTTGTGGAAGCAAAGGCTGGAAAGGGCTCTGCAACTTTGTCAATGGCGTAAGTTTATGTCTTGAACATATTTGTAATCATGAACATAATTTGGATCCTGATCTATGGACACTATATTTGCTTTTCATTATGAAAGTCTGGTGCCTACAAAAGCTTTCATGCTATGTTAATCAGGAAATAAATTTCTTGTGTAATAGATTTTTATGGAGGATTATTTTTATCTGTCAGTTTTTTTTCCCTTCCTGTATAAATCATGGTTAGAAAAACAATGTGCATGTCATTCTTTACTCTTTTACAAGTCTCTTCATGTTGTTGAGCCAGCTTAGTTATTAAAGAAAAACTGTTTCTTTTAACTAATTTGATTGGCCATTTGCAGCTATGCAGGAGCCATTTTTGCTGATGCTTGCTTGAAGGGGCTCAATGGAGTTCCAGATGTGATTGAATGTTCATTTGTGCAGTCAACTGTCACTGAACTTCCTTTCTTCGCTTCCAGGGTAATTTTATCAACTTTCCTTGATAAAAAATAAAAGCTCTTTGTTTTATTATGTCGATGGAAAATATCTCTTTGATTGGGATTGATTATTTTAATTTACTTAATTGCATATTGTTCACAAGTTTAGAGTATCATCCCTAGTTTATTCATGCTATTTCACAATATATTAGTTCAAATTACAGATTTGTATGTTTAGGAGTCTCCTCAGCTGTCCTGTTTACTTGGTTGGAAAAGAAAACGAATCTTAATTGAATTTTATTCTTTTAAGCCCCAAGAATGAAATACCTGAGTTGTGTTTAGCTAGTAGTAGTTATGTCTTATCCAGTCAATGTTATGTGGGGTTGAGCTTCAAAATGATGTTGTCATGCTAAAAGATACTGGTTTAATTCATGTCATCTTGGTTTGTCTTCCCCTTCACCTCCAGTACTTCAATCTGATCACTATTCCTCACTAGTGCATCCATGTATGGTTTCTCGCTTCATGTTGAACATTATTGAACCATTTTTATGACATTTCCATAATTTTGCTGTAGTAGGTGCCATCACCTCTTTGCAGATGCACTTATTAATTTGGTCATGGTCTTGATGTGCTGATCATAGCATCCTCATCTCAGTTACTCTAATTTTATGACAAAGCTATCACTCTGCGGAATGAAAAAAGAAAAGTGAACTTGTTAGATCTATTGTTTTTATATGGTCCGTGCATTACATTGTAAAGTTTACATGATGCTCTGCACCTTTTGCAGATGCAGCACTCTGGCATTTGGTGTTCTTCTAGTGCATCGATGTTGTACTCTTGCATTTTTGCGATGGCAGTTTTGTATTTTGAATTTTGTATGCTTGCCAGGGTTGTGAGAAAGTAAGCCTGTGAATCCTTCTGTATTTGCAGGTGAGGCTTGGAAAGAATGGCGTGGAGGAAGTCCTAGGGTTAGGTCCTCTCTCTGACTTCGAAAAGGAAGGTTTAGAAAAGTTGAAGCCTGAGCTCAAATCATCTATTGAGAAGGGAATCAAATTTGCCACCCAGTAATTTAATACTGAATTTTGGCCGGCGGTTATTTGCTCGAGTCAAACACATGCAAACTTTGCATTTTTTCAGTGTTGTCTTTGCGGCTGCCGGCGGCACCAGCTTTTGCTTTTTCGGGTAGAGGAGTCCCATAAATTTAAATTTTATCAATAATACCCTGTGACTTTGATAGGAGGGGTTTGGTACCCGGTAGAGAGTAAGAATTGTCTTTGTTAAACGCGTATGGCCATTGTTAACGTCCCATGGAGGATGATATTCTTATAAAACAGGGTATATGCCCAAATTGATGGCGATTGATATTCTTATAAAACAGGTTATGTGCCCACCATCCTTTATTGACGCTGGGTATTTTTGATTTGTTCCCAATTATTAATGCTTGAAAGTTATCATGGCCATTGTCAAAAAAATAACATTAGGCAATCACTACAATACTAAGAAACTAGTGCTTCCGACCCCTTTTTTACTTCAATTTCACCAGACCATTCCATTACAAGTAAAAATCATGCTGTCATAGTGGATATGTTTTTCGCCCTGAATGATCACACGCCTACAAAAGTACGGAAAGATCCCCAGCGTTGAGCCCTTTACTGCGAAGATTTAGGCATTTCACTTTATAGAATCAACCGAAGGTGAAACTTGGATTCTCCCAGGCAAAATCAGCATCCCAAGAATTGTCAGGTATGTTCCAAAAGAGCATACAGACCAACTTAAATCTGCGGATCAGCTGCAGCAAAAATAAGTGCCGTATCAATCCAAGGATGTTCCATAGGTGTCAAAAGTTAATAGTTCTACAATAATGTTCCTGCTCCAGCAATCTTGGCCCTACGGCCACCATGCAACTAGTGCAGTTTGAGCAAAATTGCCGTTCCTAGGAATTCATGCAGGGAAACACAAAACAACCATGCAAAACAAAAAGGGAAGGAAAAGAAGGAATAAAAAATACGTGTATCATGCAGAAATACAACTTCCCTTTAATGGATGAAGACGCCAGTCTAAATTATCCAGTAAACAGCTCTACGAGGCCACTCCACCACCACAGCCACAGCACAGGATTGCTAAAAGTAGCTATACCCTAATCCTTTCTGAAATCATGTATTTTCTCAGTAGCTTGCTATAGTATTTCAATCTAGGTTGCCATCTCCATCTAAAAACGTACAAACTCACTAGTTTTTATACTCCAACAGAAGTCCACTCGTGAACACACACACACACACAAATGCTCAGAAGAATGCAACAGAGTACTTCCATCCAAAGCAGCTCAACCAAAAAGCGGTGCTATAAATCAATAAGCCAGAGTACACTTCCAAACATTTTATGTTTATTTTTATTTTCATAACTTTTTCTCTGATGATTGGTAAGTTGCAGAGTTGATTTAGAAAATAATTTCCACAGGAAAAAAATCAGAGTTCAGTTATAAAACTGTAGGTAGCAATTTCTCGAGGCAAAATTATGCATACCTAACAAGAATTAAACCATGTCACAATCACACAGGAATTAGCAACAAAATTCACTGTACGCATTCAGTGTTAGCAAGAAGTGAACTTGTACTACAATATTGTATATGAAAGCACACCTAAACCCTTTAATAAATAAATAAGGCAATCGTTAGTTTCAAAAAATCATTATTCCAACAATAGACCCCCCTAGAAGGATAAAATAAATGATCAAAGACATCAATAGCATCCAAAAGACACCAATCTATCTCATAATGAATAACAATCAGGAACAATGTTGGAAATATCAACAAAAAATGGCAAATGACCTGAGATGAAATCCTACAGAAACACTTAAAAAGGGAACTCTAGAAAACATAAAAGAAAGCATTTGATTATGTATGGCTGCTGAAAAGTGGAAAATCTGGCTACTCCGGAAGATTCATAGGCTACACGGAACGGTTTACAAGACATGATTGGAAAAAATAACACTCACATACAAAAAAAAAAAAAATGGAATGAAAGGGCTTCATCATTAATCTGATGCCTTGAGCAATGCAAGTCAGCCAACTTCTAAAATTATCTTTTGGCACTTCAAAGACATTGAATGATGATTATAGGCAATGTTTTCAACACATTGAACCTTAGTAACCTCTGGTTACCAAAAGCATAGCCATTGCAGCCCTACACTATATGAGTAAGTGCTTTTCCAGAACAAACAGCATGTCATAAATTGCCCAACCACCAGCATCTAAACCAAAATTAGCTTCCATTGAGCTATTATGGACTCACACTATCATTCAACTACTGAAATCACAGATATCACAAAATTCCATAGCATACTGCCATAACCTTAAAACCATATATACGCTTCAAGAAAAAAGAAAGGGAGAATTAAAGAGTGGTTAAAGCTTCAATACTGATCACTTTGACAGGTAAATGTCCATAAACGTTGAATGGCAATTTTTGTATTACCATGGATGATAGAGAAACAAGAGATGGTTAGATTCTAACCAAGAATGACGCCCCTACCTTGACTCTACTAACTCCTATGTCATTGAGCTGCATCTGACCCAGATCCTGAATCACTATCAGAGCCTGCACATAAGGTACTGGAATGAATTAATAAATCCATTTAATGTCTTAATTGGCACCATCATTGCCAGAAAATTATACATGCTCAACAATGGTACATTAGTTGAGTTTCAATTACCACTTGAAGAGGATCTGGAATCACTGCCAGAACTGCTTGAACTACTTGATCTGCTCATACTGTGGCCTTGCCGATGATCTTTGACAGGAGAAGATGCAGAAACAGTCATTTGTACTGATTCAAACCAACAGGATTAGAAATCAGTGCATAAAAATTAGAATGCCATAAAGATCCAGCAAAAGAGCTTGAATGTGGGCAACACAAATCCTAAGGAATTCAAGATGATTATTACCTGATCCAAGTTCTTTTGGTGCCTCTGCAGTAGCAGATGTCATATTCTACACAGACAGAGAGAAGGATAATGTATTGGTCAGCCTGACTTTCATGAAGGAAATTCAGCTAGAGATTGGAGCTAATAAGAATTATGGTCTTACAGTCCCGAGCATTTTATGGCCAGCTTCTTCTCTCCCTTGTAGAGCAACTTCAGCTTCTCTCTCATTCTTGCCCATACTCTTCTGGTAATTGGTTACATAACCATGAAGTTCCCAAAGTGTTTCACTATCAAAACTATCAATATCCACTTCAATCTCATCTTCTTGTTGGAAAAGCCCAGGATTCCTCTTCCTAATAATCTGGACAACTGATTCTAGTTTCTCTGAAGGCAAGCTCTGCAGGAGTATACTCAATTTCTGCTTCTCCTCGTATGTCATCACACCTCTGACAGTTTCATTCTTCTTAGGCTTATTCAACACTGATGTCCTGCCTTGATTGGCTACAGTTTTTGCAGCTTTCATCTTTGAATGTACAAGCTCCGTCAAAGAATCTGTCCTATCCAAAGTTTTTGTCTGTAAAGGCATTGTATGTGGAAAAGAAGCAGGACCAGAGGTAGGGGATGAAGCACGAGGACCTGGAACTCTCTTTGAAGCAGGACCATGAGCAGGAGATGAAGCACGAGGACCTGGAGCTCTCTTCAAAGCAGGTGTTGGCAAGCTAGCATCATATCCCATCTCCCCCCTCTTATCAAAATTAGTTTTGGCCTTAAGATTAGCCCAATTCTCCTCAAAAATCTTCAACAACTTATCCGCCATAGCATGAACATCCTGCCCTTTCTCATTATACTTCATAGCATTATTAAACGTCAACCTAACATCATCAGCAAACTCCTTTGGCGACTTGTACCAATTCTTACTCAACCTACTCTTCACAGTCCCTAAGTCCATGGGATGCTTAATAATCTTATAATAATCATGCAGCTTCAACTTCTTTGCATCCACTGGCTCATTAAACACCCACCCATATTGATGTTTCATCAACTTCCCTAACAGCTCCCCACATCCTTTAACCAAATCCTTGCTAAACTCCACCACCCCCTTTCCCGCACCACCGTCCTTCCCTCCGCCAGACTGTTTCAACTTCTTGTTCGAATTCATCTGGGTTTTCTTCTTCTCATCACCATCCAACAGCTGCGAATTGGTGGGTCCCACATAACTAACTTCAGAATTAACCCTAGCAAGAGTTCCAATTCTGTTACCACCGCCTCCGCCACCGCTATTACCTATTCTATTATTATGATTATCATAATAAGAAGATGTAAACTTTTCTTTAGATTCAAGTTTCTTTTTCAAGCTTCTAACTTGATGAAGTTCACTTGCTAATTTCCTCTTTAGCTGGTTAATTTCAGATTTTGACCTTGAATTCAAGTTGATTTTTACTTTACTACCATCATCAAATCTCACGTACCCGGGTAGTGCTGACTTGTTCTCATTCTGTGGGACCGGCTGTACGTGATTAAGACTGGAAGAATCGTTCGACGCCACGGTGCCGTCGAGGTGGTTCTGCTTTCAAGGAGAGGACGAGGTGGAGGTGGAGGTGGAGGTGGATGTGGAGGTTGTGGTGTATTTTAGTGTTTGAAAAGGTTGAATTTCTTCTTGCAGGTGCTTTTGCGGGTGAGGGATGTTGTCGAGATTCTTGGATTTGTTGTTGTGTTTTTGGGTATACAGTTTTTTGTTGATGTTGGGTTTCCTTCTCTCAACAATCCTCCTCTTCAAAGTCTAACCATTCATGGAAAGTTAGAAACCCTAATTTCTTGCATCAAAACCCTAACTTCGGCTCCTCTTCTTTTTAATGTAACGACGATGTGTGGACTTTCCCCATATGGAAGTTCGATAGCTCGTTGTTTTTTTAATCATATTAAAATGCTAATATTAAAAAAAACAATAATCTAAAACAACTATTTTAATATAATTTTAAATACAAATAAAAATATATATTTTTTAATTACAATCTCAAATGGATGAATAATAAAATTTTAATCTAGTTTTTCATGTAAAGGATATAAGAATAAAAACCACAATTAAGGTATTTTATTTGATTCCTTCTATACCATGAATAAAACTTTTGATATATATTAAAATAAAAAATTACTCAAGCGTGATTATATTTTGTTTTTTTATAAAATAATATATTATATTATATTATTTATATTATTAATAATATTTTACTCATGAAAATTATTTAGTTAAAATTAAAATTAAAAACATTAAAGGATTTTATTGTATTTCTTTTTATAAAACATTATTCACTAAATTTTAGTATTTTGTTTTCTTCCTTTTTTTTATCACAATTTATATTTTTTTTATGTTTTCAAATTCAATTACATTTTCTAACATTAGATTTATTCAAAAATGAACTTCATAATTTTTAAAATTTATTTTTTATAATGTTATTATAATTTTATAATTTAAATTGCAAGTTTGACGAGATAATTCAGTTGATTTTAGTTTTTTTAATTGATTTTTTTTCAATTTCATCATTCAAAATTAGATTGATTGAGAATTAAGTTTTATAATTTATTTTAATTTTTTATAAGGTTATCCTCAATTCATGAATGGGGTGAAGAGTTTGATGGGTTAATTTTAATTTTTTTATGTATTTTTTAATTATTTTTCAGTTTCAATTCTATTTTTCAATATTAGATTTGATATTGAACTTTATAATTTTTTAACTTATTTTTATGAGGTTATTATAGCATTGTGATCTAGATTGTAAGTTTCACGGCTTAATTCAATTGATTTTTTTTTCTAATTTATTTTTTTCCTTAATTTTATTATTTAAAATTAAGTTGATTGAGAATTAAGTTTTCTAATTTATTTTATTTTTTTATGAGGTTATGCCCAATTCATGAATTGGATCACAAGTTTGGTGGGTTAACTTCAGTTGTTTGCTTATGTCATTTTTAATTGATTTTTTTTTATTTTTCATTCTATCAGCCAATATTAGATTTATTAGAGAGTAAACTTCATAATTTTTTAATATAATTTTTATGAGGTTATCCTAAATTTATGAACTAGATCACGGGTTTGACGGATTAACTAAAGTTTATTTTTTTTTATCATTTTTAATAGATTTTATTTTTTAATACTAGGTTGATTGAGAATTATGATTTATAATTTATTTGATTTTTTCTGTTGGGTTGACTTACATTATTTTTTTTTTATTTTTTAAAATCTTATCCTTAAACATAGGGTTCATTGAATATTAAATTTTTATAGTAAGATCGACATATGGATTGATAAGTTAACTTAGGTTGAACCTCATCAATCAATTATAACCTAGTTTGATCATAATAAATCCAATATGTTGTTGTTTTAATATTTATATACAAAATATCATTTTAAATATTTATTTTGAGTCAAATTATATTTTTACCTGTTGTCCAAAGTGCTTATGTACCTGTAAAGTTGATCGGGTCATGCAAGACAACTTTAATACAATTTAAATTTTTTCTACTATAAAATATATAAACAACATCTAAATATTTTTATTTTATTTTGTTAAAATGGTGATAGGAGAAGATTGCCTTTTAGGTTAGGATATACAAGTTGATAGGATGACAAGAGAATGGTGAGAAAGAAAAAGAGTATTTATATTAAATGGATTGTATAAGTTATACAAGTTAGGTTAAGTAAGTTTAAACAATCTCAACCCATTACCCCATATGTGATATCTTTCAGATTGTTTTAACATATTATCATTTGTAATATTTATATTATCTAACTATGATAGGTTAGGTTGAGTCAGATAATATAAATATTTTAGATAAATTGATTTTTTTAAACACCCATAACAAAAAATCATCTTTAAAATTAAATAGATTTTATTAGACAGTGAAAAACACGCATATTCTAATAAATATTGTTGAATTAAATTTGTCTTAAAGATACATGGAACTTCAAACAAAAAGGCATGTATATTAGAAATATCTTATAGCTTTTTTTTTTTATAGGAATTGTCAACCCTAAATCTATATGGTATTATATTTAATTAACATATTGGTTCACACTTTATAATAGATCAATAATAATTTTTTTCAAACATACAAAAATCTTTAAAGTATAAAGAATATTTGAAGTGTTTTGAGTTTGGCGGCCAAATCAAACCTATGTCTCTTGAATCTGGTAATAGCCTCGGGTCTGGAGGCTATGCCTAATTATTATTTTTATTTATTATAAAAAACCTTTAAAGTACCTTTGAAGTATTATAAAGCAAAATGCTAATTGATTTTTTTATTTTTGATAAAAAATATTTAAAGTATCCCTTGAAGTATCTTAAATTGAAATGCTAATTATTATTTTTTTGATAAAAAATATTGAAATTATCTTTGAAGTATCCTAAATAGAAATTCTAATTATTTTTTTATAAAAATATTTAAACTACTCTTGAAGTATCCTAAACAGAAATGCTAATTAACTTTTTTATAAATATTTTTTTTTATTTTTTCTATAAAAAATTTAAACTATCCTAGAAGTATCTTAAACAGAAATCATAATTAACTTTTTAAATTTTTTTTATAAAAAAACATTATAAAAAATTTAAACTATTCTAGAAGTATCTTAAACAGAAATCATAATTAACTTTTTAATTTTTTTTATAAAAAAACATTAAAACTATCTTTAAAGTATCCTATATAATTGTTTTTATAAATTTTTTATATTTTTATAAAAAAAAACATCTAAACTATCCTTAAAGTAGCCTAAATAGAAAAGTTAATTAATTGTTTTTATATTTTTTTATTAAATAAATATTTAAACAACCATGAAGTATTCTAAATAATTTTTTTTCAATATCCTTAGATATGGAGGCCAAGCTAGACTAAAGAGAGTTAGGTATGGAAGCTAATCTAAACCTAAGTCTTTTAGATTTAATGGCCAAGCCAAACTTAGATTTGACGGGTATGCTAGACCCAAGACAGTTAGGTCTAGTGACCAATTAAGATTCAAGTTTCTTGTGTTTGACGGGCATGTCAAACCCTAAAAAGTTGGGTCTGACGGCCAATCAAGACCTAATAGACTTGGGTTTGGCGGTCATGCCAGGCCCGAAAGCATTTGGTGTGGTTAGCCTTGGGTCTTGCAGCCAAGCTAGATTCACGAGAAGAGAATGGCTTTAAAAACATACTACCTTTACATGCTTATTTAGTGTATATACATATAAAAAGAATGCCTTTTGGTTTGTGTAATGCACATATAACTTTTCAAAGATGTATGATGAATATTTTTTTCTAACTATGTTAAAAGAATAATTAAGGTTTTCATAAATAATTTCATGGTGCATGTTGATTCTTTTAATAAGTGTTTAGAAAATTTATCATAACTCTTGAAAAGATATATTGAAGCTAACATTGTCTTGAATAATAAAAAGTGTTATTTTATGGTAAAACAAGAATTAGTTTTTTGGCATGTTGTGTCTTTGTGTGGTTTAATGGTTGATAAAGCTAAAATAGATATTATTTCATCATTGCTTTACCCTCATGTATGAGGGAGGTTTGTTTTTATTTTTGGCCATACAAGTTTCTATTGACACTTTATCAAAGACATCTCAAATATTACAACACCCCTATACAAATTATTAGCTAAAGAAATGGATTTTGTGTTTGATCAAGCATGTAAAGATGCCTATAATGAGCATAAAAGGCATGTCACATCTGCCTCTATCATGCAACCACCAATTTGGGATGAACCTTTTAAGATAATGGCAATGTGAGTGATTACATGATAAATGTTGTATTTAGGCATAAAATGAGAAAGAATTTGCATGTGATTGTATATGTTTCCCAATGCAATTACCATACAACTGAAAGAGAACTTTTTGCAGTGGTGTTTACTATAGAAAAATTCCTATTTATTTGGTACAAAAGTTGTTGTTTTTACTGATTATGCAATTTTAAGTATCTTTTGAAGAAAAAAACCAAATTAAGATTGATTAGGTGGATCTTGTTTTTATAAGAAATTAATTTTGAGATTAAAGATAAAAAAGGTGTTGAGAATCATATAGCTGATCATTTGAGCTGACTGCAAACCAAGGAAATACAAACTAAAAAAGTAAGAGAGACATTCCTAGATGAGCAATTGTATATGTTACATTCCTCTCTAAGACCATGATATGCATATTTAAAACTTTTTCCTAGAAAATTGCATTCTCATTGGATTGGACCCTTTGTTATTTCTAATGTTTTTTCTTATGATGTAGTTAAGATTACAAGTTTAGAAAAAAACAAAGTGCTCAAAGTCAATGAACATCAATTGAAAACTTTCTATGAAGGTTGGATGAAAGAGTCACTACTTTCATGGAGTTAGCTAACACGACCAAAAGATTGATGTCTTTTTTCAAGTGTAGGAGTGTCAAAGTAATAAATAACCTAGCAAGACCGGGGACAAATCACAATGAGGTTAATTATATAAATTATAAATAACAACAACAACAACAACAACAACAATAATAGTAGTAGTAGTAGTAGTAGTAGTAGTAGTAGTAATAGTAGTAGTAGTAGTAGTAGAAGAAGAAGAAGAAGAAGTTGATGAGAATTTTGAGATAGAAGATTAATGTAAAGATTAAACAATGATAACAACAAATCTCAAGGTTAGAGGATCTATTAATGGTATTTCAATAAGTGTAGTATAAACTACAAATGTCAAGGTTAGAGGATCTATTAATGGTATTTCAATAAGTGTAGTATAAACTCTTATTGGTCAATTGAAAACCACACACAAAGAAGATTCCAATCAGATTATAAATTGTTAACATGATTACATTAGTTATCTTATTCGAATAATGCTAATACTTGTAAATGTTGTCAGATATTAATGATTATAATTTATGTTAACAACAAATTAAGTTCCTTTCATAGCACAAGTGTAGGTTATACCATACAGTTGGGTTATGAAAGTGCCAAGTATTTATTGTACCAAGTGTTAAAGAGTGAACAAGATAACAGATACAAAACATGTTGGTATCAAACATAAAAGTCTATATTAAGTTTACACAATACTTATTCTTACACCATTAATGTAACCTTTTCATCTTGACATAATAAACTTAGATAAACATAATGAAAGAAAAAAAAATAAACAAAACAAATACATAAATAAGATAAAATTTAACTAAATAAAGAAAAGGAAATGAAAGGCATAAACTTGATATTAATAAAAACAAAACCTAAACATTACAAAAATACAAAGAGAGGAAGCAAAAGCATGATCTTGATCTGGAGACTAAGATGTTTAAATGCATGGCAATGCCTCCTTTTATAGGCCAAAATTAGAAACTATTGATTTGATGACTAATTGATGAGTGGGTGACCAACTCTTGACTTGGTGACAATCCTTATCTTTTATTGTCTGCCCAAAACATCATTGATAATATCAGAATTGGAATCATTTAAAAACATAAAAGTTGTAGGAAATTATCTCAGCTTTCCATGAAAAAAATAAAGATCATTTAAACTTCTAAAACTCCAGATATGAGCCAAACACTAAATAACATTTGGGCTGTAGGACAGATTTAAACTTCTTTGTTGTTACAATTTGGATTTGAAAATGACCTTTTTAAATCTTGGGCTCTATATAAAAGTTATAGGCTACAATTTAAAGCTATAGATCTCAGATTTATGTCTACTTTATATGGATAGAAAGGTAAGACATAGGCCTACAACTTTCATATAGAGCCCAAGATGTAAAAAGGTTATTTTCATGTTCAAATTATAGCAACAATAAGGAATTCTGAATCTATCCTATAACACAAGCACTATTCAGTGTTTGACCCATATCTATAGTTCTAGAAGTCCAAATGATCTTTATATTTTTTCCTGGAAAGCTGAGATAATTTTCTACAACTTTCATGTTTCTAAGTGGTTCAAATTATGACGTTATCAATGATGTTTTGGGCAGATAAAAAAAGATAAGGATTGTCACCAAGTCAAGAGTTGACCACCTATTCATCAAATTAATAATTTCTAATTTTGTCTTATAAAAGGAGGCATTTGCCCTGTATTTAGGCATCTTGGTCTTCAGATAAAGATCATGCTCTTGCCTTCTCTCTTTGTATTTTTTGTATTGCTTATGCTTTACTTTCATTAATATAAAGTTTATGCCTTTTATTTTCTTTCCTTAGTTAACTTTTATCTTGTTTATGTTCTTATTTTATTTATTTATTTTTCTATCATTCATTATGTTTAACTAAGTTTATTATGTCAAGGTGAAAAAGTTACACTAATGGTGTAAGAATAAGTATAATGTAAACTTAATATGAACTTTAATGTTTGATACTAACGTGTTTTGTATTTGTTATGTTGTTCACTCTTTAATACTTTACTTGTTAAATGACTAATCTTGATTTATGTTGTATAACACTTGGTACAATAAATATCTGGCACTTTCATATTCCATACTGTATGGTATAACTGACACCTAAGCTATGAAAGAAACTTGATTTGTTGTTAACATAAGTTATAATCATGAATGCCTAATGAAATTTATAAGTATTAGCATTAATCGAATAAGATAACTAATGCAATCATGTTAATAATTTGTAATTTGATTGGAACCTCCTTTGTGTGGTTTTCAATTGAATAATAAGAGTTTATACTATACTTATTTGACATACTATTAGTGGATCCTTTAACCTTGACATTTGTTATTATCATTGTTTAATATTTACTTTAATATTCCATCTCAAAGTTCTCATCTTTTTTTTCTTTTTTTCTTTATTATTATTATTATTGTTGTTGTTGTTGTTGTTATTATTATTGTTGTTGTTGTTGTTATTATTGTTGTTGTTGTTATTGATATTATTGTTATTGTTGTTGTATTATTGTCATCTATAATTTATACAATTAACCTTTCTATGGTTCAACCCCGATCATGTAGGGTTATTTATTACTTTAACACTTCTACACCTGAGAGAAAACATCAATCTTGTAGTTATGTCAGATAGTAATTGGTTGAGTGTTAATTTATTTCATAGGTTTGACATATAATTACTTGAACATATTTTAATTTACCACTCTTTTTTAATTTTAGTGTCTCGACTTTTCTACCTAAAGATGCAAACTTGACTTGGAGGTCATGATCTTCTCTAAGGTTGTACATACATTCACTAAATGTGTGAGGTTGAGTTTTACTCGGTGCCTCATAAGTACCTTTAGTGTCCCAATTTTGAACATTTTCAGCTAATAAGTCTAAATACTTTATTGCTTCATCAAGGTCTTTATCTTCAAAAGTTTCATTGCACATCAATTCAATCATTTGTCTATTTCTAGGCATTAACCCTTCATAAAAATATGAAACCAATCTCCATGTTTCAAAACCATGATAAGGGAACGTATTAAGCAAGTCTTGATACCTATCCTAATATTGGTAAAATATTTCTCCTAGTTTTTTGGTGAAAGTGGTGATTTATCTTTTGAAAGAATTTGTTTTATGAGAAGAGAAAAAATTCTGTAAAAATTATTGTTACATTTCATCCCAGGCATGAATGGATCCTGATCTCAAAATTCATAGCCATGTTTTACTTTATCTTTTAATAAAAAATCAAAAAACTTTAATATAATGATGTTTATGTTATAATTTGAGTCATTATACATGTTGCAGACCTCCTCAAATTCCTTTAAATGCAAGTATTGATTTTCGAAATCTAAGCCATGAAAAGAAGGTAAAAGTTGAATAATGCTTGGTTTAAAACTAAAATAAGATGTATCAGGAGAGAAAACTATGTATGATGATGCACTTGTTCTTGTAGGATTCATGTGGTCTTTAAGTATTTTAACACGGCTATTCTCATTATTCTTATTATGAAGTAATTGATTATTTTTTTCGGCTATATTTTTTGAAAATGATAAGGATACCTTACAAAGTATACCACTTAATATACATGACCACACTTTTATGCACGTGTAGGAATAAAATAAAAGAAAGAAGAAAACAAAAAAAAAGAAACAAAAGAAAAAAAAACAAAGTTATATACAAGAAATGTGAAAAGAGAAAATAAAATAAACACTATAATTTGTACAAGAACTTATCTTCCCGGCAATGGTGCAAAAAACTTGACATGACCAAAAGATTGATGTCTTCTTCCAGGTGCAGGAGTGTCGAAGCAATAAATAACCCGTTAAGACTAGGGTTAAACCACAAGGAGGTTAATTATATAAATCATAAATAACAATAATACAATAACAATAACAACAATAGTAACAATAATAGTAGTAGTAGTAGTACTACTAATAATAATAATAATAATAAAGAAGAAGAAGAAGAAGTTGATGAGAATTTTAAAATAAAATACTAATGTAAGGATTAAATAATAATAACAACAAATGTCAAGGTTAGAGGATCCACTAATGGTATGTCAAACAAGTATAGTATAAACTATTATTATTCAATGGAAACCAAACACAAAGGAGGTTCCAATCAGATTATGAATTGTTAATATAATTACATTAGTTATCTTATTCGATTAATGCTAATACTTGTAAAGCTCGTTAGACATTCATGATTATAACTTATGTTAGCAACAAATCAAGTTCCTTTCATAGTTCAACTATATATTATGCCATACAGTATAGGCTATGAAAGTGCTAAATATTTGTTGTCCCAAGTGTTATACAACATAAATCTAGATTAGTCATTTAATAAGTAAATTATTAAAAAGTGAACAAGATAACAAATACAAAATATGTTAGTATCAAACATTAAAGTCTATCTTAAGTTTACACTATACTTATTCTTACACCATTAGTGTAACCTTTTCACTTTGATATAATAAACATAGATAAACATAATGAAATAAATAAATAAATAAATAAAATAAAAACATAAATAAGATAAAAATTAACTAAATAAAGAAAAAGAAATGAAAGGCATAAACTTAATATTAATGAAAACAAAACCTAAACATTACAAAAATACAAATAAAGAAAACAACAACATGATCTTAATTTGGAGACTAAGATGCCTAAATGCATGAAAATACTTCCTTTTATAAGCTAAAATTGAAAACAATTGATTTGATAACTAATTGATGAGTGGGTGACCAACTCTTGACTTAATGATAGTTCTTGTCTTCTATTATTTGCCTAAAACATCATTGATAATGTCATAATTTGAACCACTTAGAAACATGAAAGTATTAGAAAATTATCTCAGTTTGTACAAAAAAATAAATAAAGGTCATTTGGACTTTTAGAACTCTAGATATAGGCCAAACACTGAATAGTGTTTGAGTTGTAGGATAGATTTAGACTTCTTTGTTGTTGCTGCAATTTTGACTTGAAAATGATCTTTTTACATCTTGGGCTCCATATGAAAGTTGTAGGCTTATGTCTTACCTTTTTATCCATTAAAGTAGACCTAAATCTGAGATATACAGCTCCAGATATGACCCAATTACCGAATAGTATTTTGGTTTGGATTGCACTAATATCTCTTTTCTAAGTTTGGTTGTCTCTTTATCTTTTCAATTTTAGTTCTTAAACTCATCAATCAGTCCTTTTATTTATGTGATAGGTTTATATTTAAAATAAGTATTTACCATAAATTAAAGGTATCTTATATTATTTGATATGTTATTATAAAACATGCTTTAGTTAATGAGTTATTGATATTTCAAGTACAAAATGATGATATAAAACCTTGATAAAAATACACTTTTAAGTATTAATTAGGTACTAGCTAAGAGAAATATTCATTTGGTTTATGAAGAAGGTAGCCTTAGGTTAATGGGGGGAGTTTTAATAGTTGTATTTTTAGAAGGTAGTCAAGTTATGAGGGTTGTTTCTCAAGCTTTAGCAGAAGGGAATATCATTGAAAAAATAATTGAAGAGGAACTACAGGTCTCCATAATGTTTGATCGAATGAATGCAATATTTAAACACGCTAATGGCTTCATTGCCTTAGCAAGTGGTTTGAGTACATTAAAAGAGATCTTCCATATTACCTCTTAGGCCTAATTGTATATTTACCATAAACCCATAGGCTTGTTAAATGTTAATGGTTTTTATGATAAATTGTTGTCTTTTCTTGATCATACTGTAGAACAAGAATTTCTAACATCTTTGACATTATAAATCATAATTTATATAGCTACTACTGAATAATTAATTGACCAACTATAATATTTCACCCTTGTAATTGATCCCTCCATAAGTTGCATAAATTGGTCAACTAAGAAAAACTATAAAAAGTTTAAATTGGATTTAAGCCTTCATTTGTGAATTCTTGTGTCTTTTGATTTTCTTAATAGTATATTATTTTGTGTTTTGTTGTTTCATATATATTTTTAATTGTGTTTTAGATTTGTTAGTGTTTGGTATTTCAACTAATATCTTCTATACTCTATCTTTCCACCTTAGAATATTAAGGACATTATCTCATTTTGGTTAGGGGGAGAGGGTAGTAAAAATGATGATAATAAAAATATAGATAAGTTTGGTTTCGTAACCTCCTTAACCTAAGTAATTAAGTTCGAAGGAGTGTTTTAACACCTAATACTCTAAAGTCAATTGACTTTAGAGCTGTTGGTCAATGTTTGTTACATGGGTTGAGGAGAAAAGTTTAAGAAAATCAAACATTACATTATCTACGTATCAGTATATACAACTCGAGTTAGTAAATTTAAAGGGATGTTTCAATACCTAATGTCCTAAAACCAACTGGTTTGGGAGTTATTAGTTGAAAGCTTGTTATATAGGTTAATGATGCAATGTATTTTTAAGTTATATATATATTAATAAAAAAAGAAAAAAAAGAAGAAAAAGATAGTAATCCTAACCCAAGAAAGTTAACCTTAAACATTAGAACAAAAATTTTATTTTCTTTCAAGTAAAGCTCCATAACTATGTGTTAATTTATTAAGCATAAAAGAAATGTTTATTAATATCTTGTTTAAGAGGTATTGAGCAGATATATAAATTTAATGAGAGTTTATTTATCTAGATAGATTAATAGAAGTTGAATGATGAATGCTTTGATTTATAGAATTTTCAAATTGTTTTTCTTTTTAATGCTTTAATTATAAAAAACTAGTAATAAGCTAGTTGAAGGTGTGATTAGTATTAAAAAATATATTTTTATAAAGGTTTTATATCAGCATTTCGCACTTGAAGTATCAATAACTCGTTAATTAAAGTATGTTTTATAATAACATATCTAATAAGATAAGATACCATTAATTTATGGTAATTATTCATCTTAAATATAGGCCTATCACATAAATAAAAGGATTAATTGATGAGTTTAAGAACTGAAATTGAAAGGATAAAGAGATGACTAAACTAAGAAAAATGATGTTGGTGTAGTCCAAACTAGAACATTGTTCGATAATTGATGAGTTTAGTCATCTTAAATATAGGCCTATCACATAAATAAAAGGATTAATTGATGAGTTTAAGAACTGAAATTGAAAGGATAAAGAGATGACTAAACTAAGAAAAGAGATGTTGGTGTAGTCCAAACTGGAACATTGTTCGGTAATTGGGTCATATATAGAGCTGTAGATCTTGGATTTAGGTATACTTTATATGGATGAATAGGTAAGATATAGGCTTATAACTTTTAGATTTTAATAAGGTTATTTTGAAGTTTAAATTGTAGTAATAACGAAGAAGTCTGAATTTGTCTTACAGCCAGACACAGTTCAATATTTAACCTATATCTTGAGTTCTAGAAGTTCAAATAATAATAATAATAATAATAATGGTGATGATGATGATGATGTGTTAAAGAGGACTTCAAGATAAAGATTAATATGAAGATCAAACAATAATAAAAACAAATATCAAGGTTCGAAGATCAACTATTAGATGATTTGTCATTAATAACTCATTATAAATTATTAACATGATCATATTAATTATCTTATTTAAGTAACACCAAACTTTTAAATATTGTTAGGAATTTATGATGCTAACTTATGTTAATAACAAATTAAGTTCTTTTCATAGAATAGGTGTAGGTTATACCATATGGTTGACTATGAAAGTGTCAAACATTTATTGTACCAAGTGTTATACAACACAAATTTAGATTGACTATTTAATAAGTAAGGTATTAAGAATTAATAAAATAAAAGTGATAAGACATGTTAATAACAAGTTATTTAGGATATAAGCATTAAAGTCCATATTGAGTTTATATTATACTTATCTTAACACCATTAATAAAACCTTTTTACCTTGATATAATAAACTTTGCTAAACATAATAAAGAAGAGAAATATAAATAAACTATATAAGAACATAAGTATAGTAAAGGAAATGAAAAGTATAAATAAGAGATTAATGAAAGCAAAACTTAAGCATTACAAAAATATAGAGAAAGATAGTAAGAACATGATTTTGATATGAAAACTCAGATGCCTAAATGCATGAAAAATACCTTTTTTTATAAGCTAAAATTCAAAATTATTAATTTGATGACTAATTGTTAAGTAGGTGATCACTTCTTAGCTTTGTGACAGTCCTTATCTTCATGACTGAATAAAACGTCATTGATAACATTAAAATTGAAATAGCCTGTTTTCATGAAAATTCTTGGAAATTATCTTAGCTTTCCAACAATTAAAGAACTAGTGTATTTGAACTTCTAGATATCAAGATATAGACTGAACACTGAATAGTATCTGGGCTGTAAGATAGATTCAGACTTCTTTTTTGATGCTAAGATTTAGATTTCTAAACAGCAAAATTGAGTGTTGGACTCCCATAAATATTTTAGACTTAAGTCTTAGTTTTCTAGACTTGTAAATCAAACTGAAATTCAAGATCTACAGCTCCATATATGATCAAAAAACTGAACAGTGTTACAGTTTGGATTGAACCAATATATTTTTTTTTAAGCTTAGCCTTCTTTTTATTTTTTCACTTTCAATAGTTAATCACATCAATTAATCATTTGAATTATGATATATGCCTACATTTAAAATGAGAATTTACTATAAATTAAAGATATCTTATATTATTAGACATGCGATTATAAAACATGTTTAAGTTAGAGAATTTAATAATACTTTAAATGCAATATGATGATATAAAGCTTTAATGAGAATACACTTTTAAGTACTAATTACTTGCTCTGTACTATCTTGTTTGTTTAAGCTAGACTTAATTTCTGTGACCGCAACATTACAATATTTATCCAAGGCATAATGGTTTGGTCTTACTGTGGAATTTAATATGTGTTGATGTTGTTTTGAATTTTTAAGTTGTGTGTGGATGTTGTTGTTAACTTGTTGTTGCGTGTAAGACTTTATTAAAAAAATCACATTGATGAGTTTTTGTTAAATTAGTGATATTTTAATTAAATATAATTTTAATAATTAGGTTGATGTGTCTCTTAATTTTACAACCAACATAGACTTAACATTAAACTTTTAACCATAAACAAAGCTGTTCCATAACAAATTGACAAGTTTTCATTAAGTTATAAGTTTTTTTTTCCTCACTCTCCCTTACCTTTTTTTCATATGCGATACCACCACAAAAAAACCCTTCTTCATTCTTTCTCCTTTCTTATTCTCTTAACCTTTGAGCATCACTAGACCAAAATTTTCTCCTCTCTTTCACGCTTGTGTGATCTATAACAACGCATCTCCATCATGATTGGTGATGTCCATAACACCTCTCCACCAACCATAACATCAGCCAATAACAACGACAGTTATAATAACTTTGATGAAGGAGAGAAATGAGGAACTTAAGAATAATGCAATCTAGGTCTCCCTCATCAACTAGGGGTGAACAATATTACCTTTATCAATAGGTATAAGAGATTAAGTGGCTCTTGATTTAACAATCCATATGTAACATTGACAATTATTATATCTTTTATACTCTATGATAAGATATATATTATACTAGTTAGGTGGCTTGCGCTATGCTGTAGGCTTATATTTTATTTTCATAAAACAAATATCATAAAAATCTAAAACTCAAGAGAATTGAGTTTTGATGTAAGACCCATTAGGCTTGGGTCCTGACACCGAACCCAAGAGAATTGGGTCCTGGCGCAACACCTAAGAGAATTGGGTTTTAAAGCAGGACCCATTAATCTTGGGTCCAGACACTGGACCTAAGAGAATTAGAACATGGGCTTACCCAAAGGAATTGGTTCTTGACAGGGGACTCAATTTTGGGTCTAGCTTTAAGTCCTCAGGCTAATGGGTTTGGTATCAAAACCCAATTCTTTTGGGTCCAACTTGAGGACCCATTAGACGGTTGACCCAAATGCATTGGGTCATAATGAAGCACCCGAGTAAATTAGGTCCAAACGCTGCACCTAAACAAATTGAGTCCTTACACAGGACCTAAGAGAATTGAGTTTTTATGCAGGATCCATTAATCTTGGGTTGTGGCATCAAGACCAATAGTCATGGATTAGGTGAAGCTGCAAGACCTAAGGTATTTGGGTCTAGTAACCGACCCAAGGAATTTGGATCCTAATCACACAAGATCCATGAGAATTGAGTCCTTAAACAGGACATATAGTCTCGAGCCAGGCGGGGCAGCAAGACTGGAGGGATTTGGGTTTGTGCTCATACTATATCTAAACAACTTGTGTGGGACTCCCTTTTCTAGCCCCAAGGTTTTTAGGAATAGAGAGAGATCCTTGACCCAGGTTAATAATAATAATAATAATAATTGATTTTACTTTTCAAATTAATTATATGATTTTTTATAGTAATAATATTTATAATATTAAAAATAATATTAAACTTATTTGATCCAAGTTCTTATAGTTTGTAATCCCTTCAAATCAAATTTAAGATTTTTTCTTCAATAAAAATAATATTTTTTTTAAATTTATTAATGATAATGATGATGATAATAGTAATAGTTTTTAATTTTACCCTTCAAATGAAATCTATTTTTTCAATATTAATAATATTTTTTAAAAATTTATTAAGTATAATATTAGTGATTTTAACTATAATAAAAATAATAATATTTATAATACAAATAATAGTATTTATAATATTAATTATAAAAAATATTTATATTAATATAATATAAATAATGATTTTTTTATATTAATATTTTTAATTATAATAAAAATAATAATATTTTTTTATATTAATAATAATAAAACTTTATATCCTGACACAAAACTGAATGGGCAGTTCCACAGACCTTAGATCCTCGGGTGTGCACACCCCAGGTAACGGGTTTTTATAGTTGCTTTCCTGGATTTGCAGGCAAATACATGGGTTTGATCCTAGTGCCTAGGGCTTTGCAACCCTAGCTCTAAAAACTTGGCAGCCCCACTGTCTTGTATTTGCAACCTAGGATTATGGCCAGACATGCGAGTCTGATCCTAGTACTCATGACTTATAAAAATATTAAAAGGTGTTAAAAAGAATTAAATGCCTCTTCAAATGCATAAACAAGAAAAAAAAGATAAGGCTATAATATTTTTTTAAATGTAGTTAAAGATTCAGCCATAGTTAGATATGTGACCATTTTTTTTATAAAATCAAAGCATTTTTGGATTGTTGGTTGATTTTTTAAATTTATGTTATTAGCTAACTTATTTATTATGAAATAAAAACTAATTTTTTAAAATTTTTTATGATTAGAAAAATAAAAATAAAAAAACATTGAAATTATTCAAATCTGCTACAATTAGTCATGTCCACCAAGTCAAATAAATATATTTAATATTTTGAGTTTTTGTTAACCAACCTGAAGAGAAAAATATACTAGGAATAGGAAGAAGCCCAAAAGCAACAAGTTAATTATATTGTTTAGCATTATCTTTTTAAAATATTTTTTTAGTCGGAAATACATCTAAATGATGTATATATTTTTTTTTATTTTTTTAAAATTTATTTTCAATAGTAACAAATTAAAATGATTTAAAAATAATTTTTTTTTTTAAAAAAACACTCAACCATCTCCGTTCCCAAACATGTTCAAAGAACATAACATAATACCTNAATAATTTTTTTTTAAAAAAAAACACTCAACCATCTCCGTTCCCAAACATGTTCAAAGAACATAACATAATACCTAAAGACATGATAACAAATAGCTGTTAGAAGTGTGGAAAGAAATGCGAGGATGGAGATTGAAGGGAAGTTGTTCGAAGAAATGAATTGATAATAGCATTGATGTTGCAAACTTGTTAGAAAATTAATGTAATTATCATTTTATTTTTGTTCTACTTTTCTTATAATAATAAATAATGGGAAGATGGTTTGAGAATTCTGGGGTTTCAAAGTATAGATACTTTAAATAGTATATATACTTCTTGATTGAAAAAAATATTCCTTTATTTCCATACTTTCATTTGAAATCACACAGGATAGGGTTACGAAAGACCATTAAGTAGATGCACTATTTTAGGATAGAAATAAGATCTTCCTAAATTACAAAAGATTTATCACTACACCTCTATAATCACTCAAATTTGATCTTTATAATTGCTATACAAAGAAGTATTTGAATCACTGCATTCATATGATGTTCACTAGAATAATACAAAGAAGTATTTTAGGATAGGAATTGGCTCACTGAACTAATAACATACATAATATCCAGATGAGTATGAGATAACTAGCTTAATTTTCCCACTGATTTCTTATACCTCTCTGTTGGTTAACACATGGTCTGAATATTCTTTGTTTGTGGGTTTCTGATAAGTAGGGTATCTTCTAGCTTACAATCAATTATTTCTACTTCAGACAACAAATCTAACACATATTTCCTCTAAGAAAGAAATATACCTTGCTTTGATATGGATACTAAAACTCTTAGAAAGTATATCTAGTCCTCCCAGATTCTTCATTAGAAATTTCTCCCATGTCATCCCCTTTTATGATCATATCACCCACATAAATCATTACATTAATTACCTCGCCTTGTTGATATTTTCATAAAAGAGTATGATTCAAGTTATTTTGTTGAAAATAATATTTCCTCGTAGCCAAGATAAATTGTTCAGAACCACGCTTGCGGTGATTGTTGCAGCCTATACAATTCTCGTTACAACTTGCACACAATTTCAATGCTTGAGGGAATAATATAACGCAGTGATATCTCCATATTTGAAATTGCCTTGAAGAAACATGTTCTTCATATCAAACTCACGTAGTGGCCGATCTAGATTTGCTGCAGAACTCTCAGTGTTCAGCTTTGTCACTGGGAGAAGGTTATCTGACAGTCTATACCATGCATTTATGTGTATCCCTTCACCAAATGTCTTGCCTTACATCTCTCGATAGACCCATCTTCCTAATGGAAACAACCCGCTGCGCAGTGCTTTCATTTCTTCTTGAATTGCTCGATTCCATTTTGGATCTTTTTAATCCTCTTGCTCTGCATTTGGAACATGACATGAGGAAAACCTGTATACAAATGCTTTAAGACGATCGGATGGTCTCTAAGTGGTTACATGGACGTTGCAAAATTAATGTGATACTTTGATCCTTTTCCCCTCATAATCTGGTGAGTATCGAACTAAAAGTCTGCCTCTATTGGGCTCAAAAGATCATCGTGATAATCAACATGCATGAGTATTTGCAGCCCTAACAGAGTTAGAAGCTACAAAACTTACCTCAAAAATATTCTTATAGGAGAAGGGTCATCATGTGCTAGTAAGAGGGGTTTGTTGAAGATTCAGTTCCGTCAATAACATTAGCATTATCTTTACTTAACATGCTTCTAAAAGTCTTTGTTTTTTTTTTTTAAATAAAGAAATGAACTATTTAGCTGACATGTCTTAGCCTCGAGAAAAGAAATATTTTCAAAATAAAAACTTCACTTTTTTTTCTTCCAGAAAAACGAAGGCAAGAGGATCTTTCAACGCCAAAAACCATATTTTGAGCTTAGTTCACTCTTTAAATTACCATTATTCTCGTAAAATCTATTCTTGTTCTTCGTTCTTAAAAAAAAAAACATCTTAATCATTTTTTAAAAGAAACCAGGACATCCAATTGCAAACCCTTTTTATGACTTGTATGTTTTGGCTTGTGACCTAGCATTTAAATTTTTTAATGAGAATACTTTTAAATTTACATTTCAGAAGAAAATCATTAAAGACGTTTTACTTCAATGCTTCTTAATTTTACCCAAATTTGCAAAGAACATACTATAAGATAAGAGCTCAATATGTATGATTTCGACAATATATGCTAAATAAGGGGACTGGTCAATGACACAAAGGGTAGTCTTCGATGATGAATTGTCGAAAATATAAGACGAAGGCGAAGGTGTTTTCTCCAGGAAAGCTAAACACAACCTGAAAACGACCAAGAACTTGAAGAAATTTTAACTTGTGTTGGAGAGTACATTTAATTGAATTCCGAGATTAATAGACAAGTGAGAAAAGATATAGTACATCAACTGTGATTTTCATAAAAATAGATCATGATACATGCTAGAGAGAAAAACAATATTGGTAGAGTTTATTTGTTTTTATATTCTAAAAATATTTTTTTTTATATTTTTTACTTTAAATTAATTGTTTTAGAGTATTTTTAAATCGTTTTCATGTGTTGATATTAAAAATAATTTTAAAAAATAAAAATATATAGAGATAATATGTAGGTATTTATCATAAAACATGTACACTAAACTAACCCGTATGAGAATTATATATAAAGAGATTAACTATGTCTATAAAAAGACTCATGTGACAATTGTGTAAATGATCTTTTAACTTGACCACTAAGTTATCTTATATAAAAAATATTATACTTTAATCCTATTATATGTTATCTTAATTAAAGTAAAGAAGAGATAGATATTTGATATAACATAAACTATATGAAAGTACTTGTATGATCAAGAGAAGATTTATCATTTTAGATGAATTATACAAAAATATTTCATATATTCTTAAACTAATATTGACTATGAAATCATTAGCAAAGTGAAATGAGATTTGATGAAATTTTCAAATCTTATTCACAAAATCAATAATTATTATATAGAGAACATACATAATTTAACATGGTAACACATACTTTATACTTTAATATTAAATAAAAAACTATTAATGAAATAATATTAATTATACCAAGAAACCTATCATTGAAAGGTTAAGTTAAATCACCAATATCTTTTTTAGTATTTGGAGGATTATGATATGTTATTAAATGATGCACCTAATTTTTAAATATAAATTAATTAAATATTAAATTGATGGTAAATTATTTTTAAAAAATTCTATTTAATTAAAATTATAATTTATATTTGAGATAACATATTAGAAATCTAATAAGTCACACATATTAAGAATCATTAGTTAGAAATTAAATTACGATGATTTAATTAAGTATAACTTGATTAAAATATATTTTAGAAATTAAAAATTAAAATATAATTAATACATGAATTATATTTCAAGATATAGAAAAATTAAGTAAGTATTTCATTGACTTAATTTCTAAAATTATCCTGAGTTAATATATGAATATTATTTAGAAAAAAATTGAAATTTTACCAATTTATCTATAAATAATAAGCTATATCTCTTATTGTGAAGTTGTTACATGTTATACAAAAAATTACATAAGTCACAAATAGAGATCTAACACTCTAGGTATAACATTTCCTCTCTTCTAAATAGAGATGTAGGAGATTTCCCACTAGTAGTTTGTATGAATCATTGTTAGAGGTTAAACAATTAGATGACTTGTAGTTTGTTACAACCAAGCCTTTAAAAAATTATTTAAAGTAAAAGAAGATTAGATTTTTAAATAAAAAAAAATAAAATCCTTAAACAACTTTAGATATGAGATTCTTGAAATACCTAAATTTTTTTGTTTTATTTTTTCATCGCACGTATAATATTCAAGAACCTAACAAGTTTATTTGTGCTTTGCCACAGGCCAAATATGTTTTTTCAACCAGAAAAATGAATATGCAAGCATTTGCAACATGTTTTTTTCACATAAATAATATCAAGAGTAAATAAAAAACTTATGCACAAATCTAATTATATAAATTAAGAATCATCTATGTCAATAAATATGAAAAAAATCATTAACAATAACTAAATATATATCTAGAAAAGTTAAGAGGAGGATGTAGATCAATATATTTGATCCTGTAAAATAATCTATTCATCCGATTGTGTTCAATAACTATTTACATTAAAATTAATAATAGTAAAAATACATATACAAGATTGATTGAATAAAATCAAAAAGAAAAAATATATATTGCAAGGCTGCATTTATTAGAAATACTATACAAAAATAAATATTTTTCATCTTTAAAAATAAAGTTCAATTACATAAAGATTAAAAAAATTATAGATGAATTAGAATAGTTTATTCAAAAATTAAATATATACAAAATAATAATACAATATCCACTATTTTAAAAAGGCTAAATAAAAAATTAGAGAGAAGGGACATTAATTTTAATATAAATTAAAACATTATTTAAAAAAGCATATTAAAAAAAACATGATTTTCTTAAAAGAATTTTTTTTTTAAAAAGCTAGGCTAACGCCTAACTCAAAGGACTTGCATATTGGTTTGCAAAGGTAGAACTAGGCAAGGGTATTATTTTTTAAAATTAAATTAGGATGGACTACATGTTATTTGATTTAATATTTTTTGAAAATAATATTTGTGTTTGTTTTTATTCAAAAACCCAAATTTCAACCCAATTTTGATAAAAAAATATATAGAAAAGAGCCCAAATGCTTATTTTTTCTCTTTATCACTGAAATTCAATATATATGTTTTGTTTCTCTTAAACTATGGACTAAGATATAAGAAAAATAAACTTTTATATCAAAATTGAATTGAAAAACTTTTTGAGGATCAAACAAGTATAATTTGTAAAGTTTGAGGACTTAAGCAATTTTTTATGATAAATCTGAAAGCATCTCCTATTTGTGATTTTTTTTTCACTTTGGTCCCTTGTGTTTCAATTTTGTTCATAATCAACAAATTGAATTCAGTTGTTCGTTAATTGTGCTAAAACGAATGTAATCATGTGAAATAAAAGCTTGAGGACTAAAATGAAAAAAACAGTAAATCTACAACAAAATATGAGAAGATAAACGGGGCAAGTGTGCATAGTGTTACCATATGCATAACTTTTAGAGTTGCTATACAATTTTCTTTCATTAGATAAATAAGTCGTTTCCAGTACCATTGGTTAATGCCCAAACCAAAACCAAAGAATTCCACATGTGCTATTAGAATCTCCACCTCGCTTTGTTCCAAGCACGTCACCTAGTCCTATCAATGAATCAGATCTCAACCCAAATTCAACGCATCTCTAATATAATTAAATGAATCTCGTTTAGAATTTTCATGATTTGAGCTTGATTATGATTTGAATTTTTGATCCCGTTCATTGAATGGATCAAATATGGATCTACCTCAATCCTGTTCGATAATAATTTGTTCCGAAATTAATATTAATATTATATCTCATAAATGCATTATTCTTAAAACTTAAACAAACTCAAATTTAAAAATATGACACTAGGTTACAATTTAGGATTTACTAGAATTGTCGTCTGTGTTTCGTCTGTGTTTCACCATGAACCAAATAAAAATATTTTTAATGTAAAAAAAAAATGCTAAAAACAAATTTTAAAACCCGAGTCATTGATTTAATTTATAATTTAAATAATATAATTAAAAAATAAAACAACAATAAATAAGTTAACAAAAAAAGACACGAAAAAACAATAAGAAGAACTTGACCTTAGTTTATCCAAATTATCAAACAATTTAATGTTGAAAAAAAAATAAAAAATAAAAACAAAAAACCTTAATTAAATAAAATATCTCACAAAATTCATAGTTATGAACATAAGATCGGGATAATATTATAAAAAAATATAGAAAATAAATTCTAAAAATTAGTTATTAATAAATCAAATGAGAACATGAACATTTCACAAAAAAATAAAATAAAAAAATCCAAAGCTCAATTCTAGAATATAAAATATTAAAGGGTGAAAATTAAAAAAGTAATTAAAAAATGGTTGGAAAAACTCGATCCGAGCCCACCTTGGTTAAGTTGATTTTTTTTTGTTTACTCAATCATGATACCATGGTGACCGTGTTAAAAAAATTAAATAAATCATAAAGTTTAATTATCAAATATCAATATAAACTGTAGATATTATATTAGGAAGAAGAAGAATAAAAAGTCTATAGAAGATTGGTTCTTGCTATATAATAGACACCACCTTACAATTACAAAGAACTCTTCAAGAAGGTTTTAATATCATTATAAAAAACTGCACAATGATAATGAAAAAAGCTATATGAACTAACAGAACTATAACTTAGAAAATAAACCAAAAATGATATCATAATATAAGCATCTCATGTTTATATTTAATAATTTAATTTAATTCAAAAATAATTTTTTTTAAGAATTTAAACTTAATAAAAAATGATAAATAAAAAGAACTGAAATAACTCGAGTTATTTTTAAAATTAGTAAAAAAATAGAAAGAAAAAAAATTATTGGATTTTTGCCTTTAATTAAATTAATGTTGAACCAAAAAAATAAATTTAAAAAGAAAATCAAGCAAATCTTCTAAATTGAATTAATTTTCTAAACTCACAACTCATGAAATTATAAATTCAACATAATTAATAAGCTCAATTTCAAACGAATTTAATGCTTCATGGTGAAATTAGAAAAAAAAAATATTAATTAAAAAATTTATCAAAGTAAAAATATACTAAAAAAAATGATGATCAAATTTGATAGAAAAAAAATATGAAGGAGGATGAATTTATAAAAAAAAATAAAAATGATCTCAATTAAAAAAAATAGTATTAAAAAAAGTGGGGGTATTAAATCTAATAAATGAAAAAAAGATGATGAAATTTAAAAAAATACTTTTAATTTTATAAATTATTTAAAATAAAACAAATAATAATCCAACAAGCGTAAATAAAAGTTAAAAGAAAAAGAGATTGAAAGGTTACTTTGAAAAATTAACAGGTCGGATGCATAAATTAAAGGAAAGAGATAAAATAAAAAAATTAAAAAAAAGCTATTAATATCAAACTAGTGGTTTTTTACCACCCGTGCCTCGTGAAGAGAAGAGTGTGATATATCCTATATATGCATGAGCCAACCATATTGGTTTTTAAATAATATTTTATATTTATTAAAGTATTGAATTTATCTTGAGTCAAATTTATTATAACTAAAAATTCAAGATAAAAATATAAAAAAGGCCCTAGAAGATGGCTCAATGTTTTTTGCTTCTAAATGTTATTTAACCACTTTACTATGTTTTAAAAAGTTAACATTTAAAAAGGTCTTTATCCGTGAGTTAAATAATTTTTTTAAAAGTAATTTAGTTATTTTTCTATACTTTAAAAATATAAAAATATTAAGTTGACTATTTCAATTTAATAATAACTAATGGACCTTGAAAAAAACTATATTATTCCAAATAACTAAGCCATGCTTTTTTTTTTAGTAAATAATCACTATACTATTCCAATCAATAATATTTTAAATGAGCATGCATGGCATTTAGTGAAAACACTAACCTCTATTATAATTTTGTTAATTTTATTCAAATTTTACCATGTTTATCCCATTTCCGATTACAAACTAATGGACAACATGATTGTGTAACATATAAAATAAGGTGGGAAGCTAGAGTCCCTCAAAGAGAGACCTTAAGCCAAATTTTCGCAGTGGCAAAGAGTTGACAAAATCTCTAGGCGGCCATGGGCAGCTACATAAAGTTGCACGAGCTCGAGGAGATATATCCGGAATCAATGTTGGCAAGCATTAAATATCAGTGACGCAATTAATCCTGTATTCAAACCTATCGTAATATAAAATAAAAGGCTTGAATTTTAATGCTTTATGGTAAATTCAAATCAAGTATCCATTCATTCTTCTAGCAATTGGGTTGAAACACCAAGCTTGTTATTAAGACATCTTCATCATCTAATCTCTTGGCTGCAAGATATTCAACCATTCTCACTTTAACCCTTCTCTGTAGCTCATGTTTTCTTTGCATTCTATGCATAGATATATACAAGAACTTTTAGGGCAAGACTCATTTAATGGTGACCTCAGAGATGCTAAATTTGCATGGAACAAGCTTTGCTTTGGACCGACATTTGAGAAGCTCAGACTTGCACTTTCTCTAGTACTACATGGCCAATTGGCGGAGGCCGTGGTGGTATGAAACGCCATGCTTCCACTCTATATATTCCACTCTCTTGCTGCTAGGGTTTATGAAATTCATTTGTTTACTGTTCCACCAGATAGGAAGCCCCACCTTGATGCACATGGAGGCAATCTTCACGTTTACTTCGCTGCCAATGATCATGGTTCAGTCAACTGCTCTCTAGCATTTGAGATATTCAATAAAATAAATACAAATGGGGAATTTGAAGTGCATACTGACAGTGTTTCCTTGCCACATTGGAGGGCTAAAATGTTGCCTAATATGGCACTAACAAGGCATGGGATTTGGTACGAAATTATGCACTCAATTATTTCAAGAAGCAACGCCAAGGCTTATAGATGAGATCAGATTCTTCTCAAGCTCCGAAAAACATCTATGAGGACGCGATGGTGCCGGTGAGGTATTATTTAGCGTCTACCAGTTCCCCCCGATAAATGTTCGTTAAATTAAAATTAAATCTACTTGCTGTTTTATTGTAGCGCCTATCTAGTTCTATTTCTCTCATCACAAAGCATTGTTGATTTTAATAGTACTCTTTATTTGGGTCATTAAACTTGAATAGAGTAGTTCTTCTTCTGTGGTTTCGACTTCTCATAGCTACGTTTCGAAATGGTCGACGACTACGCTGCATTCCATCGATGCTCCAGGAAGAAAGCATTGACTCAACCCGGGGTGAAAGAGTAACCTCTGTTTCGAGGCTTTGTCAATGAGAAGATAAGCCCCCAGCGATTGAAGGTACAAGGCAGCGAGAGGCAAGCCAGAAAAAGCATTGTTGATTTTTTTTTTTTGTTATTGCATCGTTCCATGTATTGGTAGCTTTTTTTTTTTTGATAATTTCTTATATTTACATAATCTCGAGAATTAAAGATTTCTATCATGTCTCCGTACTTGAATTGAGGTTGATTTGATGAGAAAAAAAGTTTGAATTTGTAGAATAAAAACACAATTAAAAAAAAGTACCAACTGATAATAAAAAATACCATGTATTTTCTATAACCCATTAAAAAAAGTGTTCTTTGTCCACATATTATATGATGAATTCTTTTTTGATATTTTTATTTTTATTATTTTATATTTTAATTTAAAATGTTTTTTTTTTCACATTTTAGTCCCTAAATGTTGGAGAGAAGAAAAGGTCAATAAAAAACAGAAGAGTAAAGAGAAAATTGTTAATTAACCATATTCCAGTAACCAAAAAAACAGTCTTGATGTTGGTGCATTACATTTGATGAAAAGAATTATTTTTTTTTATCCTTTATCTTATTAGAAAAAATAGATCAAAGCTTGGAATTTGCTTTTGAATTAGAGTGATTTTTTTAGTTTCTTTGACTTTAAAGATTGGTTTGAGAGTAAATATGAATTTATTGAGGTTCATAAATTATTTTTTATGTGTTTTTATATAAAAATTTAAAAACAAGGTTTTTTGATTAAGTGGGTTGAACTCAACTTTTAGATGGCTTGAGTTATCCTAGTAGACAATAAATCATTTATTGTTTTTTTTTTAATAAAATAAGTGGATAACATGGGTACACCACCCATTTTAAAAATACAAAAAAAATTGTCTCACCTTCTTCTTTATGGGCTAAGTGCACTAGGCGATCTAAATGCTTGACTCTCTTTACGTGTGTAATATTATTTTATTAAATATTATTCAATTTTATTTTATATTTTAATAAGATTATAATTTTTTTATATCAACAAGTGCTTTTTTTTATGTAGCCCTTCATGACTTTTTTTAAACATTTTATTCATTGTTTTGCTTATGTATGTCTATTTTTGTCAATGTATAATTAAATAAAAAAGATTCCAAATGATAACACACTAGCAATGTTTTTTTCTTATATTTTTTTTAATATATTTGCGTCAAACTTATCAAAACATACTTATTTATATAATCTTGCTTCTATGATTCTTATAAGCTATTGTACAAAAAATAAATATTATGGTAAAAAAGCTAGAAAAAAGAGAGGAAGCACATTAATAAGCTCAAGCTCAAGGGATTTTAACTAAAGAGACACTTTTTTATCTTTATTTTAAATTGTTCATTTTTTTATATTTATTCTAATTGCTTTTTATTTTTATTAAATAAAGAATATAACACATAAATAGATTAATAGAAATAAGGGTATATTTTTTACGGAAGAAATAGATTAATATGAAATGAAGAATTATTATAGCATTTAAATTGTTACTTTTCTTAGAAAAAAAATTCTTTGACATATAATTAATTACAAATGTTTAAGTAGTTTCTTCATTATCTTAATTTACATGTAGGGTGGACATGTGGGTAAGCTGGCTGGTATCATACCAAATAGGGTGGACAGCACTAAATTTGTGCACAATCCAGATGTTCGTGCAAGGTTTATATATATATATATATAAAAAACATACATAAAAATTAGAAGATTGGAAGAGAAACACATTTTTCTTTATAAAATGACATTCAATTCTCATTCTCTCATAATTTGTTATGGATGCTTTTTTTTAAATAATTATTTAAATGTGAAAATCATGAAATTCTAAAATTATAGGTATTATGATTTATATTTGATTGTTTGTGTTTACAATTAAAAAACATTATATATATATATGGTAGAGGACCATTGGGTTTTAGGAACTCGTTGTTCTTTTTCATTCAGAAATTATTGTTCACCTCAATTTTTATAAATACTAGATTTTTATTAAGATATTTTTATTTTGTTTCTCTACCGACTATTTTTTTTATGATATCGCCTATTATAATAACTTATATAAATGATTCTTCAAGAATATTATTGTTTATGTTTCTATAATTGATAATGGATAATTAATTAAATCAATATTGTTTATGATACCCAATATTTTGCTTCAATACATAATTAATTAAATCGATTGATACTTAAAATTGGTAAGATGTAGCATTTAAAAAGTGGATTGCAAGATATTATTAACTGTTTACAGATCAAAACCTTCTACAAGTACGGAGAATGTATTGTATTTATTATATGATATAATTATAATGTTTCTTTCACAAATCATATTTAAATTGAATATTTACGGAGAATTTAATATATATATATATATTGATTTTTTGGTATTTCTCATTATTGTTTAACAATTTCAAAATTGATTTCAATTAACAAACAATCCTATGAAAACGTAATCAAGGTGAATGGCTATGTTTGAGTTTGACAGGTGTAATATAAATGACTTTGATTACTAAAAAAATAATTGTAATTATATTTATTAACACAACTAGTGTGCCAAATAATAAAACAAAGTATTTGGATTGTTAAATTTGAAGTTATTATGGATATATTTAAAAGTGTGGTTATAATTGTTTTTTAAAGTGTTTTTCATGTTGAAATATATTAAAATAATTTTTTATTATTTTTAAAGAATTATTTTTAAAATCAGCATATTAAAACGATTCAAAACATAAAAAAAACTAACTTTTACTAATTATTTTTTTAATTTTTTTAAATGTGAGTATAACTGCATTTATAAATGCTCTTTAATAATATTATTCTATTCATTCCCAACAAATTCTTCATGCTTATTTTTTTTCATTCTAGATCCTTTAATTTATTTTACATTTTTATCATTAAACTTTATTTTATTTCAATCTCATTCTTAGGGGTTATAATAGCATGATATGTATTAATTAAGATCTATTTTAATTTTCACGCTCTTGTTATGTGGTATCTCATATAATATTTTAAAGTTAAATTAAAATATAAAGTGTTTACTTCCTGTCATGGATTACGAAATAGATGGGATAGGCTTGGGAGATCTCTCCTCCTTCAATGATGTCTAAAAAATGTAGATTAGTACTCAAGAAATTTAATTTAATTTAATTTGATTTTATATTTTTAATTTGATTAAAATATGTTTTTTAATTAGAAAAGGAGTTTTAAAGAGCCATATGATGATTTTTCCAAGTTAATGGATAAAATTTCAGGTTTTTTAGAGCAAAAAACATGAATCGTAATTATTTCATTAGCATATCAACCTTTGGTAATTAATTAAAAATTGTGACCCGTTCTTCCAATCTAAACACGCATGGTTTGTTTTTTATTTTTTTGAAATAGCCTTCATATTTTTTTATTTGATTGTTTTTATTTATGTTTTATAATAAAATTCTCTTTAAATTTTTTTTTATCAGAATGATATTTAATTAATTATCCAAATATACCATATTTTTCAAACAATATTAATAGCATAAACAATTGCTTAATAATTATACATATCTAACATAGATATTTATTTTTTGAAAACTTTGCTCGCACTGCAAATAAAATATTTATTTCGTTAGTTTTTATTTTAACTTTTTATATAATTTTTATAATTTAGTATTCTATATTTTTTGATACATTCACGTGAAAGTATTGATTTAAGATTTGTTTTATTAAAATTTTCTTTTAAAATTATGCTAGGTTTCTCTTTAAGAAATAATGATTCTAATAAAAAAAAGAAAACACTTGAATAAGGAAATTGAGTTTTGATTAAAGAGATACAATTTCCTTCTTATTTCAAATCATAATAAATTTTTTAATATTTATTTTAATTACCTGTATTTTTTTATTCAACAAATGTACTGTAATAAAAAAGATATGTTTTTGTTATTAAAAAACTTATGAATAAAAAAAAGAGAACTTTGACTAAAATTAAATTTTTTTCTTTAAAACTTAAATAATTTTATATGAATATTTATTTTAAATATGATAATATTACATAAAAATATTTGAAAAGTATCTTGCATTATGAGATTAAATATTTTTATATACATGTATCCATGAGAAACATCAACTTTCTATTTTTTTTTATTAGAAATAATAATTTAATATTTATTAGTTTATGTATTTTTTATATTTTTTATGAGTGCAAACACATCTTTCTGGTTCTCAATAAAAATAATTTTATGATACTAGAAAATGCTTTTACTATTCTAATGTTTTTTTTAATTATTATTATAAATTAACTTAGATTCATAGTAGTAGTGTGGTGCTAGTATGCTCGCTAATTTATTTATAAACTTATTGATAAATGCGGACCACCTCTACAATGCTAAGACATTTATTTGACTATTAGGGTATAAAACGTACTATCTAAAAGATGAGAGCTTAAAGACATACTTAAAATAAAATAAGAATTCAAAAGCACACTTAAAATGAGGTAAAGTTAGAAAATGCCCTACTCAAAAGGTGATAATAAAACACCAATCTGACAATGTTAAAAGCAATGTATTATGATTGATATACATGTATATTTAGCTGAGAAATGTAGGTCCTCATTTCTTCATAGTGTCTTTCTCTTCTCAAACATTAGAGTGTTGGTAGTAAACTTCAATGGCCTTTCTATTCTTGTTTACTTGAGTTATATCTTGTGATCTTGAACTTTGAGAAGAGTTTGATGCCATCATACTTTTATGTCCTCCAATCTTTACCTCAAGGGTTGTCAACTCTATCATACATTTTGTTTTCTTAGGAAGGGAATCATGGAGCCAACCCTCACCATGTGTTTTTAGATTGCCCCTCAGCTTGACCATACCCCAAGTGTAGTGTTGTTTGATTCATCATATCGCAAAACAAGCCATTCATCTTTTGGAATCTCTCAGTAACTGTTTTCTGATCAGTTGTGTGTATCCTTTCTATACTCATTCAAAGATTTTCTGATTGATCTTATTCTAGATTTTCAATCACCTATAAACTTGCCTCTAGTTATAACATCCCCTTTAAGTGCATGTTATCATTAACCTTTTTGAAACTATAAGTCATTCAGACATGAATATCATAGCTTGCAGTAAAGGCTCATTGTTGTATACTCAAAGTTCTTCTTAATAGATTCTCCTCAACTTTTCTAATCAGATTGTGAGCAAAAATATCTCAGCTTTTTCACCTATACTCATGCGGTAAAGTTCATTTTTGCTTCAAAACAGATGGTCCCTCAGTCCATTTTGGTGATGAGTGCCTTTTTGACATTCATTTTAAGGTTAACATCATTTCAAAAGTCGTGACCATGTTTTAGAGGATAACCCCAAATGAAGATGTCTTTTCAATGTAGCATTGTACCATAATCAGTCTTGGTGATGTGTATCTTTTCGACCTTCATTCAAATGCAATCATGACATCATAAGTTAATAGTCATGTTTCAAAGGATAATGATGTGAAGATGTCCTTTAGGTATGTCTTTGCTCTATAGTAAGTCTAGGTAATTTGCATCTTTTCAGCATTCATTCAAATGCAATCATGACAACATAAGTCGATAATCATATTTCAAAGGATAATGATGTAAAAATGTTCTTCAGGTATATCTTTACCCTATAGTTAGTCTTGATGAATTGTATCTTTTATCATTCATTCAAATGCAACTGCATGCCTATATTGATCAATATCCATCTTTTAAAGGTGACGATATGAAGATGTCCTTCAAGTACAACATTACTTATCAATTGTTGAAGAGGGTGCACTAGATCATGGGCTAACTTTGAATAACATTGCCCCTAATTGATATGAGCATGCTCGCAGGAAGTTTTTGTCATTACTAGATACTAATCAGAACTTTGATGGACTTTGTTAACTCATTATTTGATTTTTCATTTGCCCCCAGCTGAAATAAATACCATTTTTTTTCATTCTCAAGGTCCACTATATTGCCCTCAGCTACTCAACTTTTCCAGAAGTATTGAGAAATGACGATGTCTTTTTTGTCAAGAATTTTGCAAATTTGATTGGTGTTCTTATAATAATCTTTCTTCTTCTAAAATTAACTTTCATATTTCAAAGATCATGTCTATTCAAAGTCTACTTGTTGAAATGAAATTAAAGAGATGTCTATTTTGGAAAGTATTTTGAAATTCAAGTTTATTTGATCAAAGGCCCAACACACATCATTCAATAAATGCATTCTTTCGATTGTTTTGCATTTTGAAAACAGAAATTGTCCCGTTATAAGATTAAAATTACATTTTCTATGGTTCTTTGTGTTAGTTTTAATTTTTTATCTTTGATATATTTTTTATGGTACGTAATAAGGTGACTTTTTATGAATTTTAAGAAACAGGATGCTCAAATCAAAATTCAAGGCTTTATCAAGGAAGGGTGTTTCCTTTTTTTTTGCATCTATTTTATCAGCATGCATAATAACTAGCAGTTTAATTCATGAAGTCACAACTCTTATGGAAAGGCCTTTCATGTTTTTAGGTTATTTATCGGTTCAGATTGCTTACTTGATTAAAAAGAGCTTTTAAATGCACGTAATGTAAGCTATGATTCAAAGTATGAAAGAAAAGGAGATTTCATAGGCTCAAAATATGTTTGATGGTTTCAAAGATCTAGGATCAACATTAATTATTCATCAATCTTTTTCTCTTGTTGTTTTTGCAAAAGAATGATGTAAAGTCATGTTAAGTATAAAATCAAAAGTCTCTTAACTTAGGTCATAATCTAGTTTCTTGATGAATGACCAATCCGGATCATTTTGAACAAATTAAAGACTTTATCATAAATACCAAAAGTTATGATTTATAGCTCAATATTTTTTTTTATTGTTCCTTGGGTATTTGATTTTTGGTGTTTGCTATGTCCAATAATTATGACATGATTAATTCCAGCACCCATCCTTACTACTTTATCTAGATGATAATGAAATATCAACATTGGTATTTTATGCCTCTGAGTCTATATCTCTTTTTTAATTAGCCTATCTTGAATGTTAGACTTCTGTTCTTAGCCTTCTCTTCTATATTAATTTTATGGGTGTCTTCAAAAGATCTTTTATTTGCTCCTAGTGTGGGGTGTGATCCTAGTCAGGGTTTTTTTAAAAAAATTATTCTATTATGCTTAAATGGGGACCACGAGGGATAACAAAGATGATATTTTCTTATTTCAAGTAAAGTTGTTTAAAACTAATAAAGTTTGACCTCATCCAGTGTAATGATTTGAACTTGTAAGAATCATGATTCATGAGTCCATAACTAATAAATGCACTACATGTCGTAATACATATTGCTAAAACTTAGCTATATAGTTTAGTTTCATGTGTGAGTTTAGAATTGTTTGGTCACCTCATGTCATTTCAACAAGCATCGAGTCAAGTCCTCAATCAAAACACCTCTAAGCTTCAGGATTGATTAGCTTTAATTTTACATGTTGGAGTTTGATTAAAGTATTTTAGCATAATATCCTTTGAAAGAAAATCTCATGATTTCTAAACAACAAAGAAATAAATAAAAGACATGTTTTGTTCAAGGAAAAGATATGATCTCAAAACAAAATGCAAAAAGGGTAAAAATCCATAACAAAGATGATTGAAAATTCAACACCATTCTGGGATCAACTTTCCAGGCAATCTTTATGTTTTACCAAGCATTTTCAATCACTTGTCATTCCTAGGATGTTCAAGTGACAATATATCCTTTTGTTCAACCACTTCTGGACTCGATTCTTGAAAATCTTGCAACTATTCATCTAAAATGGACCAGGACCCTATCATAATATTCACATCTTGTATTTAGGTTATACCACCTAAAAATGATGGTTGCATGGGATTTGATGGAGTTGGGGAATAAGTCTGGATTTTAATAAACGCCAGTAGACAAACTCGAGTGGCCGATGTATGTCAATCCTGTCACAAATATTTAAGCAAATAATGTTATAATGAGACCTGGATAGATCATATAAACAAGGTTTTCTACCTTCACAGTTATCTTCTGATACATCTCTTATTATTGCTATGGAATTCATGAAAAAACTTGTTATATTTCCCCTCTTCATAGCTTGTTTAATTCTTTCGGCAATTCTCACAACATCATATCAATCTGCACATGTTTTTATGGTTGTAAGAGGATTGTTGGAACCTTCAAATAACAAGTAATCTTGATAGAGCCCAAAAACATATAGCGTCGCCACTGCTAATGTATGGAATCACGTGTTATCTTAACTAAAAGAGAAATTGATAAAATTGAAACTCTTTTATCTCCTTTTAATTTCTTACTAGCTGTGCAATAAACAAGTAGCTACAGAGAGAGTTCTATTACATTAAACTTCAATATTTGCTTTTATTTTTCAGACTAGTTTTGTCTCTTATGCCTAGTTCTGTGTTTTCCTGCTGACACTAGTAGGACAAAATTGTAGTTAATCTAAAACCATTACACCCCTTTCTTAGATTCCTAATTAGCAAATCCACAAACAGATCTTTATCGAGAGAGCTTTATCATGACATTTACTCTTGCTTTTTTGATCCGGAGTGATATTCTTTCTACTACTGTGTTTTTCAAACCAACATCTTATACTGCAAAACAGGAATGAAGCTTATGATGGTGGTGACTTCAAAAGAGGTTAGGCATAAAAAGTTAACAGTTATTGGGTGTTATTGCAAAATGTGGAGGTGGTGAACAACTAACAGTGCAGCTAACCCAGAAATGATATTATCTTTCATTGATGATTGAAGGCATTGCTAATTTTCATAACTGAACAAGAGAGGTGCAACTTCGATGATGTGGTTGTTACTAGTGGAGTGCTGGGAAGAAGAGCTAAAAATATTCTTCTCGTGTGGGACATGGTCAAACAATGTTCCTACAAAAGGCTACATATGCATTCCCTTGCCATTCTTGATGCTTAACACTTGTTTAAGTAGATAAAGGAGTCTAGCTACTTCATATTTGATGCTCTCCATTTCCTTTAGACCATGAGCCTCTTCCGCACCCTATTTTTTATTTTTTGACTTTTCTCAGTTTAGTGTAGTAGACCTCAGGTGGGGGAACGTACTTTTCATCTCAGTGCATGCATGATATATCTATAAATATTTTTCTATATGATGAACTCGCCCTTTAAGGGGTAATATATAGTTATAACTCTTACATGATGAAACAAGAATCTTCTTGGCCAAACTCGATAATGAACATAATACTTCAAGAAGGGTTTGCCCTTATGCAAATAAAAATGACACATGCAACCTAAAGACATTCTTTATTTTATTATGTGAGATAAAAGGTAGCTTTTCTACCTAGTCTCAAAACGAGTCTGATATCTAACCTAGTGACGGCCTTCATAAATACAGTATGGGGGCATTACAAATAACAACTAAGACATGTATGCTCGCCATTACCAAGCAGACACTCAGATATAAGTTGGGTATTTCATGTATTTAAACCTTGACTAATAGTCATAGGGCAAATTGTTAATTCCTTATTTAACTTAAAAGCTTGTATGTGCTTCCAAAAAATTAAAGTGATGCATGAGGCAATTTTATACAATATATGAACAAAGATGTATAAAAATTAAAATGCATAGGAAATAAATAAAGGAAATGCATATTAAAAATAAACACATAAACCACAATAATAACACAAAAATAAAACAACACGAAGCTTAATCCACAAGGTCCTTAGTGGAGTCGCTATTTTGTTGCACTTGTATGGTGTTGCGACGATTACCCACCCTCTCCAGGTATATTGTAAAGTCTATCTAGAAAATATAAAGAGATAAGGAATTATTATCTTTTATCAGTGAAAAAATTAAATAAGGTCGCTACCTAGTATTCTGATTACTATGAACCATACATGGTATCTAAGAGAGGGTCTAAATACTGTTTGCATAAAGAAAAGGTATTAGCACCCCAACTACGCCCTACCTAAAGTAAGCTATATTTTTTTATTATCTGATAAAATCTAAGGTCTTGTTGTCATTTTTAATTGTCGGTTTGTCTACGGTTTAAGAAAAGTCCTTCTTTGTAAAGAGATTTTTATTTTATCGGGTAAAAATCTAATTAGTTTACGTCGTCAAAAGAAATATCTTTTTAATATCAGAAATACATTTTATGTATAAATTCTTAATCCCTTGTTCAAAAACAAAACAAAAATATTTTTTTGAAAATTTTGAAATATTGACTAAATTCTTGTGACTTTAATAAACTGGTCCAAACATTTTGGGTTGTGAGGTAGGACTGTTAGCCCATTTAAAAAGTGGGTATCTCTATTGTTCATATACAATGTGAATTGTGGCGAGACCTGAAGAAGAAAAGGAAAAAAGGGAAAAGGAAGAAGGCTAACCTACGATGGCTCATGGTGCTTCTAGCGGTTGTGGCGATGGCAGAATGCAACTGTTAGCAATGGTAGAGGTGTCGACGATGATGGTTTTCACTGATTCTTCCCTTGTTTTTCCTATCTTTCTTTGTTTTTTTCCTTCTGTTCTTCTTCTTTCTTTCTTTTCTTTTTCCTCTTTCGGTTCTCTCCTCTCTATCCCTATTCTACTTCTCTCTTTTTCCTTTCTATTCCTCTTTGTTTTTTCTTTTTTTTTTCTCTATTTTCCTTCTTTCGTTCCTCTATTTTTTTCTTTTTTATCTCTCTCTTAGTTTTTTCATTCTTTTCATTGTCCCTCTTTTTTCTTTCGGTCTTCTACCTCTTTTATGTGCTCTCCTCTTTTTTCCAGTCCTTGTCTCCCCTGTATTTATAGGCAAAAATAAAGGAGAAATATGGATGGGGTGACCACTATGCTGTCGCCCCTCCACCACTCAAGGGACACATCTCCTCCCTTTTCTTCAATACATGGAAAGCTTTAGGCAAGAAGGAGTCCTCAGTCAGCATCTTTTTAGTGGCTTCAAAGAAAGATGGAATGGGCAAAGTAAAGGAGAAAAGTCTTCTTCTTCCTCTGCCTTGCACATCCACAGGAAGAAGAAGACCTACAATACCATTTAAAACAGCACTATTTTGAGCTTTCTTTTTAATGAACAGTGTATGGAATGATGTTGTTTAGGAAAAAACCCGTAGTTTCATTTAAAATAAAAGGGCGGCAAAAAACGTGTCAAAGTCTAAATCAACCTTGAATTTGTGATTGGTTCAATCAAGTACTAAATTGTAATTTTAATTTTAAAAATCAATTCAATTGCATCCCTGTCAAATTTAATCATCGGCCTTGAAGTTGGCTGCATTTTTCAAATCGGTCCTTGGTCTCTGATTTATGCAATTTGACCTTTAATTAATCAATAAACTTTTAATTTTTTCAATGTAGCTCCTGATTCAGTTTAATTACAATCCCTCTATTTACACGTCTTTTCCAGTTTGGTCTTTGGTTTTGAATTTTTTCAATTAAATCCCTAATTAACCATCAAACTTTAATATTTATGCAATTAAGCCCCTAATTTGACTAACTCTCAAAATTATAATTTGACCCTATAACTTTAATTTCTTTCAATTAAAGACTAAATTGACTTAAAAAAATTAATTTTTTTTCAATCAAACTCGTCTTAAACTTAATTAAACCTTTAATAAATTTAATTGAATCCAATAAACATCTAATTTTGGATATTTCTTCCTCAAATTAAATTTTCTTTGTCCATAGGACTTTTATCAGTCAATAAAATACTATGAAATTTTAATTTTTGTATTTTTAATCCTCTTTAACCAAATTTTAATTATTTTTTGGGCATTCTAGCATCCTTTTTTTATTGCTATTATTTTTTATTTTTCTTTTGAATATATATATATATTTGCATTTTCTTCTCTTTTTTTTTTGTATAGGGGGACCCAAAAAAGAATTACAATAACTATTACTAAGATGAATCACTTGAATTGAAAGGAGTTACCAAGACTTAAATCAAGTGAACATAAAACAAAAGGATGAAATAAAAATAAAAGTTTAGGATCCAAAATGAATAACTAGCCAAGGATCAAATAAAAAAAGAAGGAATAGTGATTCATCTACGCTTGTGCTTCATTGTGGGTACATCTTTAAGGTGTAACAAATGAACTTGTGAGCATTTTTTTTGTAAATAAATGATGCAAACCCATAACATATAAGGTTTACCTAACAAACTCGACATGCATAGAAAAATCACAAGTCAATGATGGTCAAACTCCATTTAGTATGAAAAAAATCCAGGTTAAAAATGTGTAGGTTGTGGGGTATTCATTGACAATATGAGTAGACTTGACCCACCCATGTATCCTTGAAAACTCTCCACCCATTGCTTGCCTAGGTCAAGTATCAAACTAAATTTATAGGAGCTGCTACGACAACGAGCTAATTGATTTAGTGGGTTCAGAGACAACTTGAATAACTTAGAAAAATAATAGTCAATCTAAAAAAATGATTTTTTTTTGTTTTTTTAACATTGAAATGATAATATATTAGATTATACACGTTCAATTAGAATTAGAATAAACAGAAAATATGTGACATAGATTATGAACAAGAATATAATGTTATAACGTGGTTAAGTAATTATCTCTTTCCATTCCCTTTCCTTTTCCCTGTTTTATAACTATTTTGGACCTTATTTGAGCTTGGATCGGATGAAAATCCAAACAAGAATATAATGCTATAAATTGGTTAAGTAACTACATCTTTCCATTCCCTTTCCCTATTCTATAACTGTTTTGGACCTTATTTGAGCTTGGATCAGATGAAAATCCGCGATGTGTTCTGATGACCATTTTTCTTCCCTCTCTTTTCTTTCTATTTTCTCTCTTTTCCATGGGATTCTATTTCTTCTTCTTTTTCTTTGTTCACATACTTTCATTATTACTCGTTGTCAATTCCAATCCCTCTAGCTAAAATCTCTTTGAAAATAGAAAACCAAACCAATTTCTCGCACAATCGAGTGCAAACCTAACACTGGGATGATTTCTAACTACACAAAGAAGTCTATAGAGAAAAAATGGTAGCAAAATGCTAAGTTCAATACTGAAATAGATCAATTCAGAAGGATCGAATTAAAAAAAGAAGTAAAATAGCAGAAACAAAAGAAGAGAAAAACAGTTGTGAGAATCCACAGTACAATCAAGGGCGGAGAATCAGTAACTGCAACAGTGGATTCACAGGGCCGTTTAGGTTTTGTTAATAATAGCTAGATGAGTTAAGAACGGTAATGGTACTCTTGTAAAACAGTAAATGCTGAGTTCTCAAATTCAATGGGAAGCTCATGCAAATAAAAAGAAAAAGGTAAGATCTCAAGTTCAAATCTCACATTGATCATTACTCAATACAGAAAAAAAAGAAGCATTCTTCACACACATTCATTGCAATTTGCAGGATTTGGTTTGTCCTAGATTCAGTAAGCTAGTAGGCTTCGGCCAAAACATGCCCACATCCCCTTGCAAAAATGCTTCTTTAACATGAAAACCACTGCAACAGTATTAGCAGCTGATAATAATTAATGATGCTGAGGATCTGGTCCTCCCGGTGAGAGTCTATCGGCGTCTAACATCCACCTTCTTCTGTAATACTCAATTTTTGGCATATCGTACCCCAATTCACGTAAAATATGGCTGCTTTCGAACTTCTTTGGCATGGTAGGAAACTTACGAGAAAAACGTGCATCAGAACTCCCAACAAGCATCACTATTATAATCATGGACAGTAAGAATATCTTCTTTTTTATCGAAGTTGCCATAGCTCGTAAGGAAATCATGAACGTGGCAAACAATACTGTGATATTGATAGAGAAAATTACGTGAGCTAATCCAGTAACTCATTTAGCTAGTGCAACAACGTCTTTCTTATATACCTACCCTTTGAGAGAGCTTGAAGGGACTCGTATGCTCCTCAGTCGAGACAAGACAGGAAAATAATGGAGACACACAATTATGCAGAGACTATAGTCGCGTATCTTATCTCTATAAACAGTTTGGATCAATCTGCTTTCACAGTCATCTCCATTACATTAAAGCATATATGCAACTAAGCATACACGTGAGTTGTCTTTCCTTATTGGAGTAGCAAATTTTGGTACATTTTCTTTCTTGCTCTGACCTGCCAAAGTAGCTGTTTTGGTTCTCCATATCTGGTCATGATTGCTCTCTTACACTTCAAACTATCTAACCAGATTCTTACCTAACTAGCTGATATAGAAAGAAAACAACACATCATCCCCATTAAATCACTATTTTGTCACTTAAGCAGTTAAAGTTTCTTTTTATAATCAAATTGCCATGCTCAAACAAGCCATGTCCACATGGGATCTTGAATCTTGTCCATATGCACTATAACGTTCTTTGCACCGTTGGCTGCTTTCTTCTTTAAGCTTTTATCCGGAAGGCTTATAGTAAATATAAAGTTTCGTTTGATTCATAAATTTTTAGAGAACTAGTCATATATTTCATGAACAGTTTAAATAATCAGAGACACAGATTATCTCACCTTAAAATATAAATAAAGTAAAGAAATAAAAACGAAGGAAGAAAAAGAAAGAGGGCAAATTACAGGTTAAAGAACAAGTTGGGATAGAGATTGACACCCGATGTAAGCTGGAGGGTCAAAAGTTATCATCATTTATTGTTGAAACTCGTCCTTTTAGATTATAATGAACTAGAATTCTTCCACCTAGTGGATATCAATTTAGATTTGGCAAATTAAGGATCATATCTTATCTTCATGGAAAAGGATAAGCGAGAAAGCATGAAGAGTTAATTGCAGCCATTTTATTTTATTTATTTATTTTGCTTATTATCAATGTTCGGCTAATTTTTTTAATTAAAAATATGCTTTCTAACATGTAACATGTGATGAATGTAGGGAAAATCTTATGGAGTATATGGAGGAATTTAGTTACTTCTTTTAATTTATTTTTAGAAAAAAAAAGATAGATATAAAAAATAGAGAGAATATATTAAGGATATTTGGAGATTGTCTTCATCTCGGAACGGATCATCATTCGATAGTGTCTTTTCGGGGGTCCTAGGAGCTAGCTAAATTTGAGTTTTCCTCTTTGCTTGATTAGACTTGGGATTGTGGACTTTTCCATACTAATGCATGCACGAAGCCACAAACTTTTTTTTTAATCATGTAAAAGAAATTGATGATAGAATATTATATACCTTTTGCAATCCTAAAATGACAATGTTTTTCATTAATTTTTCATTTGATCCACAAAGACATCAAAATTAGAGATTTAAAAAAGAAAAAAATAAGTTAATCATTATACATTCATGTAATGTCTAATCTATCTCTACAATTTATTTTTACTATCAAAATTCTAAAAATAATCAAAACCATCGAATACATAAGATTAAATTAATAAAATTTCATAAAAATCATCAAATTTTAAAATTGGATCCCTAGTTATTTAATTTTTTATATGAGATCATTGGTTGTTGTTATTTTTTTAATATTATCTTTGACTCATTTAAGCAAAAAGATTTAAATATATTATTTATTTTGACAAATTCTTCTAACATTAAAAAAATCAGTAAGAGATTCATAAAGATTTAATAGAAATTCTTTCATAAGTTGTTGTCATCTCTTGTTCTTTTTTTCTTTATTTTTATTTTTTTTCTAAAATAACATCAGATCTAGTTTTTTTTTTTTAAATTATATTTGATGTTTTTTATTTTCTATTTATCTAGTTTATTTGGTGTTTTCTTTAGTTTAGAGATTATCTTTGATTATTTTAATTGTTTTTCTGATTGTCTAGTTATGATTTTTATTTAAGTTCTACTCTTTCATGGATTTTATGATGCAAGAAAATATTTATGCAAATTACTAATCTTCATGTTTAAGATCTCTTATTTAAAAAAAAAATATCATGTAGAAGATCAAGATAACAAAGCTACTGGTGGATAGTAAAACAAAATAATATGTAGTTTGCCGTAACTTGATTTCAACCCTCGATATATATATATATATATAATTTTTATTTTTAAGATAAAAAAATGCAAAAATATAAAAATTTCCAAGAAAAATGAAAAATTACAATAAGTTCCAAGAAGTAAGAGAAAAAAAATGACGATGTATAACAAAAACATGAAAATCTTCACCAATTCCCTCCCTTGTGTTCGTTTTCCCCCACCAAAAAAGGTCAAAGAACCTGCCCTCTCACTCTCTGCTACTGTATGATTAACTGCAGCTACAAACTCGCACCCTAAAACTCACGTAACCTTCTGCAAATCAAGCCAAAATGCACCCTTTCCGTCTTTTCATCTTTTGTTATTGCAACAAAATCAAACACGAAAGGACACCCTCTCTAAAACTTATTTCATGCTGCAAACTACCTTCATCTTCCACAATATTGCAGTTCATATGACTTGTTTGCAGCGGTAAACTCATGAAAAAAGCATACCATTTTCATCTCTTATTCCTAGCTGAAAACATCACAACAAAACCACAAAGAGACACCCTATTCAAACCTCATTCTATCAAAAATACAGCCATTGCATCTTTCTATTTTGCTATAGAAACATGCCGAAAATACACCTTTGCAACCCTTGTACCTACTGCTCAATCAACCACAAAAAAATCCCTCGTCATCCCTTATTCCTTGCTGCCTATATAATACGTTCGACCACTAAAAACTATAACCATTGCTCTTTATTAAGAGCTGCATAGTGAAGTTAAAACACCCTTATTTGTCCTTTGTGTTAGCTGTTATTTAAACCACAAGAAGACACCCTCTTCCAGACTAGAACCCTTTTGCAAAGATGGGACAGGAACCACCAACTGAAATCTAGTACAGGAATGATGGATGACTAGGATGAGTGCTGAATAGTCAAGGGCTAGGATTTCCTAAAGAGAGGAAGTTCTTGGCCATTCCTTGAGGCCAACAAAAGAGAGGCCAGAGATAGCTGTTGATTCCTGATTGATTTGTTTTTATCTGTCACAACTATGATTTCCATGTATAATTGATTACTATTTTAAATACTAGTCACCGGAGTAATTGTCCCTACAATCCTGGATGTTGGCGTGATAGGAGTTACTTAAGATTGGTTGCTAACAAGGATGAAGGTGTTGTGTTATTGCTTCTTTTGTGCTGCTGCTGTCTTCTGGTACTGTTTTCTGTTGCTACTACAAAGGTGTTATGGAGCTGTACGAGAATGAAGGAGAAATTATATTATTGCTTCATGCGGTTATTGTAGATTGTTAACAGGGAGAATGGAAAAAGAAAAAAGGAACTCGGTTAAAGGATAGCAAAAAAAAAAAAAATCAATGAATTAAAGGATGTGGTAAGATTAATTTTTATATTTTTATAAGCATAACAAATTACTTATTCAAATCTCTTAAATAACTTTAGGATTTTTAATTTCCTTAAGAACTAGTTGGTGACTCTATTTTCAATATTTTTCCCTATAATTTTAGATGTTTCATTTTCATGTCGAGTAGTGACAACATGACTCCTCTACTAGAGACGTTGATTAGTACTTAAAAGTGCATTTTTATTAAGGTTTTGTATTATCATTTTGTACTTAAAGTATCAATAACTTTTTAACTAAAACATGTTTTATAATAACAAGTTTGATGCCACAAGATACCTTTAATTTATAGTAAATATTCATCCTAAATGCAAGTCTATCGCATAAATAAAAGGATTGATTGATAAGTTGAAGTATTGAAATTGAAAGGATAAAGAGATGGCAAATTTAGAAAAGAAATATTGATACAGTCCAAACTGGAACATTGTTCGGTAAGTGAATCATCTTTAGAGCTATAAATCTCAAATTTAGATCTACTTTATATAAATAAAAAGATAAGACATGAGCCTCAAACTTTCATAGAAAGTTAAAACTCAATTCTGCTGTTTAGAAGTCTAAATTTTAGCAATAATATAGAAGTCTAAATCCGTTCTGTAGCCTAGATACTATTCAGTATTCAGCCCAGATCTCGTGTTCTAGAAGTTCAAATGACCTTAATTTTTTTCTGGAAAGCTGAGATAATTTCCTAGAATTTTTATGTGGAAATCTACTTTAAATTATGATATTCAAATAAAAGATAAGGATTGTCATCAAGTCAAGATGTGGCCACCCACTCATCAATTAGTTATCACATCAATAGTTTTCAATTTTGGCCTATAAAAGAAGGCATTTGTCATATATTTAGGTATCTTGATTTCTAGATCAAGATCATGCTCTTACTTTCTCTTTTTATATTTTTATAATGCTTAAATTTTGCTTTCATTAATATCTTGTTTATGCCTTTCGTTTTCTTTTCTTTACTTAGTTAACTTTTATATTATTTATGTTTTTATCTTGTTTATTTATGTTTCTCTTGTTTATTATGTTTTGTTAAGTTTATTATGTCAAAGTGAAAAGGTTAAACTAATTGTGTAATAACTAGTACTTAAAAGTGCATTTTTATCAAAGTTTTATATCATCATTTTACAATTAAAGTATCAACAACTTATTAACTAAAGCTTTTTTCATAATAACAAGTTTGATACCATAAGGTACCTTTAATTTATGATAAATTTTCATTCTAAAAGCAGGCATATCATATAAATAAAAGGATTGATTGATGAGTTGAAGTATTGAAATTGAAAGGATAAAGAGATTGTCAAACTTAGAAAAGATATGCTAGTGTAGTACAAACTAGAACACTGTTAGGTAATTGGGTTATATCTAAAGTTGTAGATCTCAAATTTAAATCTACTTTATATGAATGGAAAGATAAGATGTAAGCCTATAACTTTTAAAGGAGTCCAAAATTTAAAAATATCATTTTCAAGTCTAAATTATAGCAACAATGAATAAGTTCAAATCTATCATGCCTAGACGTTGTTCAGAATTCAGCCTATATCTTGAGTTCTAAAAGTCTAAATAACCTTAATTTTTTTCCTGGAAAGTTGAGATAATTTCTTAGAACTTTCATGTGGAGTTCTAGTTCAAATCCTGATGTTATCAATGATGTTTTATTTAGACAAGAGAAGATAAATATTGTCATCAAGTCAAGAGTTAGTCACTCACTCATCAATTTATCATCAAATCAATAGTTTCTATTTTTGGCCTACAAAAGAAGGTATTTGTCATGCATTTAGACATCTTGGTTTTCAAATCAAAATGATGCTCTTGCTTTCTCTCTTTATATTTTTGTAATGCTTAAGTTTTGCTTTCATTAGTATCTTGTTTATGCCTTTCATTTCATTTCCTTTACTTAGTTAACTTTTATCTTATTTATGTTCATATCTTGTTTATTTATGTTTTTTTCTTTCATTATATTTAACTAAATTTATTATTCAAGGTGAAAAGATTACACTAATGGTGTAAGAATAAGTATAGTGTAAACATGGCTTCAATGCTTGATGCTAACATGTTTTATATTTATTATCTTGTTCACTCTTAATTCTTTGTTTGTTAAATGGTTAATTTAAATTTATATTGTATAACACTTGGTACTTTCATAGCCCAACCGTATAGTATAATCTATACCTATGCTATGAAAAGAACTTAATTTGTTGTTAACATAAGTTATAATCATGAATGCCTTACAATATTTACAAGTATTAACATTATTCGAATAAGATAACTAATATAATCATGTTAACCTTTTATAATCTGATTGGAACTTTATTTATGTGTAGTTTTCAGTTGACTTATAAAAAATTATACTATACTTATTTGAATTATCGTTAGTGGATCCTATAACATTAATATTTATTTTTATCATTATTTAATCCTTATATTCATCTTTCATCTCAAAATTCTCATCAACTTCTTTATTATTATTATTACTGTTGTTACTCCTACTACTACTATTGTATTATTATCGTTGTTATTGTATTATTGTTATTTATAATTTATATAATTAACCTCCATATGGTTCGATCTCGATCTTATTGGGTTATTTATTACTTTCACACTTCTATATTTGAAAGAAGACATCAATCTTCTGGTCATGTCAGATGCTTAGGTTAGCTTATATGAATATGTTTTATTTTTTTTAATGTTTTTATTGTCATTGATTGTTAAACATTTATTTTATTTACATTTATTTATTATTTTATGTATTTTAATTTACTAGATTAAATATGCATGGATATTATTTTTTGAGTTTCACGCTCTTCATAAAAACCTAACAAAAGCTTTAGATCCAAGCTCGCCCTTGTATGATTAGATAAAGAGATTCAACGATGAATGTGACTTATGTCTAGTGATGTTCACTTGGCCTTCCAATCTAATTAAAACTCACACGATGCATTAAATATTATGGACTTACTCCATTACTTATATTGTATAAGATGAAAAGATCATGTTACCCTATTAATAATTTGAATAATCTAAAAATCTAAACAAAATCTTTATAAAATATTTAAAAATAAACTAACTAAGTTAAATAGTACATGAACTAGATCTTATCCATTTAAATGGACCCTTGATAGTACATAAAGTATATCAAAACATCTCACATTTATTAGTGTTCATGGTAATGTTATTTTTCTCCACCAATCCTTATACAAAGTATGAGATCTCGGGTCATATTAAAATTATCATTAAGTATATAATGACTTGGTTAAGAAAGGCTAGTGTGATAAGAGAGATGGTCTCCTAATAGGATTTGAGTCTAAATTACCAAAGTAAGTAAATCTTAAAGATATAACACCTAATGTTAGCTAGTTATTAGATTATTGGAAGATGTTATCCTTATAATATTAGATTGACTTCCAATTAAAATACTAGGGTAATATAATTTGACTCTTTAAAATATAGGTACAACCCTTCTATTTCCAAGTTATGATAGGGTTTTGGGACCTAAAATATATGTGTTTCACCTTTCATACTATAGACATAACCCTAACTCTTAAGGATTAAGATTCTCTTTTAAATTGTTCAAAATCAAACTTGGTATATTTTTATACATTAAAAGAACAAGCTCTAGTAGATTATTTTTGGTCAACCAAGGTAGAACATAAGATAATAGATAACCAAGTAAGATTTTAGTTGGTTCTAGAACATTAAAACCTATATTTAAAAGAAAATCACATGATGATGAAAATGAGACTTATTTAAGGATTGTAGCTATAGACATTTATGGTTTTGTCCTTTTCTCATTGACAAGTAGAATAATTAACTTTGAGGTTGTTAATGTATTTAAGAGCATGGTTGCTTTTAAAATTAATCTAATAGTAGCAGTGTTAACTGAGATCTTTTCATCTTTATTTAAGTTATGATAGAAAAGAAGGAAAATGGTCATTTAAAATGTTTTTTAGTACCTATTTGTTTGGATAATGATCCACATGGTAAAAGGCAAGATATCAGGTTTATTCATAACACATTTATATTCAAAGTTAGAGAAGTTTTCTAAGCATTAACTAAAAAAATTACGAAATGCAACTTAGAAGTTGATGTTTTAAAGCTTGAACAAATCTATATTTTATTGGAGAACAAGAAATGCCTATTTACATTCATATCTTGTTTGTTTTGGTGATTACTAGTGGTTCTTATTTATAAAAGCTCAATGCTATATCATTTCCTACCCTAACATGGTCCTATAGTAACTAAGATTCAAGTAATTCATTCCAAAAACCACCTATTTAGATTAGTTTCATAAAATTTTAAAATCATGAGAAACTTACTAGAACTAGTAAAATAAGCTTAAAAATACTTTGTATGATCAAAACTGGTAGAAATGTTATTGGAAAGGTTACTTATAAGTATCTGATATGATAAAAGATTATGGAAAAAAAGGTATTACTTGTACCTTTTAAAGACCTATAGAGATTGATAGGTCTAAACTTAAATTTAAGGCCTAAACTTAGAGTTGAAAAAGTTAGGTGCTAAAACAAGAAAATTAGTGGCTACTCTTATGGCCTAAAAGTAGATTCTCACCACCATTTTGATTTATTTTTTTTGTTAAATAATTGATACTTAAAAGTGTATTTTTATGAAGGTTTTATATCATTATTTTGCTTTTGAAGTATCAATAACTCCTTAACTAAAGCATATTTTATAATAATATATCTAATAATATAAGATACCTTTAATTTGTGGTAAATGTTCATTTTAAAGCAGACCTATCCAAAAATAAAAGGATTGATTGATGAATTTAAAAACTGAAATTGAAAGGATAAAGAGATGACCAAATTTAGAAAAGAGATATTGGTACAATCCAAACCAGAATACTATTCGGTAATTAGGTCATATCTGAAGCTATAGATCTTAGATTTAGGTTTATTTTATATGGATGAAAAGGTAAGATATAGGCCTACAACTTTCATATGGAGCCTAAGATCTAAAAATGTCATTTCCAAGTTCAAATTGTTGCAACAATAAAGAAACCCGAATCTGTCTTCCAGCCCGAGCACTGTTCAATATTTTGGCCATATCTAGAGTTCTAAAAATTAAAATGAGATGAATATTTTTACACAAGAAAGCTGAGATAATTTCCTACAACTTTCATGTTTTCAAGTGGTTCTAATTGTGACATTATCAATGATGTTTTGGGCAGACAAGAGAAGATAAAGATTGTCACCAAGTCAAGAGTTGACCACCTATTCATCAATTAGTCATCAAATCAATAGTTTTCAATTTTGGCCTATAAAAGGAGGCATTTGCCATGCATTTAGGTATCTTGGTGTCCAGATCGAGATCATGCTCTTGCTTTTTCTCTTTGTATTTTTTGTAATGTTTATGTTTTGTTTTCATTAATATCAAATTTATGCCTTTCATTTTATTTCCTTTACTTAGTTAACTTTTATCTTATTTATGTTCTTATTTTGTTTATCTATTTTTCTTTCTTTTATTATGTCTAGCTAAGTTTATTACGTCAAAGTGAAAAGGTTACACTAATGGTGTAAGAATAAGTATAGTATAAACTTAATATGGACTTTAAAGTTTGATACTGACATGTTTTATATTTATTATCTTATTCACTCTTTAATACTTTGTTTGTTAAGTAACTAATCTTGATTTATATTGTATATCAATTGGTACAACAAATACTCGACACTTTTATAGCCTAAACTGTATAGTATAACCGACACCTAAGCTATGAAAAGAACTTGATTTGTTGTTAACATAAGTTATAATTATGAATGCTTGATGAAATTTACAAGTATTAACATTAATTGAATAAGATGACTAATGTAATCATATTAACAATCTATAATCTGATTGGAATCTTCTTTGTGTGTGGTTTCCAATTGAATAATAAGAGTTTATATTATACTTGTTTGACATACCATTAATGGATCCTCTAACCTTGACATTATTTGTTATCATTGTTTAATCCTTACATTAATTTTTTTATCTTAAAGTTCTCATCAACTTTTTTTTTCTTCTTCTTTTTCTTTATTATTGTTGGTGGTGGTGGTGTTTATTATTACTACTACCACTACTACTACTACTACTACTATTATTACTACTACTATTATACTACTACTGCTACTACTACTACTATTAGTATTATTATTGCTACTATTATTATTGTTGTTGTTATTGTTACTATTGTTGTTGTTTATAATTGTTGTTTATAATTTGTACAATTAACCTCCCTATAGTTCGATCTCGGTTTTGCCGGGTTATTTATTACTTTGATATTCCTGCACTTGAAAAAAGACATCAATATTTTAGTCGTGTCATTAAAAATAACCTATATTTTTTATTGATCTTTTATACTGTCTTTAGCCTCATTAAATCAACTTGGTCACACAAGAAAACTCCCATGCAATTAATTTAAAGTTCAAGTTATGCAAGCAATCAAGTTGGAATGTTTTAAAGTTGGCATGTTAGGTTGAACTTAATAACACTAGTGAAGAGTTACCATACCCCACCCTTTTTCTTACATTTGGAAAAATAATGTCTTTTAAGAATTTCATCTAATGGATTTGTTTTGACTAGGTTATCTTTATATATTATGAGATTATGAATACTATTTGTATATAAAAAAGACTAGTAAAAATATTATTATAGAGCACGCAAAACAAAACTAGAGCAAACTATAAATCTTTAAAAATATAATTGTTCGCTCAATTTGGGTAGGTGAGGTCATTTGCTATATTTTAGTTATATAATTTAAATTTGGTTCAATGATACTTGATGAAATTGAAATATACAAGGAAAAGATAAATAGGTATGCTTTACGCATGCGACTATATTTATATATCAAAAAATAAATAAAAATATTCTTTTTTGTATTGTTATTATCTTCACTTTTCTTGTGGTAATGTTTTTATAATTGGTTTGACATAAATTTAATAATTATTTGTGAACTTTTTTGAAACAACAATATTGCTCAAAATAGATAGTTAAATGATTGATTTTGTTAATAAAAAATAAATTGATTATTATATTGTTCTAATCAACAATATAATATAATGAGTATGAGAGGTTATAATGAATCATTGATGTATATTATTTGTTTTTAATTTTTTTAAATTGAAATTAACAAATTATAATGTTCATACAATTCATTAACGTATTTAAAAGTTATTTCTGATTTCTCGAAAGGATTTTGATTGCATTGATAGGGATTGATTTCGTATAGGATTCATCTAGACTTTTTCTCTCTCTCTCTCTTCTTTAACCTTGCACACACACACACACAACATACATACACAAAGCTATCATTATATGTAGTTTTTGAATTAATACTATTCCGTTAGTTATTTTGGATTTTGAATTAGAATGAAGAGTTTTAATACTGTTACAAAAATAATGTTTACCTTTCTATTTTGGTATGTCCTAGAGTTGTTGCCATTATAAAAAATCAAAATATTGATTATTTAATTTTTCCCTAATTACCGTTCTTTTAAATCTTTTAGTCCAACTAATCTCTCCTTCATTTATAGTATTAGATACCCCATAATTTAATTAACTGTAAAATGATAAATAATCATGTCATATTACTATATTTATAACTTGACAAGTCTATTTTCAATGAACATGAAGAACGTAAAGGACCGTATTTACATCAAATTTGTCATTTAGTTTTCAAGTCATGTTGAATGTAATAGCTCATTACAAGCAATTGTCCTTTTATTGCTGTTAGTTTCGTTAGGAAAGAACAAATCTTTTAATCTTAAGATACTGATAAAAAAAAACATTACAATAAAAAAAATTGATGAAATTTTTATTGATTTGGTAGTAATTATGGTATTAGTGAATTAGAAATCTATTTCATTTAAAAATACTAATTTAGTAAAAGTAATCCAAGAAATATTTTTAAGATTTTGTTTTGTTACTCTACAAAATAGAATTAATTATATTGTATGAGTCCGGATACTATTTAAAAGAGTATGTACTATATATATATATATATATATATATGCATTAAGGTTTGAACCCATCAAATTTGTTAATACTAGGTAAACCCCTCACTATTAAGCTAATTTTATTAATTTGATGAATATTTCATTATAAAATAAAGTAACAAGAAAGAATCTAATTGGAAAAAAAATAGAAATTAAAAAATATATATTAAGGTGGTTCAATATTCATATAAATAATAAGACACCTAATGTTTTCCAAATGATATATATTAGTAAATTACTTTATAAAAGTTTATGATCACTTAAAAAGGAAAAGGAAATATTAATATTTTAATATTGAGATTTTAATAATTTCGAGTAATGAAATTTAATAAAATCTATAAATAATTAAGTTGGATTAAATGTAATCAAACTTATAAGTAAAGCAATGAGAAGTTTTAATAAGAAAAAAGGTTACTCTATAATCAGTAGAATAGAATGACTGGTGGAGCCCCTCATGGATTTCAGGTGTTTCAACATATCTCAAATGATATGAAATGAGATTTTAAAAAGTATGGGATATATGAATATTTATTATGTTTTTCAAACTATATGAAACATTCTACGAATAAAATAAAACATTTTTGAACCATTATTCCTATCCATGTCTAAACTCTAATCAACTCAATTGAGAATCATTATATTGATTTTGGAGGGTTAATCTAACAATAATTAATTAAAAATAAGAGCAAAAACAAAGAAAGCACCTACCCTAAGATGTTTTTGACCTTTATCTCTTATTATTATTATTATAACTAAAAAATAAAATCTCACAGCAAGAAAATGGCTCGTATGAAAAAGGAATCGAGGTTCAAGAAGACCCTTTCCCTCCGCAGGGTCCACGGGGAGCACTTCAAGAATATTCCTTGATAAAGTAAATCAAGCAAGAGATATAAATGTCGAAAATCAATGCCTTTCTAAGCAAGAGATATAGTGTGCTACCGAAAGGCCAAAGGGCGAACATATTGTTAGAAAATAAATGCCTTTCTAGTAAATTTAGCAGAAGGTTTTAGAATTTGAATTTATAAAATCAATAAAAAATAATTTCAAACACTGACTCGATTCTTTAGGGTTGGCACAGATCAGTCTTGTTAGTGAGATATAAAAGAAAATGTCGGCCGTGTCATGTACTGTTGTATATCTGTGAACAAAATAATTCATGCAAAAAAGGTTCTAAGGTGTTCATCTATCACTTAACTTTCCTTTCCGTTTGATTTCACATCCATTAAAACGTGTCTAGTAACTAATTAGGTAGTTATATATAATATTTACTTTATTTAAATTAAATTTGTTATTAATAAAAACTTTCTTTGTCTTTTTTATTTATTTATGTTTGATTAATGAGTTTAGAAAAAAATATAATTTTTAAGATAAAAATATTTTGTAGAGAAAATTATAAAAGTGAATATAGTTAAAAAATTCATATTGTTTCAAAGCATTGTTCTAAAATATTTCTAATCAATGCTAAATTAAAAATAGAAATTAATTAGAACTATCAAGACTAATATATATTATATTATTTTTTATGAAAAAAGTAGTTTTTAAAATATAAGGTATAGTGAAACCTCAAACTAATAAATAGGTATTTGTCACATAATATATGCATTAAATTAAACCATATGAGAATTTTATATGGGAAATTTTTATATTTATGAAAGAGTTCATATGACAGTCATATAAGTAATCCTTAGATTTTATATTACTAATTTATTTTATATAGAGAATATTATGATTTAATCTTAACAACATGTAATCTTAATCAAAGGTAACAAACAAGCATATATTAGATATAATCTAACCTCATGATTAGCCCATTTGGAATATATAGTGGATCCTTGGTGTTCATTGAATGATCTATATCATCTTATTTCTCCTCGAAAGGATTCAACTTTAAATCAAAACCTATATTAAACAAAGTAAGATCAACAATATTAAAGATAGCACTAACATCATACTCACTTAAAATATTAATTTTATATGCATTGTCATTGATCCTCTCTAAAACTTGGAATAGACCATTATTACAAGGCTATAACTTTGATTTTATATGGTTAAGAAACCATTTCTTATTGATATGCACCTAAACTCAATCACTAGGTTAGAAAACAATACATCTCTTATTTGTTTTAGAAGTATACAACTTGCTCTTTTTCTCTATTTGCAATTAAACTCCTTTATAGAGCCTGTTTCATCATCTTTTTATTAGTTAAACTTAGCCTTTCTTTCAAAGGTAAAGGAATTATGTTTATAGGAGTTAGTGAATTAAATCCATAAACAATTTTAAAAGGAGAAACATTAATGGTCGAATGCACAATTCTATTACAAGCAAACTCAATAAAAGACAAATATTTTTCTAATTTTTTAGATTCTTTTAAATAAAAATAAAAGTTGTGATAAAATTGTATTCATTATCTTAGTTTGTCCATCTATTTAAGGATAATAAATTATCAAAAATAAAAGTTTAGTGCCTAATTTTCTCTAAAAAGTCCAAAAATAGCTAAGAAACTTAACACCATGATCTAAAACAATACTTCTAGAAATGTCATGCAAACATACAATCTCCCTAAAGAACAAGTCTATAATATAAGATATATCATCAATGTTATGGCATGCAATGAAATGCACCATCTTAGAAACTTTATCAATCACAACTAAAATAGAGTCTCTACCTTTATTTGACATAAGTAAACTTAAAACAAAGTCCATATAGATATCTATCCAAGGTTTAGTGGATATATGCAATGGCATATATAGTCCATATGGTAATACTCTAGATTTTATCTTTCTACATGTAAAACATTGTTTACGAAGTCATTCCACATTCCATTTCATCTTTGGCCAATATAAATGTTTATACACTATATCCAAAGTTTTTGCTACCCTATAATGACTCATTAAACTATTTTCATGTACGTCATGAACAAGCAATTCACGTAGAAAACTAGTAGAAACAAATAATCAAATTTTTTTAACAAATAATCATCCATCAAATGAAACTTATCAAAAGTCAAATGTCCACATGCATTATATATATTAGCAAAGTTATAATAATTCATGTACAATTCCTTCACATATTCAAAGCCTAACAATCTAGTACTCATAGTGTTTAGAAGAACATACTTGCACAAAAATGCATCAGCTACTATGTTCATTTTGCTTTGCTTATACTTGATTATATAAGGAAAAGTCTCAATGAATTCAACCCATTTTGCATATATCCTATTCAACTTACCTTATCCTTTTATATGTTTAAATAACTCATAATCTAAATAGATTAAAAACTCTTTTGACCATAAGTAATGCTGATATGTCTCAATTGTTCTTTCCAAATCATATAGTTCTTTTTTATAAGTGAGATAGTTTAAAGTCACTTCACTTAACTTCTTACTAAAATAAGTAAAGAGTTTTCAATCTTACATTAATACAACTCTTATTCATATTCTAGAGCATCACATTCAATTTCAAATGCTTTTGTATAGTCAGGTAAAGCTAAAACAAGTGCATAATTTTTCTTTCAAAAGAGCAAAAGTCGATTCTTGTTCCTCTTCGCATTTAAACCTTACTAACTTTTTAACAATTTCATTAAAGGTATAGGTAATGTAATGAAATATTTCATAAAACATCTATAAAAACTAGCTAACTCATGAAAACACCTTACCTCACTAACTAATTTTGGTATAAGTCAATCCTAGATGACTTTAACTTTCTCTTCATCTATCTCGATACCCTATGCAACTACAACATAGCTAAGAAACATAATTTTCTTCATGCAAAAAGTATATTTTTTAAGATTAACATATAATTTATCACTATAAAACACATTAAATACTTACATAAATAATCAAAATGCTCATTTTAAGTTCTTGCTATAGATCAGAATGTCATCAAAATATATGCTACAAACTTATATATAAACACATGCAACACATGATTCATCAAACGCATAAACATATTAGGTGACTTTATAATTCCAAACAATATGACTAGCTATTCATATAAATCATACTTAGTTTTAAATGTAGTTTTCTACTCATCACTTTTTTTTATCCTAATTTGACAATACTTACTTTTCACATCAATTAAAGAAAATATATAAGTCATGTAACTTATACAGCATGTCATCAAGCCTAAAAATATAATGTTTATACTTTCTTATTATGTTGTTGATGACCTAAAGATCAACAAATGTCCTTCATGTTATATACTTGTTAGGCTCAAGTAACACTAGTACATCACAAGAGCTCAAACTCTCATGAATGTACCCCTTTCTCATCATCTAATCAATTTATCTTTGAAGCTTTTTTATCTTTTTAAAATTGATTCTATAAGCTGGTTGATTAGGAATCATAGCCCCAAGTACAAGATCAATCTAGTGCTCTATTTCCCTCACAGGTGGTAATCCACTTGGGATATCTTCATAAAACATATCTTCAAACTCCTACAACAAAGAAACAATAATATTAGGCACAATATGATTAAGATCATTAATATTAAAGTAAATGTCTTTGTATACAAGTAAAATCATTGGCTTGTTAGTGAAAAATACAAATCTAACCTCACCCTCTTTAGCATAGAAATTATGTTATTTCTTTTATTTTTCACATAATTCATGTAACACTTACTTACTTACTTCACTCCTCTTATCTTCCCTCCACTTTCAGCTAGGTTTGCTAATATTGATGTGACTTGCTTATATTGATACAACATTACACAAAACTTTAATAACATGCTTTCTAATCAAAAACTAAACCAAAATCTTTTGTCACTTTCAATTCACCACATCATTCAGTCATTGCAATCGATAAGGTCTCGTATGCTTAGCAATAAATTACTATTCTGGAACATTTATGTGTTAGTCTTCCTAATACTATATGCACCACTCTCTAATAGATGGACTTAATCTCCCAAGTGTTATATGCACCACTCTATAATGGATAGACTCAGTCTCCTAAGTGTTATATGCACCACTCTCTAATGGATAAACGCAATCTACCTAATGATATATCTTATACTCTTTAATAGATAAACATGATCTACCCAATGCTATATACATCACTCTCTAATGGATAGACTTAATCTTTTTAGTGCTATATATGCCACTCTTAAAGGGATAAACTTAGTCTTCTTAGTGTTATATGATCTACTCTCTATAAGGGATGTACTTAGTCTTTCTAGTGATATATACTTCACTCTTCAAGAGATGAATGTGATCTACCTAATGTTATATGCACCTGATTAGTTCTCAAAAGTGTATTTTTATCATGGTTTCATATCA